>OZ010588.1:9518971-9661471 GCA_963932145.1 Acanthosepion lycidas
CCAGTGGTTTATGCAAATGATGCCAGAAATTGTCCAGTTTTCTCGGTACCTTCCTTCCGGAATCCCATTGCTACTGACCTCGACTCTCTACCTTTATATATAATAATGGGAAAGGTGTAACCTTGAGATCAGTTTCCTCGTTAATTTCCCAAATCTCCCGAAAATTATAGTTCAGAATAGTTTGGCATAAGGATAAAATTATGAAGCCCCCAGTAAGGATCGAATTTGGAATTCTGTAGTGATGCTCAAATAGAGTAGCTCGTTAACCATTACCCTACACTACGGCGACCAAATGTATATATGAATGTGTATAATGTCACGTTGTGGAATAATGATATGTAAAGCTCTTTTTGAATTTGTAACCACCCCCTCCCGTGAGGTACAGGGTCGCTGCCGAACCTCACTAGGTGGCACTGCTGTTGTTACAGTAGGAAGTTGATTTACAACAGGTTTTGAATTCAGAATTGTCTTTTCCTAGATTATTTAACAACGAAAGCTAGGGAGCCCAGATACACTGCACCAACAGCTGGTGCGGGGAGATGGATTTATATCTTCCATAAAAGTGCCAAAATGAGCCCAACGATCCCAACCAGAATTTAAACACGGCTCGCCGATCATGCTTTCTAATAACCACTAGGCGCCTATTCAAGTTAAAACAGACAATATTGAAAGTTTGAATTCTTCCCAGAAGGAGAAAGTACTAATGTCACTGTCAAAACATAGTGACCAACTGCCTAATAAGGTTTCACTCCTCCATTTTCCCACAAAACAGCTCTTTTTCGAACAGGTAGTAATTCTATAAGCTCTCTGATAAATATAAAAAAATAGAAGGAAAAAAAATGAGCTGCTACTTGTCATCTATCCTCTTTTACGGCAGCGAATGTTGGACAGTCTCCACAAAGATGAAGAAGAGACTCGAGGCAACAGAGGTTGGGTTCTACAGAAGGATGCTAAGGATACAATGGACTGAACATGTGAGCAACGATGAGGGTTTTGGAGAGGTACCTTTCTTATGAAATATGAAATTTAATCTCACTCTTAACAGTCTTATTTTAATTTCTTTATGGTATATTTTCCATAAAGCATCGTAAACGTAAAG
The DNA here is from genome assembly GCA_963932145.1 of Acanthosepion lycidas. Taxonomy (NCBI): domain Eukaryota; kingdom Metazoa; phylum Mollusca; class Cephalopoda; order Sepiida; family Sepiidae; genus Acanthosepion; species Acanthosepion lycidas. The sequence continues at coordinate 9,520,071 of OZ010588.1, forward strand.
GTGAAAGCTAAATACAAAAAATCCTGACGCGATCGAATTTCTAGCGTTTTCATAAAATTAGTTATGGGGGGTTAATAAATATAAAAAACATATTTCTGTCATGACTTTAATGAAAAAAACATATTTATAATAATTTCGATCATCTGTAAATAGTTTCTGAAAGTTTCATTAACATCCGATAATTATTTTTATTTTTGCAAGATTTTCCAAATTAATGTGTCATACAAAAAAAAACGTGCTAAAAATTGTAGATGTTATTTTACTACTTCCGGTGATACAAAGAGAAACGAGTTTTTTTTTTAATCAAAATTTAGAATGTTCTAAAACAAGGAAAAAAATTTTTTAAATAATTAAAATAAACGTTGATCTTTCCTCTTAATAATAACATAAGTATTTAGACGATAAAATTTTGTTTTCGTCAAGTTTGGCGTCTTTTTCATCAGGCTATGCTCTTTTTTTAAGCGATCTCATGGAGTACCTAAATTAACATCAGGAAGAGGCAGATGAAATTTATGGAACACATAAAGTAAGGCTTAGAGAATCTGATACTCACAGGTCGAATAGAGGGAAAGACAGACAAGGAAAAGTAACGCATGGCATACTAGCGGGCTTAAGCAAGTGGATGGCATAGCATGATCTGGGGAGTTGGTAGAGGGACGAAACATTGAGAGCTACAAGGAATAGGAGGAAGTGGAGAGCCATGATCGCCTATGTCCTGAAGGGACACGGCACACAAAAAGAAAAAGAAGAGCGATATGAAAAAGAATTATTGAAATGGTTATTTCTGGTGGGCAAAGATGGGATCTTGCAGAGAATGCAAACAAGGAGGGAGATTATACTTAACATTAGGAAGAAGCAGGTGAAATTTCTGGGACACATAATGAGAAAGGAGGGCCTGGAGAATCTGATACTCACAGGTCGAATAGAGGGAAAGAGAGACAAGGGAAAGCAACACATGACATAGTGAGCTTAAGCAAGGGGATGACAGAACGTGGTCTGGGGGAGGTGGCAGAGGGAGAGCTAAAATGGATAGGAGGTAGTGGAGAGCCATGATCGAATATGTCCTGCAGGGACACGGCACATAATAAAAAAGAACTGCTACAATATACATAGTACAGAAAAGTTTGATGGCCAGGGAAGCACAACGAAAATTATTTTGTATTCCTGAAACCTTTCCCAGTTTGAAATCGTTCAGTGTGACAGAGTGCATTGTCCTGCTAAAAATGAGACTTTATCTTAGAAGATGATATGTAGGGATAAACATGATTTCAATGTTGTTGACACGGGTGGTTCCCGACGAGGTACATTTCGTATAAATGATAGTAACCTTTCTGTTGTCTCATAAGACGAGAAAAACTCTGTTCACTTCTCGTGTCAATAAGTGCTATCCGCCCAATGTCGGCGATTGGTGATTTTCTTCCTTTTTTTCAAATCACTGTTAACAGGTATTCACCGTAAATGAACGTCAGCTTTTATCCACAGATGAGCGTGAAATACTTTAACTCCCTATGCATTTATCACTAGCCATGTGAAATTTACGTATCAAAAACATTTGGGGTTGTTGAATAAAGATAAAAAAAAAACTCTTCGATAGATCAATCAAAACTGCTCCACTTTCAACAGATATATCTATATTGTTAGGTTGAAGGAACATAACTAGTGTGTAATCAAAGATTTCCGAGTAAAATTCATAGTTTCAAAGCTATTAATGTTCTTTTTATCAGCCCGTCCTGGCTATGACGATAAGCTACATCCAAGTCCTGGTTAAGACCATAAACTACGTCCGCGTCCTGGGTAAGACGATAAACTACGTCCAACAGCAAGGCCTCTGATCAGGAGGTTTTGCGGAGCATGCAACCTCCTCCCAATTGCTGGTGTTCCCAGGTCCACCCTGACCCGGGGTGGTAGCACCTGTTAGGGTCCCAGCTATGGCCAAATAGTTGACACCCAGACTTTTGTAAAAATAGGTTTTAATACCAGAAATACTTTGTAATTAAAAAAAATATTACCAGCAATAATTTTTGAAGGAAAAATTATTATCAGCAATACTATAAAAAAAAGTACTAGTAGTACAAACAGCTATACATTCTTTGAAAAAAATATTATCAACTATAGATTTCTTCAAGGAAAAATAGAAATAGATCTTTGAATAAAAACATATTAGCAGCAATAAAAATTGTGTCGGCATTAAATAACACATTGAGGGTGAAATGCCGTAAACCAAACCAAACCAAACCAAATCTTTTTATAAGTATATTGTGTTTGTATTTTCAGTAAAACAATTTCAGTATTAAAATATCTTCTTTTTTTTCTTTTTTTACGGCCTCTTTCTTGGTAGATTTCAGAATAAAGCATGATCCCTAAATTTACTTAGCTTATATATTGTGATGACGATTTTTATTCATTACTTCTTTTATTCGCCGAATCCTTTCAGGACGTGGACAATCATCACTCTCCACAGCTTCCTATCTTTTGTTGCTCTAAGTTACTTTTGTTTGTATTCTACCATCAATTTACATAAACTTATTAAATAGGTTTGCTCTGTTTCTGTTGCATTTCTACTGAGAGTGTTAAATTCTCTAGGTCTTCTTTCCTCATTATATATCGCAGAAATTTCAGTTGTCTCCTTCCGATTGTAAGTATAAGTTTCCTTGTGGTTCTGCTTTATCTTATAACAGCCTCATTGATCATCTCTTCTGCCCATGGCAGTCTCAGCATTATTCAGTAGAATGACATCCCTTCTTCATATGTAAGGAGATCGTCTATCATTCACTGACATATATTGATTTTCTAAGCGTAGCTTAGATGTGACACAAGGCCGAATGTATGGGGCACCCAGTGAGGATCGAACTCACGAATCAATCGTAATTGTTCTAGCGAGACAAGCTTGTTAACCATTACGCCACGCCGAGTACCCAAAATGATTTTCTAAGCGTGGCTTAGACGTGGTACATGGCCAAAATTATGGGGCACCCAGTGAGGATCGAACTCACTATTCAGTTGTAACCAGACCAGCTTGCTAGCCATTACACCATGCCAAGGCGCCCAAATTGATTTTCTAAGCGTGGCTTAGATTTGGCACATGGCCGAAATTATGGGGCACCCAGTGAGGATCCAACTCACTATTCACTTGTTACGAGACCAGCTTGTTAACCATTACACCATGCCGAGGCGCCCTCACTGACATATATATTAGATATTACATAAGAGTTCAGCACCCTTTTCTAATGACATTTTTCTGTCTCTTAATTGTTTGCTTAGCTTCTGGAAAACATATTTCCCTGTTACTGTGCGGATTTTAGATTTCTGTCGGATTTTCTAGCATTTTTTTACTGCTCTTTCTTGACAATTAAATTCTTCTACCGGCTTTCAGTCTGATTACTTCATTACGTCCCATCAAACCTTCAGCTTCCTCTTTTAAATCATTATGTAGACTAAAAACAAGAATAAAAATATTTTTAAAATACACCAAACCAGCATATTTTTAGCAACCCATGCTTTCGTGTCTTTAAATCTTTTTTATAAAATGCTTTCATAAAATGTGATAAAATTCCTACTGTACAAGCAAAAAGCTATCAGAAATTTAATGCGAAGATAAATACAGCTCCAACTATTTTACGCAGTTAAACACACCGATTGTCGATCGACCATAATTGGGTCAGATACTGCATTATATAAATTGATATATATATATATATATATATATATTCTAATGAAGTGTCCTTTACATTTATGGATGGTTGGAAAGCTTAAATGGGGTGACATAGATTAAGCTAAGCATTTAATTCCTTTATGGAACTCTTGGAAAGGTATTACTGCTTTCACAAGCAACGTCATTACAAGTTGAGGCACGCCCCGAACGGAATGTCATCACATATACATACAATATATATATATACTAGCAGCATCACCCGGCGTTGCCCGTCCTTGATTCAAAAATCGTACGACTCATACAGCAATCGCTATCACTTGACTTAAAATATTTTTGCCCTTCCTTGCCTTTAAAGAAGTGCCCTTTGCCGTGCTGACGTTGCTACATGCCTTACTTCTTGCCTATTTCACACTGCGAATTTTTTCTAAGCTCTATACTAAACATTAAATCTCTTACGAAAAAAGAACTAAACAAAATGAACACAAAACGATCAGCTTTAAAAAGGACTCGTAACTGGCAAAACTGAATGAAAAAAGAATGTTAACAACAAATACTTTTTCACACCCAACCCAGTTCTGCGGAATCAGAATCAACGTTGAGTTTAAGCAAGCGAATGAGCCAATTGGAGTAAAGTGCCATGCAGATTTAAATTTTTCCCACTTGTGACGAATGCAGCTATCGATTTTATTTTTTTTTTTTTTTTTCATGCTAGCATGCTAGTTAACATTCGTGTCAGTCAGCTGTTGGCTCTCACGCTGGCCAATAGAATCTTGCTGCCTATTCGTGACAGCCAGCTATTGGCTCTCACTCTGGCCAATAGAGTATAAATATAAGATTTTATTTTACATTCAACGTCATCACTTGATAAGTCACCGAGGGTGTTGAAACAAAATGGCTATTTTTGTAGTGATTTTATAACATATTTATGTTATAAATTTTTTTGAATAAATAATTATATCTGCTCTACCTTGTATTGAGCACTCTTTTAAGAATAGTAATTGTTGATTATTGGAATTCATTCCATATACACCAATCATATACTTGGGTATATATATATATATATATATATATATATATATATATATATATATATATATATATATGTTTATGCATTCTTTTTATAGATACAAATATTTAAGTAAATGCTCTGTATCTATAAAAAGAATGTATAAACATAAAAATGTCTTAAAATAATTGTCGGACTTTGGTCATTTCATAGTATATATATATATATATATATATATATATATATATATATATATATATATATGTGTGTGTGTGTGTGTGTGTGTGTGCGTGTGTGTGTATGATTATTTATTCGAAAATTAACATAAACATGTTATAAAATCACTACAAAAATAGCCATTTTGTTTCAACACTTCTGATGTCTTATCAAGTGATGGTATTGAATGTAGAATAAAGGGTTTTAAAAGGTTCAAATCAATCAAACATCCCTCGCAAGGGGAAACGCTGTTACATAAGCTGGAATGACCAATGAAAAAACAAGTATATGAGAATTCAAAAAACTTGACAACGGACTTTAAGGTCATAATAATTATTTAATGCTTTAATGTTGCGGTTAGACTAAAGTAGAATTAATTCTAACTAATAAATATTAAATTATACTATAAAAGTTAAAATGAAAAATTACCAATTTTAAATTTAATCTATATTAAGTTTAAAATTATAAAATTATTTAAAGAAGAAACTGAGGAAAAAGATATGTTTTTCTATTTATTTTGTTTTTATTGAGATTAAGTTGGAATAAAAGTTAAGATCCAATGCTGCTCTGAACTTAATGACAACGTAGATACATTTAGAACAAGATATATATATATATATATATATATATATATATATATATATATATATATATATATATATATATATACACGTGTTCGGGCATGCAGGTAATGGTGACATGTATCTTATCAATTAAACACTTGAACAGAGAAGAAATGAGAACAAGGTCACCTTCATTAAAATTCCCACCATGAAAATGAACTATAAAAAAAAGTAGTCGTTCATATAATGGCCTATTTGACAAATAAGTTGAAAAGTCTTGTAATTGGGCTTTTTTTCTTTACATTTTCTATTTGTCTCTCCAATTTTGTGTGACAACAAATCTGTACACGAATAAAGCTTTAAGATGTGTCAGCATTTGTTCAGCCTTATCTAGTTTGCCACATTACTACATTATGGATCACTCGTTCATTTGAATTTGTGATATTCTGAAACACTTTAATGCAACGCATTTTTTTATGTGCTTTCATCTCCACTGGGACAGATTATTGGAATAACAGCTGTTTAGTCAAGTTCAAAAAAAGGGTGAATGACTTACATACAATCATCATGCAATAGATGTCCTGTAAAGAAGGACAATTTTTTACACCAATTTCAATGGTTATTCCCATCCGTAAATCAGAACAAAAAAAAATGTTCCCTTCTGTGCATTTTCTGCTAATCTATCAGTCATTTTCAAGGATTTAGGGTGTGATATTTTTAATGACGTATAAATTGCTGAAACGTAGACATATTTTAATTCCAGAATACTGCCAGTACATTATGGCCGTGTTCGTAGCTCATGCCATTTTTTTATATAAAGGCGGCTTTTATTATTGTAAAACTTTTCTTTAATAGAGTCGTGTATTATATTTGTATTTTCAACGTCTATATTACGTATTGAATATGGTAAGTTTTCATCTTGTTTTAAATGTTTCCCTAAGAAGGACATTTAATCAACTTATATGAAAACAATCGTATACAAATACATACATACTTGTTCGTACGTAAATAGACCAGTTCATCTAAGAGAAGGAAAACACTTATTTAAAACTCCACCACCTTTATGGCCACGGACAGCCATTGGGAAATATTTCGAGTTAAAAAACTGAGGATAAACTCATGTTGGTTGACGTTGAATCCAATGTTGGCAACTTCTGCGACAACGTCGATAACAAACAGTATCTCGGTGGAACTTGTCCTTTTCTAGTGGCGTCGCTAGAAGAGACGTGCTGCATGGGCAACTGTCGATCCCCACATAAAAAAATATCAATCCCTGTCCTGAGCCCATTTTGCTTCAACACTTCTGGTGTCTTATCAAATGATGGTGTTGAATATATATATATATATATATATATATATATATATATATATATATATAATTATTTATTTAAAAATATGATTCCAACGCGCTACATAAGAGATCTCATGTTTCAAAACAAAGGCGAAAATTAATTATTTGAATTAAATTGAATTAAAGTAAGCTCTGTTCCATCTTCAAGCGAAATTTTTTGGGGAATAACTTATTTCTGAAATTTACGTGTTTTAATAGCATATTCATTATTGAAATCAAAATTTCCATGGTAACGGCTAGCTCGATTGTTTAAATAGAAAGGGGTGTAGGGTGCTAATAATTTGTATCGGTATAGAGTTACATTCATAGATGTCAAGTCAGGGTAAGGTTGGGGTGACTAAATTTAAAACGGAAGATGATTTCGTCGAGTCTGGTTTACGTGTCTATGGAGATTTATTTATTGTTTTATTTTATTTTTTCTGAAAGGGTTTTGTGTATAGATTTTTTTTAAAATAATAACAAAAATACTAAAGAACTTTGGATTATTTACCTAACCAGTTCTTTCCTATTATATATATATATATATATATATATATATACATATATATATATATATATATATATATATATATATATATATATCACCTAACTTGCGGCATTTTGGCAAAATAGATGCTGAGTAAAAAAAAATAATCATGGTGTCTCGATAGCATTGGATGCCAAACACACACAACAAACACGCACACGCACACGCACACACACACAAACACACACACACACACAAATATATATATATATGTGTGTGTGCGTGTGTTGCTATCGAAACACCATGAGTATTTCTTTTTACTCAGCATCTATTTTGTCAAAATACGTCTGGTTAGGTGATATATATATATATATATATATATATATATATATATATATATTCAACACCATCATTGGATAAGACACCAGAAGTGTTGAAACAAAATGGCTATTTTTGTAGGGATTTTAAAACATATAAATATATATATATATATATATATATATATATATATATATATATATATATATATATATTTATAACATGTTATAAATTTAATATATATATATATATATATATGTGTGTGTATTGTACTTGTAATTTGTAAACAATGACTATTACTAGTAATATTAGAAGGCTCTCTCCCTTTTCCTTTTCCACTGTCAGTCATTGACGTGTTTATTCAAAGAGTAAAAATTCGAATTTCTTTCAAGCGTACGCCGATGAATCAGGAGATAAATCTCCGATTGTTGCTGAATCAGTCGGGTTTCGATCTCGACATGAAGCAATCGGGTGTCAACCCGCAATGATGAGCTGTAATACGTCGAAACAGTCTGTCTATATATATATATATATATATATATATATATATATATATATATATATATATATATATATATATATATATATATATATAAAGAAATCGTACATTGAGTGGCGCTGTTAATAAAATAGTGCTCGGTCCAATATAATAGAGCTATTGAATATACATATTTTCCCCTCACCGGTAGAACGATACAGATTTTTATGCACAAAACAATCATCAGGTTCTAAACTGAGAATGACTGTTACTCCGAGTCGTGCTACCTGTGAGAAAAAAAATGTATATTTATTAATAATAATTGTATATATATATATATATATGTATTACTAATAATCTTATAAATATAAGTAGTTATACTCGTCCGGCAAAACCTTAGGTGTTTTAGCTTGTAAATGAACAAACCAATAAGCAAGGGGAAAAACGGGAGAAAAAAAGGGGGGGAAAAGAACATGTACTTTCGGCGATAATAATCGTCTAGAATTTAAATTCAGAGTCTAAAGAAAAAAAAAACCGACACGAGTTAAGTAAAAATAACTAAGCATAGTGCTCAATACGCTAAGTAGAGCTAAGTAAACCTTATTTAAACCTTGTTTACTTATATATATATATATATATATATATATATATATATATATATATATATATATATATATATATATATATATGGCCATATATGATGGCCATTTCGGCCGAAACTAGTCGAGGAATCTAAATGGAATAATAATAAAAAAACGAAAGAATATTAATCTACAACCCAGTGTGTCTGAGGATTTTAATTTTTATTGTTCAAAATATATATATATATATATATATATATATATATATATATATATATATATAGGAATGGCTAGGATAAAAATCTACATACACGCACAAATACTTGTACGAGAAAAGGGAGAGAAATACAAAAGTTGCTGCAAAATTGAAAATAAACTTTCCCAGCAGGCACAACACCAAATCATAAACGAATAGAAATTCAAGAGAATGGCGTCAGTTCTCAATAGACGCCTATTTTTTCATAAAATTCTGATGTAAAATTCTTTCAGAAGGATAAACGGCAAAGAATGTGAAACTTTCTTTATGCACAAATCAGCTGCTTAAATACACCCGCCATCCGCCAAAGATGATGCGTGCTTGTGCACTCTGTACAATGTCAAGAAGACCATTTCATTGGGACTGTCATTCATGGGCAAACTTTGCGATGTCAGGGGTCGAAAAGAACCAGTATCCGGACTTTATTAACGCCATCAAAAATAAAACTACAAAAGACTCAACAATATCCATATATATGTTACCAGCTAAGTGGACTCTAAACCCATCAGAATTACGTGCATAACGTCTGTTTTATACGTTATTGTTCACTCATTATAAGGTACAAGAGCCACTCACGGTAGAGGATTATTGAATGGTATTGTTTGATGTAAGTAAGAACTGTGTATTATGAAAATATGTTAGACAGAAAGTGGTTGACTCTGGATATGGAGAGGTTAAGATTGTAGCGGTCGGGAAAGCGTCCTCTCGGAAGTCTATTCCTTAGAAGTGGTTCTTGGGAAGAAGCTGTCTGAATGGAACTCTCTTCTTACCAATGGAATACGAAGGGCAATGCGGATGATTTGCTTCCGTGGACGTGGTATGGTGGGTCTTAGCTGTAAAGGTCTGAATTGGTGGAATTAGGGAATATATAGCTCGTTACAACATTTTCCATGGAAATAGCGAGGGAGTAGAGATAGGCTTGCGACGTTGCGGCAATGTGGAAGGGGTTTCTGGTGAAAATACAAGGCGATGTAAGCGCTTTTGAACTCTGCCAGGAATGGAAAAAGGGGAATTGGGTATCTCCAACCCAGATATCACAGCAATATTACATTTTTGGTCCTGATCGAACGCTTGTTCAGTGTTTACTACAGCATCGTATATATGAGTTTCACATTTTGTATGGAACACATATATACGAGGCATCACTAAACATACCAAAACATGGCCGGCTCCTTATAGCTCTCCAGAAAGTTACCGACTCAATCTGCCATGTCCTATGGACTTTAAAATATCCACTATGACGTCAGGGGATCTCATCTATGAAGATCAGAGGAATTGAAAGATGCAAAAATCTGTCATGGAATCATATCCACTGTTAAAATGTTATCAGACGATAAAATCTTCACAGGAAAAAATGTTTTGAACTAGAAAACGTATTTTGAGGAGTCAACATTTGATATCAAGGACTCCTTCAAAACCAAACGTCCAGCCCAGATTTTAGGCATCATGATCTACCATGAAAAAAATGGCATCTCCTTGAGAAAAGCCGAATGCTGATGTCCGTGAATGTATTGATGTCAATTATGATGACATGATTGAGGGTCAACTGCAACGATGTGTTCAACCATAACAATGCTTGTGAGTCCCAATGACGAAATTCTGTAAAGCTTTGTTGATTTATGGATAGCGGGCTTCTTGTCCTCGTGAAGCCGCAACCAAAAGTCGTTAGATTACACCGTAGTGTGGCCTATATAATTATTTACGAATTTTGATTGATCAAGAATACAAATGTATAGCCGAAAGCGCTCGGATAAAAAGAACATTCGAACAGTTTTTATATCATTTATTATCCGAAAAGAAAAAAAATATTAGATCGCATAAGAAATTAAATAAAAAACCGTGTCTGTCGTATTCAATGAAATGTGAATGAAAGAAGGATTGCTGCCTAAATACACAAATATATATATATATATATATATATATATATATATATATATATTTATATTTATATATATTACATGAAAATGAAACTCAATTCTAACCCATTTTTATGGCTATTTCGCTCCTCGGGATAAATTCCCTGGAGGTTGTCTCAATATATATATATATATATATATATATATATATATATATATATATATATATAAAGAAATATATATATAACAACTTGATTTTCCAACGCCTTGTTTTTGTTTACTTACGGTTTCAAAAGCAGCGTCTCTCTAATTTAGAATTTATATATTTTATTTACAAACTTATTTTCAATCTTAAAAATATAAATCTGGGCTTAAATTCAAATTAAATATTAAACTACAATTCATTTCAATATTTTAACTTACATTGTATTCCACCCACCCAACAATAATTTTTCTCGCGAGAACCAGAAAATTATAAAAATATATATAAATAAAAATCAATATTAAAATTCCAGCACTTGAAAATTGCTTCGGCATGAAACTCCGAGTTGTGGAATTAATGTAAAATATTAAGATACTATGTATATTTCTTAATATATTAGCAAGATGAGCCAGTCTGAACTTGCGTAACAGTTTGTGAAGAGGTTTGAGAAGGAGCGGCCAATCTCACGGACAGGAGACTCTTCCACGGAGAAGTCGGCGACCCTTTCGAGACACCATGCACCGCAATGCATTGGCCACTTTTGAGAGAAAGACCTCAAAGTCACATGAATGGTTTGAGGCAGAGTCCGCGGAAATGAATCCTGTCATTGTGGACAATATGTGTGATACACACACACACACACACACACACATATATATATATATATATATATATATATATATATATATATTTTTATATTAAATAGCTCTGTTAACATTGAGCACTGTTTTTTTACACTATATATATATATATATTCCTACACCTACCTATATTTATGCATTCTTATATATATATATATATATATATATATATATATATATATATATATATATATGTATATATAAATATGTATATATGAGAAAAGTGTGCGTATATAAATATATATGTGCGTGCGTGTGTGGGTAATATATTACATATATTATTATTTATATATTATATGCGCGGTACTTATTAGAAAGCGCTCAATATGGATTGATTAGCATGAGTGACATCACGGCGACGATCCCCCCCACCACTTCCATAATAACACCAATACACACAATCTACATAAATCCAAAATTTTAGAAAAATTAATCAGTTTGTCTGACGATCTCAAAAGCGTTAAACCCAGGGTCACAAACTCACATCAATCCAACCATATATATAAATACATACATATATATATATATATATATATATATATATATATATATATATATATTGATTTGAATAAACATAATTTTATGTTAATTTATACATATATATATATATATATATATATATATATATATATATATAAGTGTGCGTGTTTGCGTGTGTGTAAGCAAACAATATCTGTCCACTTTTTTTTGCACATAATTACGAAAAAGTGCATATGTGTGTGTGTATCAATACATGTGAGCTAGTAACATAAGCAGAGATATTTAGAAAATGTCGCTTAGTTTTGCTAAAGACAACACAAGTACAAGGCAGTAAGCGAGAATCGAACTCGACACACTAATTTGCCTTCATGGATGCATATATGTGTACAAATGTATCCGTTAATATGTGCCTGTGGGCCCCCATGTACGCTCGTATACATATATGCTCATATGCAGGCGCACACGTAGAAATTCTAAAAGTCGAATACGCGTGCTTCTCAAACGTCTGCACAAACTGATCTCCACTATCACGACCCCCCCGCCAAAAAAAGTAAAATAAAATAAAATAAAATCGCGCTTTGCCAGCCGTGACCTACATACCAAAACGAAGTAATGGGTATTTTTTATTTATTTTTTTTATCACGGCCTCATTCCGTCAGCTCCACACAAACTGGTAGCGTTCTTTCAACCAATTAAAGTACACTTAGACTCAATCACGTGTGCACTCATCAGCTTGCTCCCAATCCCGCCTACCCAACTTCCTTTTACTGCACACACACACACACACATCTCTCTCTCTCTTCCTATATAAATATATATATATATATATATATATATATGTGTGTGTGTGTGTGTGTATGTATGTATGGATGTATGTATAGAGGAGCCCTTGCTTTCGCGCGTTTTTGACTGACATAAGAAAAGTGCCTCAATCTCACCTCCTAAGGCCAGTACAAGTGTACTTGTTCGTGTACGTATTTCGCAATCTGGGAAGCCCGCTCCTTTTGAATAATAGGGAATCTTGTTACTGTAACTGTGGGTGGTTTGTCTGACTGTCCAACCATTAACTGTCGTATAATTCAATGTAAAAATGGGTCTCGCATTCAAATCCAGTTCCCTCTTAACATGTTACTCTGATGCTATACAATCTCCAGCTTGCTATTGCAACCACGAAATCCAACTTTTATCAACATCTGTTTCAAGATTCAAATCATTTGTCGATACAGCGTACTAGTTAACGTGCTGCCACCGACACCTCGTTAGACAAAATTTGCTCTCATCTCAAATATGTATGCTTTCTTTTTATGGGAAATCTTTTTGCCATATCTACAAGTAAAGAACTCTAACGATTTTGCTTTTTTAAACGAAATCGAGATAGTAACAATTAGTTGATTCAATTTATAATCGCATATACATCAACTTTTTCGAGCTAGGTGAGTTTATTCTTAGCCTCTTTGATGATTTCCCCATCTCTGTATATATATATATATATATATATATATATATATATATATGAAGAAATATAGTCTTAAGATGTGCTATATTTATGGATTAAAGTGATCAATATCAGAGATAGTGTGTGTAAATATAAAAGTCAACACTTAGAGGCGTCAGGCCTGACGATTACGTCTAGCATGAAACAGACTATCGCCTCTAAGTGTTGACTTCTATGTTCACTTATATATATATATATATATATATATATATATATATATATATATATATGGAGAGAGAGAGAGAGAGAGAGAGAATGGCTGCAGAAATAAATCATTATTTGCCTGAAGAAGTTCTGTCGAGATAGGAAATGCAGCATCATGTCGGGGTTTTCCGATTGAATTTCTCAGTTATCTGATGAATGAATATTAGTCAATGAATGTCTTGTGCGAAAATGTCTATAAGTACACACACACACACACACACACACATATATATATATATATATATATATATATATATATATATATATATATATATATATATATATATATATATATATATATATATATATATATATAATAAATAAATAATGAAATGGACTTAGCCCGACATTTATTTTAATACATTTTTTGTTTATGCGTTATTTTTATATATAAATATATTTAAGTAAATGCTCTGTTTATAATAAATACGGTTAACAACATTTACTGGCCTGAATGGACGATAAATCTGAAAGAAAATATGTGTCCTCCGACAGGAATCGAACCTGTATCCTACACGAAACCGTTATAGACTCTGACGTGATATACTATTTAGCTACAAAGGAAATTGTCGGGTTAACAAGGTTATTAGTCTAAAAAACAGTAATTTAACCTTTCAGTAATCTTTCATTTATAAAAGACGAAAGTTCCTTGTTGATTACTTTTTTTCAAATAATCAACAAGGAACCTTCAGATAGATAGAACACACTGAGATAGATAGATAGATAGATAGATAGATAGATAGATAGATATGAACAGATTGAAAGAGATAGATAGATAGATAGATAGATAGATAGATAGATAGATAGATAGATAGATAGATAGATATGAACAGACTGAAAGAGATAGATAGATAGATAGATAGATAGATAAGAACAGACTGAGATAGATAGATAGATAGATAGATAGATAGATAGATAAGAATACTGAGATAGATATGAACAAACTGAGATAGATAGATAGATAAGAAGATAGATAGATAGATAGATAGATAGATAGATAGATAGATAGATAGATAGATAAGAATACTGAGATAGATATGAACAAACTGAGATAGATAGATAGATAGATAGATAAGAAGATAGATAGATAGATAGATAGATAGATAGATAGATAGATAGATAGATAGATAGTGCAAGCATATAGAGTAACACTGTAAGTCTGAAAATAGCATTGAAGAGCGAAATTGACAGTCACCACCGAGGGTTTATTCCTGTGTCCGCATTACATATAAACGCACTATTTCCGATATTTACTCTTCCCCTATACATATATTTAAAACAATATATATATATATATATATATATATATATATATATATATATATATATATGCGTGTGTGTAATCGTGATTTATATTGAGAGATAGATATAGGTGTACTTCTTTGTTCAAATTGTCTATATCTACCAACTTTCTGTTTCTGATACGAGTTTCTTCTTTCGTAAATATCACAAATCCTTTCAACTATCAAAGCGTCACCAAAAGATTACCTGGCGATACCACCAGGCATTGTTGATCAGAAGCTGCAGTAGCAGATGCACCTTTTGCACCAGTCCTGAATTCGCTCAACTTTGATATCATCCGCTGATCATTCACATATATGAAGGATGTCATGAGAACAAAAGCCTGGCATCTGACTAGAGCGTGATCCGAAAGTCTTGTCACTCCCTACCAGAAAATAATGAGAATAATAGAACAAGTAATACAGTAATATAAAAGCACATGTACCCCATTTAGTTTATTCAATTTCATTGACTTAATCAAGATCCTTAAAATTTTAAACCCAATATCCTTCAGAGTCTGTCTATATTTCTGAGATGAGGTATTATATACATTATTTACATTATTCGGACTATTGTCCTCATCTTTGTCGCCATATTTATCACAACGTTTCGGCCGTTGTACGCTCCAGCCTTCTTCAGGTGGTTGGAATTTCGAACTGAACCCAATATCCTTCGTCTGCCGCATCAATGTACAGGATGGTCCTAAAATCTTGTAACCCCCTAGCAAAAGGTTATAATAAAAGTAAAACAGTAATACAAAAGCCTATGTACTGGATTCAGTTTATTTAATTTCATTGACGCTCTCATACATCGAGAAGGTCTGTATGAACGCCATCATTTTCGTGGCACAAAATTATGCGGCGCCATGTCCTCTGTGATATTTTACGAAGCTGTGCTTTGTTGATTGTTGCAAATGATCTACGAACGGCGTCCTTCAACTGATGGCTATTCTTGTATCGTTCATGTGAAAGTCTCTCCTTACTTTAGCCAGAATGCACACGATCATGTGTCCATTCACTTGCAAGCAGCCTCTCTTCCAAACTGTAGGAGTTCGTGTAAGCTACCTGAAAATTATATTCTGTATCGGTGAAAGACTTTCGGACCACCCTATACATCAGAAAAAGCGTTGTTATTAAGTCCCATTTCGAAACCGTGGCCCCTCCACAACATAGAGACAAAAAAATAATCATCTTTTCGCTATTAACTATACAGTTCGGAAAAACCAATGACCAGGCAGAATGCGAGATAACCTTAAAGGAAAAATTCCTAAAGTTAACCAAAAATGAATGAAAAATTCAAGCGTCCTACGGGGCTGGCTTCCCGCTCTCCCCTTTTCACTGTTTAAACTGTTAAATGTAGCCACCTCTTCTACTCCAATAGCTTCATATCTCGCACCTCTCGCCTGTGGAACTCCTTCTCCTTTTCCTGTTTCCCTGAGAGCTATAATCTCCAACTATTCAAATGTAATGTCAATCGACATCTCCAGTTGCCTTGATCTATCCACTATCCTTCTCCTCATCCTTTCCTCTATCACTCCTATCTGATCTTGCTCCAAATCTTCTGTAACCCCTTGCGTCCTAGTGGCTTCCCGCCTTGCTTGGGGTGAAACGCTTAAAAAAAACGCAGCCCTCGGGTTGAATATCGGAAAACAGCTCGGTAAATACAACCGACCCCTCCAATCACCCTCCGCCGAATGTTTAATCTATGAAATCATTAGTTATCTCATATATATTTATATGAATGCATATCTATGAATACATACAAAGATACTCAAGGTACTGATCGAATACGTGCATATATATATATATATATATATAAAAGTGAACATAGAAGTCAACACTTAGAGGCGACAGTCTGTTTCATGCTATATGCAATCGTCAGGCCAACGTGGCCTGACGATTGCATATAGCATGAAACGTGGCCTGACGATTGCATATAGCATGAAACAGACTGTCGCCTCTAAGTGTTGACTTCTACGTTCACTTTTATATTTACACACGCTCTATCTCTGATATCGAGCACTTTATTCCATAAATATAGCACACCTTAAGACTATATTTCTTTATATATATAAATATATATATATATATATATACATATGTATGTATATACATATGTATGTATGTATGTATGTATATATATGTATGCATGTATGTATGTATATACCCATAAGTGCATGAATGTATATCCGTACATATGTCTAACAATATGTGTATGTATCATGATATATCTGCGTGCCTGCATGTGTGTGTGTGTGTAAATCTATCTAATCATAGCTATAGAAGAAGAAGAAGAAGGAGAAGAAGCCTCAAGTGTAAATGTGGGTGGGTGATTCACGACCGCGTGAAAATCTATCGTTTTAAATAAAACTAGTTTCCCTCAGTTTTGAGGCGAACGAATGACGTCTGGCCTTAATTTGTTGCCTTTTATGCAAGTCAGCCAAATAAGAGTGTAGCAGAGAATATTTTACAACGCCGATTTAAATTAATGTGAGTATCGCAGAATTTATGACCCCTGATCGCAACAGTCATACCTCGGCTTAACGAATCCAAAACATGTTTCTATTTGACCTTTAAACTAACGAAGATTGCATTTTTTTTTTTTTTTGGTTCATTTCATTCCGAACAAAATGAGAAGGAATTAAAAAAAAGTTAAACTTTGACAACAGATTGCTGAAAAGTTCTAAGCCAGAACAACTTCCAATATATCAGGATGTGACGCGTATTTGAAGGATATACAGACAGTTTATGGCTAAGAATAAACACGGTATGGTGACAGTCTGTTCTACGCTTCACTACTACTTTATTTTCTCTCTCTCTCTCCATATATATATATATATATATATATATAATTATGATTATTTCAAATCCTCCTAATTATATATATATATATATATATATATATATATATATATATATATATATATATATATATATAATTAGGAGGATTTGAAATAATCATAATTAAGTAATTCATCGAGTCTCGAAGAAACCTCAACAGAATGCAGAAAGCACTAGACGGCCTTTTCGTCCTATATTTGGGACTCATCAGCAGTGTGCATCCACTACCGAAAACTGAAACCCGGAGACAGAGACGTTATCAAGCAAATGTCATACCAACTGTACCAACGGGCCTCGGTGACGAAGAGGTAGCGAAAAAGACTCAATATAGCGCCGCTCAATCATATATTCCGCAGTGGAACTCATCCAAGTTTCTTTTTTACCCATAGGATTGTGCCTCCACGAGCTACGGCTACTATCTCCAAGACGCTCGGTCCAGAGCATTAGAAGCCGGTTTAAGCAAGGATCTACAGATAGAAATAATTAGGAGAATTTGAAATAATCATAATTAAGTAATTCATCTAGTTTAGAAGAAACCTCAACAGAATGCAGAAAGCACTGGACTCGTTGGTACAGTCGATATGGCGTTTGCCTCCTATCGTATCTGCTCGGGTTTCAATTCTTTAAATAACTTTTTTTTTATATTTTTTAAAACTTGATACAGATTAAATTTAAAATTTAAAATTGGTAATTTTATAGTAAAATTTAATATTAATTAGAATAATTTCTAATTTATTCTAACCCTAACATTAAAGCATTAATTAGTATAACCAAGGTTCGTTGTCAAGTTTTTTGAATTCTCATATCCTTGTATTTTGATTGGTTATTCCAGCTTACTTAACAGCGTTTCCCCTCGCGAGGGGTGTTTGATTGATTTGAACCTTTTAAAACCCTTTATTCTACATTCAACATCATCACTTGATAAGACACCAAAAGTGTTGAAACCAAATAGCTATTTTTGTAGTGATTTTATATTTATGTTACAATTTTCGAACAGTATATATATATATATATATATATATATATATATATATATATATATATATATATATATATATATATATATATATATATATAACAACAACAACAACAACAACAACCACAAATTCGTCTGGATATATCGAACTACAATATCGAAAGTGCTCGGATATAAAAGACATTCGGACAGTTTTTACACACTTTATGTCCAAAAGGACCCAAAGAGTGTGAGTTCAATACCCGGTTAAGGCAGTGGAGAACTTTCAGAGGTGAATTAACAGGAGATAACTGATAACTGACATCCATTAAACATGGCACATGGAACTAGTCTACCCCAGTGAGTGAAATAAAAGGTCCAACATTCCAACCACCTGAAGAAGGCCGGAGAGTACAACGGCCGAAACGTTGTAATAAATATAGCAACAAAGATTAGGACAATAGTCGGAATAATGTAAATAATGTACTTTATGTCCAGAAAAGAAAACACTTGTACGAACACAAGAAAAATTAAATAAAGACCTTAATCGCAGTATCTTGTTAGTCGTCTTTAATGAAACATGTATAAAAGAAGGATTGCTTTTAAATGGATGAGAAGTCACTGCGATTAAGCTTTTTATTATATTTTTCTTGCATACGTAGGAGGCTTTCTCTTCCAATTTTGTCGAACTCTCTGCCTGCGAGCGGAGAGGAACCCAGGCAAGTCTATGCCGAAGGACAGAGTCTCGTTTGGGAATGTAGACAAACCCAACCCCGTGTATACTGGTTCTATGTGCAATTTTTGCCCTAGCCTTTGGGCTCCAAACGCCCCACATTAAAAACTGGCCTTGCGCCACATCATGAGAAGAGATTTCCTTTTCGAACAATTATGCAAGAATTGTTTAAATGACATTTGGATTCGAGTACTTTCAACTAATCTATTAATCATTATCAAGGATAGGTTTGTTTTAATATGAACACGGCCACAATGAGCTGACTGTTAAAACATTTCTATTATTAAAAGAAAATCTACACCCTTTTGCAAATTAATTTCTTTCACCATGCGGTCATTTTTAGACCCATTGGAGTGACAAGGTGTAATCGATTTCTATTTTTGCCTCAAATGCAGTTTTATGGTATGAAAAATTTGCGGACCCAAATTATAATAGAATCCATTGTCAATGTAAATCCTATAGTAAAATTATTGGCAACTTATTTTTTATATTAGAATCATTAACAATGTAATTGTTAATATAAAAATTATTTGCAATGTATTTTAATGGTATAAAAAACTTGTAAGCCAGAATGATAATAAAATTCATTAACAACGTAATTCCTGTATCAAAATTATTGGCAAAGTCATTCCTACGATAAAAAATGATTGTCAATGTATTTTTATGGTATAAAACATTTGTAAGCCAAAATTATAATAGAAATCATTGAAAAATCTTACAGGAAAATCATTGGCAACGAAATACTACATCCTTTGGTTTCCTTTCTTTCACTATACGGTCAATTTTAGACCCACTGATGTGACAGGGTGTAATCGATTTCTATTATTCCTCAGATTAGGTCATTTGCAGTGGTGTGCAGTAATATGAATCTATTTTCGGGGTGTATGATGAAATTTATTTGGCCTTGAAAAATATTGCGTCATCCGTAATTGCATCAGATTTTCATCACGCCCAGACACTATTGTCTCGATTGTCGATTAGTTGTTATGCAGCCATTGCGATGGACGTTACTCCAAGGAAGCGTACTGATATTGTAACGCTGCACGAACACACTGGAAAGCCATACAAAGGAACAAAACTTTCCTGATTTAAATCCAATCGAGAATCTGTGGTCAATCTGCAAGGAACGACTTTGTGGAATGGACATACGAAGTACTAACATGTGCACTGGGTCAGGTTTCATTGGAAAAATGTAAATAATAAGCAATTATTCGTTTTGTTTCAATTAATTTGCACAAGGGTGTAGATGATCATGGCCCTCCACGTCTTCTTGTATAATTAATTTGCACAAGGGTGTATATATTAAGAAAAATGAAAACATCCAAGTCTGTAAAGCATGACAGTTATAAGCTGAATGTTGATTTGAAATTTCTCTGTTAAGTCTATGCGATTAATTGGGAAGCGTTGAACTAAATTCATTAAGAAGGAAAAAAACTATGTTGAAAATATATATCATATTTATGGAATGCTTATTTTCATCATTAGAATTCGGACTTATGGATGCGGGTATCGGAGATACTGCCAAATAGACTGTAGGCCAGAAGAAGTAAAATGGGTTTCTCAGCGATAAAAAATATTGGTTGAATCGCTCCCCCCCACTCCACATAACGGAGGGGGTAGATGCAAAGTGCCCGTTAAGTGACGGAAAGGCTCGTTGGGCAATTTACAGATAAACAAACTAATAAATCTTTTAAGATTCCTCGACCTTCTGCATAGTATCTCGTGCGTGGGTGGTGGGAGAAATAGAGAAAGAAAGTGAGAAAGAAAGAGTGAGAAAGAGAGAGAAAGAAAGAGAGAGAGAAAGCGAGTGAAAGAGAGAAAAAGAGAGAGAGAGAATCGAAGAAATGAAGAAGGAAAAGAAAACGTTCAAGAAATAAATTATCGAAGGAATGAGATTCGATTGGCTGCAGGCAACATCGATGGCACGAAATCGACCGGTGGAGGCTCAGCTTCTGTTAGACTGCCAAAAAAGCGTATTTGCATGTTTTATTATTATTATTATTATTATTATTATTATTATTATTATTATTATCTCCGAAAATGACCAGTTAACTACAAAACTACAAGAGGAGCTGCATGAGAGACAGAAAAAGAAATGAGGAGGCGAAGCAAAGCAGATGGACGCTATATTAATAGAATCAGTTAGTCTGATTTGGAGATAGATAGATAGATAGATAGATAGATAGATAGATAGATATTTAATAGGCTGAAGATCGATAGATACAGAAATGGATAATGAACAGACTGAAGATAGATAGATAGATAGATAGATAGATAGATAGATAGATAGATAGATAGATAAGGAAGGGAATAAGATAGATAGATAGATAGATAGATAGATAGATAGATAGATAGATAGATAATGAAAAGATTGAAGATAGATAATGAACAGACTTATTTTTTTACTACTGTTTGCACAATACAAGGTCTAAGAGCCGCACAATGTAGAGGGTTACTGTGTGGAGTTATATTAGCGTAGGAAAAATCCTGCTTTAAGTGTACAGAGACAAAGTCGACTTTAGAAGGAAAGGGAAACCCAGTCCTAAACTGGAAACAAAGGTTAACCTTCTACTCCTTTTCAAAAAAACATATGAATGAACTGGGATAGATAGATAGATAGATAGATAGATAGATAGATAGATAGATAGATAGATATGAAGTGATTAAGATCAAAATAGATAGATATTAATTGATTAAGGTGAAGATAGATAGATAGATAGATAGATAGATAGATAGATAGATAGATAGATAGATAGATAGATTTCCTTTGCTTGTGCCAAATCGACTTTCATTCTATGAGTAACAAGATCCTCCATTCTTTCTTAACCGGACCGGAAGTATTTACCAGAACAGATTTCACTGCAGACGATTAGATAACGTTATTTGCATGGCTGGAGGCACACATTTACCACGTCTTCTATTCTACATCAAGCAAACTAATATTAGTTCTTCCGTCCATAAGACAATTGTTAGTTCGCTTTCCAGCTCAAATCAAATCCAATCCTGAAACCTATTACTTCTCTCACGGACACTTGGGAACTTGTCAGTCTCGATCAAGCAGACATTAGTAACATTCACCATGTTTCCACTAGAGAGTTCAAGTGCTGGGGGATTATTTTTCCCGGGGAAAAAGTGCAAGTGTTTGTTTTCAATCATCTTCCAGATCATATTTCGAAAAGGATTTATAAATGATATGGGATTTTTTTCAGTCTGGCTGGTCACAAATTTAATTCTTTTTAATCATTTCACCCCAAGCAAGGCAATAAAGCCACTAAGGGGCAAGGGGGTTACTGAGTATGAGAAAATATGAGAAGAAAAAAAACATTATTAAGGAGAGAAGACATTAAAGTAACAAGAATTAAGAAAAGAGTAGACAACGATTGACATTGCATTTAAATTTTTGAAGGTCAAAGTTGACTAGGAAGCAAGAAGCTGGAAGAGAGTTCCACAAGCGAGAAGTGTGAAAAAAGAAATTGTCGACATATAACGTACTGGTAAATTTATTTAATCATTTCACCCTAAGGAAAACAATAAAGCCACTAAGACACAAAGAGTTTGAAAGAATAAGAAAAAAACTTTATTAAGGAACGGGAACAATAAAATAACAGGGATTAAGACGACAGAAGATAATGATTGACATTGCATTTAAATTTTTGATAATCAAAGTCGACTAGGAAACAAGAAGCTGGAAGAGGGTTCCACAAGTGAGAAGTGTGATAACAGAAACTGTTAGTATTGAACTTACGCTTACATCTAACCATTTCAATTGTAAAATGATGAGACCTAGCCGCCAATCTAGTACTGCGTTTGAATTCCATAAAGTCTTGGTAAAATGTTCATTAGAACAATTACCATGAAAATATTTATAGAAACGGCACAGGGAAGCTACGTTACTGTGGTGGGAAAGTGAGTGAAGCCGAGTTTACATTGGTTGTTGATATTTATTGCGCTCATCTTCGTCTGACACAAGGCCAAGAAAAAATGAAACTAAGTAGTAAACCAACGCCCTACAAAAAGAACCTGCAGTTATCGTTCTGGATCAAGTGCTTCGACATATATATTGTACATATATATTTTATCTTTACTTGATCTGATACTCAAACTTCTATATGCAATTTTTTTTCTACACTTGGGCGATCACGACTCTCTATAATTTCCTTTCTTTTGTAGCTCTTAGCAATTTTTTTTTCTTTTTGCTATCCCTTTCACTCCCTCCTCTGATATCCATTTAACAAGTTTTACAAAATATTCATTCCATTTTTTAAAATATTTTCCTGTCGATGAGCAAAATCTTTACATTCTCTTATTTCATTTATTTTGATTCATTTCTGCCTCATCACTGTTTCTATTTCAGCATTATTTTCGTTGAGTTATTCTTTTTTTTTTACCTGCCAGCATTTGCTTCAAATGTTTGTTTAATGTTCTATATTCTGTGCCATTTCTTTGCCTTGTTTACTGTCTCTTTTTCATTGCGTCGGGAATTAAATCTACCATCTATTCCTTTCTTGTTGATCCGCTTTTCTTAGTGATATGTCTTTCACCAATATCACTCGAGCTACACAATGTGTTTCACTTTGAATTTTTAACCCTATCCTAGTAATTATATTTGCCTTTGCCTCTATCAGTACGTATCTCTTTGCAATTTAGTTCATTCAGGAGTCTGTTGTATTATAATTTAGACGTTGGTTTGGTTTCTTTATTTTAGTCCGAGCTTACAATCGGCGTTGGGGTTAGGTTTTATAGTGTAAAACTGCATTCCTGAATCTTTCATTTATTCTTATACTCTCAATCTGATTCTTCGTATCTCCTCCACAAGCGTCTCGTTTACTCTTGAAAACAAAATCATGTTACCTAGTCGTATGTCATGCACCACAGGGGATCATTTTTCTCTGAGTTCGTTACCCAGAACACTCACACGAAATATATGCGGAAGGAACTTATGTTTCATCATTCTGTAATATTTGGAGGGGTTAGTCAGGCCAAGAATATTTCAGTGCAATCTTCCCCGCCAGATAGATAGATAGATAGATAGGAACAGACCGAGATAGAGTGTGTGGGGTTCAGCGTACCCGGATTAAAGGAGAATTTAATACGGGATACCCTGCCCACAAAATTACAACGCAAATTCCAAGAAGAAACAACATGATAAGGAACGTTTGTAGAAAATAGATCATTGTATATTTATTATCTTGTGAATAGGGTAAAAAAGATTAATGCTTTAGTTCATTTAAGCAAAAAATGTGATTTTTACAAAAATGTCTGTGTTCGCTGTCTTTCAACAGAATAGCAGAGTAATGTCTGTTTCTTTTGTTTTTGTATAGGTGTAAAGGAAAAGGGCGATCTAAGTTGAAAAAGAGAGTGTGGATGAGGAATAAAAGATAAAAGGAAAATGTACTTATGAATTGTTTTGGAGTCAGTTGTAAATTTGTTGTTGTCCTTTCCTAATCCACTTTCGGCTCTTAGTGTCGGGTTGAGTCAGTGATGGAATTTACTGTCAGTCTTCTATGATCTCTGCGCCCTTCTGACTGGCGACTGACTTGAAACTCTGTATTTATTGTTAACTTTTTTTTTCACACTGGCTCGTTATCTTTTTTTTTTGGTTTAGTAAATCGCATCCTTTCATTTGTCAGAAAATTAATTTCACACCTTATTGCGAAATCTGTTTTTAATCGTTTTGATCCGATTTTGCGGGTGTGCAAATCTACTTTGTGTTTTTTAGTCACTTGTTGGAATGATATAGGATTTGTATCCTATAAACCCCCCTGCAGATTGATAAATATTGAAAATATTTTTCAATATCTAATATATGTTTTAAAATGAGTAGGCCAGTGTACGTGTCTACCCGATCTTGTGGTAATGTTTTTAGGTGTGTTTGGAGGTGTAGAAAATGTTTCATTTACGTTGTTATTATTTGTCGCGGCTGTAGAATCTTCCGACGTACTTTCCTTTGTAGGTAAATCTAAGTACGCTGGTTTTAGTCTGTCTATAGCGACAGTGTCTTGCTTGCCTTTTGCTACAATTGTGAAATATTTGGGTTTTCTGTTGACTACTTGGAAAGGTCCCGTATAAGTAGGGCAAAGAGGCCTTTTTACTGTGTCGTTTCGTACGAAAACATATTCACAATTGTGCAGGTCTTTTGGAGTGTAAAGGTCTTTTGTTTGTGTTCTAGTGGGTGTGAAAACTAGTTCATTCATTCTTTGCTTAAATCTTTGTACAAAAGATGTAGTTGGTTGGAGTTGACTGCATTTATTACAAAACTGTTCTGGTAACGTCAAGGACGTTCCAAAAACCATTTCGAATGCTGTACATCCTAAATCTTCTTTGATTACATTCCGAATGGATAGTAATATTAACGGTAGATTTTCTAACCACGTCTTGGAATCATTATTTGCTGTTAATACTGTCTTAAGTTGCCTGCGGAAACGTTCAATTAAGCCATTGGCACATGGGTGATAAGCCGTTGTTGTTATATGCTTAACTCCCAATAGTTTTGTGAACTCATCAAAGAGCGTAGATTGGAACTGAGAACCTCGGTCTGTAGTTATTACTGAGGGACAACCAAAAACGGCAATCCACTCATGTAATATACTTTTAGAGATCGTTTCTGCAGATATATCCCTTAGAGGAACAACGACAGGCCATCTTGTGAATCGGTCGATAATAGTGAGTAGGTAACTATGTCCGTTTTCTTCTGGTAAGGGACCCACTATGTCCATGTGAAGATTCGTGAATCTACCATCTGGTTTTAGAAAATGCCCAGGATGGGACTTAGTATGTCTGTTTACTTTGCTTTTTTGGCACTTTAAACAAGTTTGAGTCCAGCATTTTATGTCAGTATGCATGTTTGGCCAGACAAAACGACTGCTAATCAACTTGTCGGTTGCTCGGTGTCCGGGATGTGAGAGATTGTGAAAATGCGGAAATATCTTTTTTCTCAATGAAGGTGGAATGTATGGTCTTGAATAACCTGTTCCAACGAGTAGTGTTTTTGTTCCAAATGGGACGGGGTGTTCCTTCAATTGTAAAGAAGTGTCCTCTTTTATTTTGTATAATGTGGTATCATCCTTTTGTTCATCTGCAATGAGGACGAAGGTAAGGGTTTCAGGATCAATAGATTGTATCGTGGAGCGCGAAAGTGTATCTGCCACGATATTGTCTGAACCTTTAATATAGCGGATATCCGATGTAAATTGGGATATGTAGTCCAGTTTTCGGGTATCTCTGGGTGTGTATTTATCTGTGTTCACATGTAAAGCGTAAGTGAGGGGTTTGTGGTCTGTGAAAATAGTAATGTTTCGTCCCTCGAGCAGATGTCGAAAATGCCTTATTGCTAAGTAAATAGCTAGTAACTCCCTCGAGAAGGTACTGTACTTCTGCTGTACTTTGTTTAATTTGACCGAGAAAAAGGAGATTGGCTTTTCTGAACCATTTAGCTTCTGATCTAGAACTGCTCCAATTGAATCTCCTGAGGCGTCAGTTGCTAATGTAAGTGTTGAGTTAGCATCGTCACTGATGTAAGAGAGCTTGGCAAAATCTGCTAACGCTTTTTTAGCATTTTGAAATGCAGCTAGCGCTTCTCCGTCAATCAGTATTTTTGCATTTTTCTTCTTTTGTTTTTGCAGCAAGTTTGTGAGTGGTGTCAAAATTCTGGAACAACCTAGAATAAATCTACGGTAGTAATTTATTAAAGCGAGAAATCGTCTTAATTGACGCAGTGATGTCGGCTGCTGAAAGTTTTCTATTGCTGCTACTTTCTCTGGGACAGGTGTGATTCCGTTTTTGTCGATCACATGGCCCAAGAAATTTAACTTTGAAACAGCAAAATCGCATTTGTGGACATTTATCTTTAAGCCCAAATCTGCCAGTCTCTTGAAGACTTGTTGAATATGGTATAGGTGTTCTTTTCCATCACGACTGGCGATAAGCACGTCATCGATATATGCAAAGGTAAAAGGCAATCCTCTCAAAACTTCATCAATGAGTCTTTGAAAGGTTTGGGCGGCATTACGTAATCCAAATGGCATCCTGGTGAATTCATAGAGTCCAAAAGGAGTGGTAATTGCAGTTTTCCTTATTTCTTCTTCTGCCACTGGAATTTGGTAGTACGCCTTAACCAAATCCAATTTTGTAAAAACTGTGGTTCCTTGCAAACCTATGGCGAAATTATGTAAGTGCGGTATAGGATATCTATCAGGAACAGTTTTTGCATTGAGATTCCTGAAATCCCCACAAGGTCGCCATGCGCCAGCTTCTGGTTTTGTAACCATATGTAGCGGAGAGGAGTATGGGCTATTTGAAGGACGTATGATGCCTAACTGCAACATATGTTAAAATTCGTCTTTTGCTATTTTATATTTGTCCGGATGTAATCTGCGTGATGTGTGTGTAGGTGGTCCAGCTGTGGTGATATAATGTTTAGCAATGTGACTGATTTCATCTGTATGTGTTAAAGGCGTGGTTAGTGTAGGAAATTTGTTTATCAATTCATGTAGGCCGTTAGCCGTTGGTATTGCTGAATTAATTCCTGTTGACTTGTAGATTGAGGTGATTCCCTTTGTTCTTAGGTTTGTGTTACTGTCAATGAGAGAGTGTGTAGCCATATTCACTGATAAATCGAAATGGGATAGGAAATCCGCTCCTAGGATAGGTGTTTTCACATTTGCTTTATGAAAATCCATGGAAAAGATCTTCTTAGACCGAAATCGAGCGTTAGTGATATCTCACCGTATGTTTCTATCTTTGATCCATTTGCCGCCTGCAATGTGTATGTGGAGAATGTAGGTTTTTGTTTTGTATTTGGTGGGATAACACTGATCTGAGCGACGGTGTCGACTAAAAATAAATATCCGTTACTTCTGTCCCGGATGTAAAATAGACGACTCTCTTGTTTTAATCCAGCAACTAATGTCACCTTTACTTGCTGCCGGCACAGTCGTTTCCCTGGTGTTGTGTAGAAATGTGAGAAGTTTTCGAATTGAAATTGCATGGTTCAGTGCACTTCCTTGCATTTCTTCCAAATTTATAATGATACCAACAGGTATCGTGTGTAATTTGCTCTCTGGAGAAAGAGTTCGATCTACTTCGACGTCTGTGTGGTGAGTAGGATCTTTTTCTGAATGTTGGACGAGAACGCTGAGATTTCTGTGCTTGTGCCAGACTCTGTACTTGTAAGATGCTTATACAGGTGCGACAATTCAGATGACTTATCTGATAATGTTGCTGTATCTGTTGGTGCATGTGATGTGGCGTATACATTTTTGTCTTGGTTGTTGTCATGTATTTTGTCTGCTATTTCTGCTATTTTCTCCAGCTGTAAATCATCGGGGAGTGATGCGAGTATCTGTGTTGTATGTGTTTGTAGTTTATCCATCCACAGTTTCTTTAACACCACTTCGGACATAGTGTTGTCTCCTAATAAGGATCGCATTTTTCTTAAAAGCTGCGAAGGTTTCATATATCCCTGGTTTACATTATTGAATAAGTCGTGTAACCTTCTTTCCTCCGATTTACCGACACGTCTAATAATTGCAGCTTTCAACGTGTCATAAGGTTTTTCTTCCGGCATGTCATTAAGTAGATCCACTACCTCGGATGCTACATCTGAAGGAAGTTTTTCGACAACGTAGGCGTATTTTGAACTTTGCGATGTAATTTTCTTTGCATTGAAAATTGCATTTAACTGTGCAAACCAAATTTGTACGTTAGTTGGGTTGTAAGGTGGTAAGTTAATTGTTATAGCGGCTTCCATAGGTTCCGTAGTGTGTGTATCCATTTTCTATGTGTCTTGATGATTATGGTTATATGTTAAAAAAATGTGTTGCTTATTTTGTTGAAGCTTTTCTTTCAGTTGGAAATTTGCGAGTTCATTTCACGTCGATTGGTCACCACTTGTAGGGTTCAGCGTACCCGGATTAAAGGAGAATTTAATACGGTATACTCTGCCCACAAAATACAACGCAAATTTCAAGAAGAAACAACATGATAAGGAACGTTTGTAGAAAATAGATCATTGTATATTTATTATCTTGTGAATAGGGTAAAAAAGATTAATGCTTTAGTTCATTTAAGCAAAAAATGTGATTTTTACAAAAATGTCTGTGTTCGCTGTCTTTCAACAGAATAGCAGAGTAATGTCTGTTTCTTTTGTTTTTGTATAGGTGTAAAGGAAAAGGGCGATCTAAGTTGAAAAAGAGAGTGTGGATGAGGAATAAAAGATAAAAGGAAAATGTACTTATGAATTGTTTTGGAGTCAGTTGTAAATTTGTTGTTGTCCTTTCCTAATCCACTTTCGGCTCTTAGTGTCGGGTTGAGTCAGTGATGGAATTTACTGTCAGTCTTCTATGATCTCTGCGCCCTTCTGACTGGCGACTGACTTGAAACTCTGTATTTATTGTTAACTTTTTTTTTCACACTGGCTCGTTATCTTTTTTTTTTGGTTTAGTAAATCGCATCCTTTCATTTGTCAGAAAATTAATTTCACACCTTATTGCGAAATCTGTTTTTAATCGTTTTGATCCGATTTTGCGGGTGTGCAAATCTACTTTGTGTTTTTTAGTCACTTGTTGGAATGATATAGGATTTGTATCCTATAAACCCCCCTGCAGATTGATAAATATTGAAAATATTTTTCAATATCTAATATATGTTTTAAAATGAGTAGGCCAGTGTACGTGTCTACCCGATCTTGTGGTAATGTTTTTAGGTGTGTTTGGAGGTGTAGAAAATGTTTCATTTACGTTGTTATTATTTGTCGCGGCTGTAGAATCTTCCGACGTACTTTCCTTTGTAGGTAAATCTAAGTACGCTGGTTTTAGTCTGTCTATAGCGACAGTGTCTTGCTTGCCTTTTGCTACAATTGTGAAATATTTGGGTTTTCTGTTGACTACTTGGAAAGGTCCCGTATAAGTAGGGCAAAGAGGCCTTTTTACTGTGTCGTTTCGTACGAAAACATATTCACAATTGTGCAGGTCTTTTGGAGTGTAAAGGTCTTTTGTTTGTGTTCTAGTGGGTGTGAAAACTAGTTCATTCATTCTTTGCTTAAATCTTTGTACAAAAGATGTAGTTGGTTGGAGTTGACTGCATTTATTACAAAACTGTTCTGGTAACGTCAAGGACGTTCCAAAAACCATTTCGAATGCTGTACATCCTAAATCTTCTTTGATTACATTCCGAATGGATAGTAATATTAACGGTAGATTTTCTAACCACGTCTTGGAATCATTATTTGCTGTTAATACTGTCTTAAGTTGCCTGCGGAAACGTTCAATTAAGCCATTGGCACATGGGTGATAAGCCGTTGTTGTTATATGCTTAACTCCCAATAGTTTTGTGAACTCATCAAAGAGCGTAGATTGGAACTGAGAACCTCGGTCTGTAGTTATTACTGAGGGACAACCAAAAACGGCAATCCACTCATGTAATATACTTTTAGAGATCGTTTCTGCAGATATATCCCTTAGAGGAACAACGACAGGCCATCTTGTGAATCGGTCGATAATAGTGAGTAGGTAACTATGTCCGTTTTCTTCTGGTAAGGGACCCACTATGTCCATGTGAAGATTCGTGAATCTACCATCTGGTTTTAGAAAATGCCCAGGATGGGACTTAGTATGTCTGTTTACTTTGCTTTTTTGGCACTTTAAACAAGTTTGAGTCCAGCATTTTATGTCAGTATGCATGTTTGGCCAGACAAAACGACTGCTAATCAACTTGTCGGTTGCTCGGTGTCCGGGATGTGAGAGATTGTGAAAATGCGGAAATATCTTTTTTCTCAATGAAGGTGGAATGTATGGTCTTGAATAACCTGTTCCAACGAGTAGTGTTTTTGTTCCAAATGGGACGGGGTGTTCCTTCAATTGTAAAGAAGTGTCCTCTTTTATTTTGTATAATGTGGTATCATCCTTTTGTTCATCTGCAATGAGGACGAAGGTAAGGGTTTCAGGATCAATAGATTGTATCGTGGAGCGCGAAAGTGTATCTGCCACGATATTGTCTGAACCTTTAATATAGCGGATATCCGATGTAAATTGGGATATGTAGTCCAGTTTTCGGGTATCTCTGGGTGTGTATTTATCTGTGTTCACATGTAAAGCGTAAGTGAGGGGTTTGTGGTCTGTGAAAATAGTAATGTTTCGTCCCTCGAGCAGATGTCGAAAATGCCTTATTGCTAAGTAAATAGCTAGTAACTCCCTCGAGAAGGTACTGTACTTCTGCTGTACTTTGTTTAATTTGACCGAGAAAAAGGAGATTGGCTTTTCTGAACCATTTAGCTTCTGATCTAGAACTGCTCCAATTGAATCTCCTGAGGCGTCAGTTGCTAATGTAAGTGTTGAGTTAGCATCGTCACTGATGTAAGAGAGCTTGGCAAAATCTGCTAACGCTTTTTTAGCATTTTGAAATGCAGCTAGCGCTTCTCCGTCAATCAGTATTTTTGCATTTTTCTTCTTTTGTTTTTGCAGCAAGTTTGTGAGTGGTGTCAAAATTCTGGAACAACCTAGAATAAATCTACGGTAGTAATTTATTAAAGCGAGAAATCGTCTTAATTGACGCAGTGATGTCGGCTGCTGAAAGTTTTCTATTGCTGCTACTTTCTCTGGGACAGGTGTGATTCCGTTTTTGTCGATCACATGGCCCAAGAAATTTAACTTTGAAACAGCAAAATCGCATTTGTGGACATTTATCTTTAAGCCAAAATCTGCCAGTCTCTTGAAGACTTGTTGAATATGGTATAGGTGTTCTTTTCCATCACGACTGGCGATAAGCACGTCATCGATATATGCAAAGGTAAAAGGCAATCCTCTCAAAACTTCATCAATGAGTCTTTGAAAGGTTTGGGCGGCATTACGTAATCCAAATGGCATCCTGGTGAATTCATAGAGTCCAAAAGGAGTGGTAATTGCAGTTTTCCTTATTTCTTCTTCTGCCACTGGAATTTGGTAGTACGCCTTAACCAAATCCAATTTTGTAAAAACTGTGGTTCCTTGCAAACCTATGGCGAAATTATGTAAGTGCGGTATAGGATATCTATCAGGAACAGTTTTTGCATTGAGATTCCTGAAATCCCCACAAGGTCGCCATGCGCCAGCTTCTGGTTTTGTAACCATATGTAGCGGAGAGGAGTATGGGCTATTTGAAGGACGTATGATGCCTAACTGCAACATATGTTAAAATTCGTCTTTTGCTATTTTATATTTGTCCGGATGTAATCTGCGTGATGTGTGTGTAGGTGGTCCAGCTGTGGTGATATAATGTTTAGCAATGTGACTGATTTCATCTGTATGTGTTAAAGGCGTGGTTAGTGTAGGAAATTTGTTTATCAATTCATGTAGGCCGTTAGCCGTTGGTATTGCTGAATTAATTCCTGTTGACTTGTAGATTGAGGTGATTCCCTTTGTTCTTAGGTTTGTGTTACTGTCAATGAGAGAGTGTGTAGCCATATTCACTGATAAATCGAAATGGGATAGGAAATCCGCTCCTAGGATAGGTGTTTTCACATTTGCTTTATGAAAATCCATGGAAAAGATCTTCTTAGACCGAAATCGAGCGTTAGTGATATCTCACCGTATGTTTCTATCTTTGATCCATTTGCCGCCTGCAATGTGTATGTGGAGAATGTAGGTTTTTGTTTTGTATTTGGTGGGATAACACTGATCTGAGCGACGGTGTCGACTAAAAATAAATATCCGTTACTTCTGTCCCGGATGTAAAATAGACGACTCTCTTGTTTTAATCCAGCAACTAATGTCACCTTTACTTGCTGCCGGCACAGTCGTTTCCCTGGTGTTGTGTAGAAATGTGAGAAGTTTTCGAATTGAAATTGCATGGTTCAGTGCACTTCCTTGCATTTCTTCCAAATTTATAATGATACCAACAGGTATCGTGTGTAATTTGCTCTCTGGAGAAAGAGTTCGATCTACTTCGACGTCTGTGTGGTGAGTAGGATCTTTTTCTGAATGTTGGACGAGAACGCTGAGATTTCTGTGCTTGTGCCAGACTCTGTACTTGTAAGATGCTTATACAGGTGCGACAATTCAGATGACTTATCTGATAATGTTGCTGTATCTGTTGGTGCATGTGATGTGGCGTATACATTTTTGTCTTGGTTGTTGTCATGTATTTTGTCTGCTATTTCTGCTATTTTCTCCAGCTGTAAATCATCGGGGAGTGATGCGAGTATCTGTGTTGTATGTGTTTGTAGTTTATCCATCCACAGTTTCTTTAACACCACTTCGGACATAGTGTTGTCTCCTAATAAGGATCGCATTTTTCTTAAAAGCTGCGAAGGTTTCATATATCCCTGGTTTACATTATTGAATAAGTCGTGTAACCTTCTTTCCTCCGATTTACCGACACGTCTAATAATTGCAGCTTTCAACGTGTCATAAGGTTTTTCTTCCGGCATGTCATTAAGTAGATCCACTACCTCGGATGCTACATCTGAAGGAAGTTTTTCGACAACGTAGGCGTATTTTGAACTTTGCGATGTAATTTTCTTTGCATTGAAAATTGCATTTAACTGTGCAAACCAAATTTGTACGTTAGTTGGGTTGTAAGGTGGTAAGTTAATTGTTATAGCGGCTTCCATAGGTTCCGTAGTGTGTGTATCCATTTTCTATGTGTCTTGATGATTATGGTTATATGTTAAAAAAATGTGTTGCTTATTTTGTTGAAGCTTTTCTTTCAGTTGGAAATTTGCGAGTTCATTTCACGTCGATTGGTCACCACTTGTAGGGTTCAGCGTACCCGGATTAAAGGAGAATTTAATACGGTATACTCTGCCCACAAAATACAACGCAAATTTCAAGAAGAAACAACATGATAAGGAACGTTTGTAGAAAATAGATCATTGTATATTTATTATCTTGTGAATAGGGTAAAAAAGATTAATGCTTTAGTTCATTTAAGCAAAAAATGTGATTTTTACAAAAATGTCTGTGTTCGCTGTCTTTCAACAGAGTAGCAGAGTAATGTCTGTTTCTTTTGTTTTTGTATAGGTGTAAAGGAAAAAGGGGCGATAAATTTAAGTTGAAAAAGAGAGTGTGAATGAGGAATAAAAAGATAAAAGGAAAATGTACTTATGAATTGTTTTGGAGTCAGTTGTAAATTTGTTGTTGTTGTTGTTGTTGTTTTCCTTTCCTAATCCACTCTCGGCTCTTAGTGTCGGGTTGAGTCAGTGATGGAATTTACTGTCAGTCTTCTATGATCTCTGCGCCCTTCTGACTGGCGACTGACTTGAAACTCTGTATTTATTGTTGACTTTTTTTTTCACACTGGCTCGTTATCTTTTTTTTTTTTTTGGTTTAGTAAATCGCCTCCTTTCATTTGTCAGAAAATTAATTTCACACCTTATTGCGAAATCTGTTTTTAATCGTTTTGATCCGATTTTGCGGGTGTGCAAATCTACTTTGTGTTTTTTAGTCACTTGTTGGAATGATATAGGATTTGTATCCTATAAGTGTGAGAGATTGTGAACAGGCTGAGATAGATAGATAGATAGATAGATAGATAGATAGATAGATAGATAGATAGGGACAGACCGAGATAGATAGATAGATAGATAGATAGATAGATAGATAGATAGATAGATAGATAGATAGATAGCATTGAAAAGACTGGCATAGATAGATAATGTTTAATTTAACAAAATTTGCTTAAAATGCAATCGGGTCTTGTTAGGTGGCGACCTTCATGGGAATGTCATTCATGTCATCCAACGCATTCATAAAAGTGTTTAACTTCTCAGTTCGATAGAACAGCTTTCTCAGATCAGTGATTTAAAAATGGCTTCGTGTGAATGTAGTTTGTATGTCATAGAGGGAACCATCTTTGTTCGAAAATCGTAAACTGGCGCTACACAATCACAAATAACAAATGTACCAAATAACAGAAACCACGTCACTTGAGGACTACCAATAGCAGCAACTAAACTGAATAGCCACGTGTAACTCGAAGAGAAAATTAGAACATAACCAATACGTTGGTCTTCCACACTATATTAAACAAATGGTTAGGAAGGAAACACCTACCTGTACGAGAAAAAGCAAAAACAGTTAGTGAACTTGAGAAACATATTTTCCTTGTAAAGTATTTTATAAATTTCAATCAATGCAACACTGGCTGCTCAGTCAGTGAATGCCGAATATTTCCTTATAAGGAAAAGGCTGTTACCAATAACATTGTTTCTCTATTGTTTATTATTATTATTATTATTATTGCTACAACAATTTTTCTCGATCTATTATTCGGTCTTCAGTTTTCATTTCAGTTTTCTCAATGTAAAATGAAAGAGAAGGTCTTAATAAAACGGAAGGGCTTAATAAAAGGTGAGGTCTTAATATAAGTGAAGGCCTTAATAAAAGGGGGGTCTTAATAAAAGGGGTGGTCTTAATAAAAGGTGAGGCCTTAATAAAGGGGGAGGTCTTAATAAAAGGGAAGGTCTTAAAAAAGAGGAGGTCTTAATAAAAGGGGAGGTCTTAATATAAGGAGAAGCCTTAATAAAAGGTGAGGTCTTAATAAAAGGGGAGGTCTTAATGAAAGGGAAGGTCTTAATAAAAGGGGAGGTCCTAATATAAGGGAAGGCCTTAATAAAACCGAAGGTCTTAATAAAATGGGAGGTCTTAATATAAGGGAAGGTCTAAATATAAGGGAAGGCCTTAATAAAAGTGAAGGTCTTAATAAAAGGGGACGTCTTAATATAACGGAAGGTCTTAATATTAGGTTGGTGCAAAAATAATGGCGTAATAATGTCGTTTTTTGACGTATTTTTTGACGTCAGAAAACGACATTATTACGTCATTATTTTTGCACCAACCTAATATAAATGAAGGTCTTAATAAAAGGGGACGTCTTAATATAAGGAAGGTCTTAATATAAGTGAAGGTCTTAATAAAAGGGGAGGTCTTAATATAAGGGAAGGCCATAATAAAAGGGGAGGTCTTAATAAAAGGGGATGTCAATAAAACGGAAGGTCTTAATATAAGGGAAGGCCTTAATAAAAGACGATGTCTTAATATAAGGGGACGCCTTAATATAAGGAAAGGTCTTAATATGAGTGAAGGTCTTAATATAAGGGGACGTCTTAATATAAGGGATGGTCTTAATAAAAGGGGTGGTCTTAATATGAGGGAAGGTCTTAATAAAACGGAAGGTCTTAATAAAAGGGGAGGTCGTAATATAAGAGAAGGCCTTAATAAAACCGAAGGTCTTAATAAAATGGGAGGTCTTAATATAAGGGAAGGTCTAAATATAAGGAAAGGCCTTAATAAAAGGGAAGGTCTTAATAAAAGGGGACGTCTTAATATAATGGAAGGTCTTAATATAAATGAAGGTCTTAATAAAATGGGATGTCTTAATAAAAGGGGACGTCTTAATAAAACGGAAGGTCTTAATATAAGGGAAGGCCTTAATAAGACGGAAGGTCTTAATAAAAGCGGAGGTCTTAATATAAGGGGAGGCCTTAATAAAAGACGAGGTCTTAATATAAGGATACGTCTTAATATAAGGGAAGGTCTTAATATAAGAGGACGTCTTAATATAAGGGAAGGTCTTAATAAAAGAGGAGGTCTTAATATGAGGGAAGGTCTTAATAAAAGGGGAGGTCTTTATATAAGCCGAGGTCTTAATATAAGGGGAGGTCTTAATAAAACGGAAGGTCTTAATAAAAGGGGAGGTCAATATAGGGAGTGGCCTTAATATGAGGGAAGGTCTTAATAAAAGGGGAGGTCATAATATAAGAGAAGGCCTTAATAATAGGTCCTTATAAAAGGGGAATAAGTGGGAACTGAGGTCTTAATAAAAGGGGATGTCTTAATAAAAGGGAAGCTTTTAATAAAAGGGACGGTCTTAATATGAGGGAAGGCCTTAATAAAAGGGGAGGTCTTAATATAAGGGGAAGGCCTTGATAAAAGGGGAGGTCTTAATAAAAGGGAAGTTTTTAATAAAAGGGGAGGTCTTAATATGAGGAAGGTCTTAATAAAAGCGCAGGTCTTAATAAAAGGGGACGTCTTAATAAAACAGAAGGTCTTAATAAAAGGGGATGTCTTAATAAAACAGAAGGTCTTAATAAAAGGGAAGGTCTTAATATAAGGGGAGGTCATAATGTAAGGGTAGGCCTTAATAAAAGTGGAGGTCTTAATAAAACGGAAGGTCTTAATAAAAGGGGATGTCTTAATAAAACGGAAGCTCTTAATAAAAAGGGAAGTCTTTATAAAAGGGAAGGTCTTAATAAAAGAGGAGATCTTAATAAAAGGGGAGGTCTTAATATAAGAGGACGTCTTAATATATCGGAAGGTCTTAATAAAAGGGGAGGTCTTAATAAAAGGGGAGGTCTTAACAAAAGGGGGGTCTTAACAAATGGGATGGTCTTAATAAAAAGAAATGGCTTAACAAAAGGAAAGGTCTTAATAAAAGGGGAGGTCTTAACAAAAGGGAAGGACTTAATAAAAGGGGAGGTCTTAATAAAAGGGGAGGTCTTAATAAAAGTGGAGGTCTTAATAAAGGGGAAGCTCTTAATAAAAGGAAAGAAGTTAATAAAAGGGATGTTCTTAATAAAATCTATTTTTCTCTCTTTGGATGTTGGTCCTGAGGCCCGATATTTTTTTATTAGTTCGCCATTGTAGAAAGTTATCATGTTAACAACTCTCAAAATGTAACCTTCACAATCAGGACATATTTCATTGTCCTGAAAAAAAGACTCGTACAATTATGAGCATCTTATACACAAATCACACTTGTTCATTTATTATTTTTTTATTTCTTTTTTTTTTTTAACATGACCATGTCTCTTTCTTTGAATGTGGTTTAGGGAGTTATATTTAAAAGTTTTAGGTAAGAAAATGATAATAACCGTAACAGAACACGGTATTTGAATCAATGCCATCATAAAAACTTGAACCAACTGTAATAATTACTGCTCCCTGTTTTAAAACGCAGTGATTCATGAGGGTCGGAAATTTTCATTAAAAAAAAACATTTCGCTCTATATTATTAGACACCTATGATTAGCTGGTTAATTATCGCTCTATGGGAGGCGGCTTTTCAGACAAAACTCTGTAGGAATCTGTGATCTGTTAGCTAAAACAATTATTCGTCTAGCAAACTATGAAAATACCTGAACGAAATAAACTTGCCTTGAGATTTTACTGTCTCTAAAGTTGGACTTCTTTTTTTAATATCTATGCAATAACTTATATGTAACTTATAACATGTCACTTGTGTTTGTCGTAAATACACTGCATTGAACATGACTACTAAGACCTTTTTTTATCGAGGACAGTTTCGCCATCTTTGATACTTTCGTACTACAGGTTTATTTGCTTTATTGCAAACATCAAAATTGTTCAAAATTAGAGCTGGTTGCTGAGCACTTTACATAGAGCAACTCGAAATTCATATATCGATATTATCGTCTTTGAACAGTTAATTGGATTTTTAAATTTATATAAGCATTTATATATTAGACATGTTCCCTGAGATGGATATTTATATTTGCGTAAACTGCATTATTTACATTATTCGGATTGTTATCCTGTTTTTCATTGCCAGATTCATAACGTTTCGGCCGTTGTACGGTCTGGCCTTCTTCATGAGATTGGAATTTCGGACCGAACCCTCAAGGATACGTGACTCAGTGGATAAAGACGTTGGATAGATCCAATGACTTGATCCAAAGAGTTGTGAGTTCAATACCAGGCCACAGCAGTGGAGAACCAAAAACTTGAAGAGTTGAGTTAAAGGGAAATAACTGAGATATCTGGAAAAGCCATGGAACAATCTAAACCGGGTGGACGAAATAAAGGGTTCGGTTCGATATTACAATCACCAGAAGAAGGCAGGATCGTACAACGGCCGAAACGTTGTGAACATGAAGATGATATTAAAAATCCGAAAAATGTAAATAATGCAAGTAATCATGATACCTCCTCTCAGGGATATAGGCAGATATTGTGTAAACTGGTTCGTAAGAATAACACCGGCAGATTCTCTGTTGTGAGAATTGACGCAGGGAATCTTTTTCTAATCAGCTACTCAGGAATTCCTATACTGCAATCTGCCACGGTAGACACCTTCCTCTCACTGTCTATTCGCCTTGACTTTGGGGCATCCTCAGTGGTGGTCAGGCCAGCAATCTGTACTACACATTACACAAATGCATCAAAATATCACACATTTGTTTATATAATCTATAAAATTTCAATTTCTCAAGTTCAGATGCATTCATATGATTTTAAATGTATCTTTCTGCTGAAATGGAGTTTTTCTCAATTTACAAATCTAGCTTAACACACATTCAATAATAAACTATTTTTACTGTAATTTCCTATAAAACATTCTTATAATGCTCCAAATTTTCATAGTCCTTTCCAACTCTTGCATTAAAGTCACCCAAAATGATAATCTTATCAGCTCAATGGATCTTTGTAAACTGATTGGTAACAACAACACTGATAACTTCTCTATTGTGAGAATTGATGCAGGGAATCTATTTCAAATCTATGACTCATGAATTCAAATACTGCAATCTGTCATGCATGTCACCTTCCTCTCACTGTCTATTGGCTTTGTCTATTTATCTACCTCAGAGCCCAGACAGCTTTTTGTACATATGAATCTAACGATGCTTCACATATTACACTTAAACCGTGTTTTCTGCATTCTTAAGGACACAAGTTCAATCCAGGCAGACAAGGCACAACTGGGTTTTCTTCCTCTTGCTAAAACCAGTAAGTTATTTTTCCTACTACAATCCTTCAGAAGAGAAATGCTCATTTTTTTCATTTTCATGGAAATGCATAGTAGGAGCATATACACTAACAAAACTAATACTGAATAGTCATCACAGGTAAAACATCTCAAAGCTTGAAATTACCAAGGACTTCAATACAAAGATTACATATCTAGTCTACCAGTCCAGTAAAAGGTATACCTACAACTGTTCCGTGTAATAACCCTCATACATGTTCCTAATAATACTTATTATAAAACCCAGGTTGTGTGTGTGAGTGTGTCTGTGTGTGCCTGTGCGTTTATATATTGGATCGGATTTCCTACATTTTTCAACCGATTTCAACAAAACTTCACAGAACTACGTAAAATTACCAGCGCCAAAAATTGGAAAAACACAACTGTTTTTGCACGAAATCAATTTGAAAACACGATTAAGAGGCATCGCTGTCGAGAATGAAAGGGGGAAAACTCATATCGAGTTATTATAAAAGCCAGGTTATGTGTGTGTGTGTGTGTTCGTTTATATATGGGATCTGATTTCCTACATTTTTCAACCGATTTCAACAAAACTTCACTTTTTTTTTTTGGCAGGTAGTGTTTCTTATTGTCTTGCACACTTTTTTCTTTATTTTTACATTCAGAATGCTTTAAAAATTCCATTTACAAGACAATTGTTTATAATAAAATTCTATTCAATCGGTAGACTCAAAACGATTGAAAACAATGTTTTTGTTTGAGTTTGACCAATTCGTAAAAAAAAAAAAAAAAAAAAAAACTAATTAAGACATGCGTGTCCGTCAACCTTAAACAATAATCTTTGTCAATTTTATTTTTCAGTCTTTATGATGGTCGATACTTGATCTATCTCTTACTGTTACATCCCCGGGCAACGCTAGTCATTGATATGTGTAAACTAGTTGATAACAGTAACACCGGTACCCTCTCTCTTGTGAGGACTGATGGAGGGAATCTATTTCAAATCAGTGATTCAAGAATTCCAACACTGCAATTTGCCACGCTAGATACCTTCCTCTCACTTTCCATTGGCCTTGTCTATTTATCTACTTCACAGTCCACACAGCTTTTTATTCATCCAGGCACCTAAATCAAAACACGTGTCCCACATCACGCCTAAACCGTGTTTACTGCATTCCGAACGACGCGAATTCGATCCAGGCAGGCAAGACACAATGGGGTTCTCTTTCTCTGCTTAACCGGTAAGTTATTATTCCGGCTGCAATTTGCTATCAGTGGGAGGGATCAGTGCTCAGAATCAAGTTAAAGCCAACATTGTGAGGTGCAGAACAACTCAACACCGACACCTCAATACCACCGACTGAGCGCCGGGACAATTCAGGACAGAGACAGCTCTTCAGTCGGCGGTGTTCAGTCGACGGTATTAAATTGTCCCTTCCCGCGACATTGTGAATGCAGATTTTCAAATACATCGGTACCTCTCTAATAGGATAACTGCTGCTTTCTATCATATCCCTAATCGTCATCTGACCTTGTGTCATACTATGCTAAGCTAGAGTGTTTTCCTCAGCTCAGCTTAGAATGCCATAGAATATCATAAATTGGTCACTCACTGAGAACGGAACTCATGAGCAATGACTTGCCAAGCAATAGTTTACAAATGACTACCTTGTAATTATCACAATGACTGTAGTCTTCTCCCTCTTGTCTTTTAATTATTATTTCTATTAAATGATATCTTCAGCGACTCTGAGATGTTTCGGTCGGATAATGATCATCATATCTCATCTCTTTCGCACAGCTTTCGTGATGCAACGTTTTCCTTAGTACAAAGATGCAAAGATTATACTGAATTAATTACTAGGTCTGCTACTACTAAAAATGCTTCACTGCGTCATGCTAAACCAATTTTTCTCGCTAGAATCTTTCTTGCATATTTACAAATCTACCATTCGTCCATGCTTTGAATTATTTCTGTCTAATATGGCTCGGTACTCCAGCTATGTATTTAGAGATTCTTGATAAAAACCAAAGAAGAATCTGCAATTTTATTGGTCAAGACCTGGCATCTTGGCTTCAGTCGCTTCTTCACTGCCGTAATCTATAAGATAACCAAAAAAAGTCCTTACCGTTAATTTGAGGTCGTCCATGTTTTGAATTATTTTTGTCCCATATGGCTCGGTACTCCAGCTATATATTTAGAGATTCTTGATAAAAACCAAAGAAGAACCTGCAATTTTATTGGTCCAGGCCTGGCATCTTGGCTTCAGTCGCTTCCTCACTGCTGTAATCTATAAGATAACCAAAATGTCCTTGCCGTTAATGTTTAAGTCTTGTGCGAAGAAGTGATCATTTATACGCAAATGAGTGCGTCACGTGCCGGGAAAGCGGTGGTTGGTCGGGGACATTAATTTTGACGAATGTAGGTGCGTTGCGTACACACATAAGACATAGCCCGAGAATCAGGGAGGAAACATGGCAGTGTCGAAGCAGCTCGTTCGGGTTTGTTTGATTTATGTCTTTAAGGTGAGCTTGACCGCAGCCGCATCAAATCGCCGAATACCTCAAGCCATTGCGAATAATGCTACGAGTGAACGCACCGCCAGGCATTGGTCACAGAAGTATGAGTCGGGAGATTTGTTCCTTTGGGATGAACCCCGCCGTTTCCGACCACGAATCCTGGATGATGGAGACCTAAAGGCGGCCTTAGATGAAAACCACAGCCAAACCTGTGGGGAGATTGCCGAACGCTTCAAGGTTTCTGATGAAACAGTCAGACTTCACTTGTACCGCATAGAGAAGGCGTATAAACTGAGCAAGTGGGTACCCTATAGACTGTCGGAAGCCAACAAGTAACAGCAAGTGACAGACTTTTTTATTGCTTTTTCGGCATCGCAACGTACCCATATTTAATCATGTGCTCACCATTGATGAAAAGTGAGTCCTGTATGACACTCCCGAGAATGCTAGACATTGATTGTCACCACAAAACCACCTCTACACCCACGAAAGATCATGCTCTTATCTGGTGAACTAGTCGA
Source organism: Acanthosepion lycidas (assembly GCA_963932145.1). Classification (NCBI taxonomy): domain Eukaryota; kingdom Metazoa; phylum Mollusca; class Cephalopoda; order Sepiida; family Sepiidae; genus Acanthosepion; species Acanthosepion lycidas. Next base: position 9,563,386 of record OZ010588.1, read on the forward strand.
CAAGTGGCGCACTATTCGCTGCTACCAACGAATCAAAGCATGACTGCGGACCTTTATTCGCAGCAGTCTGAACGTATGCAAAAGGTACTAAATCAGAAGGTGCTATCATTGGTTAGTCACAAGCCTCGTATGTCGCGGGTCACAAATGATACCATACGGTGACTTGGCTGAGAAACACTGTGCCATCCACCTTACTTCCCGGGCCTTGCGCCAACAGATTACCATCTCTTTCATTCCCTGGGCAACCACCTTCGTGGGAAATTCTTTACAAATGAAGCAAACTTGTAACAGGCACTCATCTTTGCGTCGAAGACACCTAATCTTTACATCCAAAGCATTGAGCAAATAGGGGTACGTTGGCAAAAGGTTCTGGATGCCGGTGGAGATTATTTTGAGGACTAAAGGTATGCCAATTTTGCTGTATCTTTTTTTCTATAGTTACCTTGCAGCTTCACTGTGTCTTTTTCTATAAATACTTTCATGGTAATTATTCTGATATGAACTTTCCTCTATGTAACCTAGACTCTGAATTTAAACGCAGTAATAGATTGGCGGTATAGTTGAAACAGATAGATGGAGACGTAAATTCTATGCGAACAACTCCTTTTCTCGCACTTCTCTTTTGTGCAACTCTCTTCTGGTTTCTTGCTTTTTAGTCTCGATTGATCTTCAAAGATTTAAATGCAATGTCAATCGTTATCTTATCTTCTTAATTTTTGTTCTTTTATTGGTTTAGCTTCTTAATAATGTTTTTTTTTTCTTTTTCTTATACTATTTCACACCCAGTACGCCCCTGCATCTTAGTGGTATTGTTGCCTTGTTTGGGATGAGATGATAAAAAATCACGAACTGTTCCAAGCAGGATTGCCACCTGCGTACTCTCAATAATGTCAGGTATCGCCAAAGTGTCATGCGTAGTAGAAAGTTTACTGGAAATTGTCTCGAGCGCACCACAAATGAGACAACTTTAGCTTGGGATATTTCTATAATTTGCCCAGCCTGGAATTTGTGCCTTTGTATTTACACCTACTCTGTTTTCACACAATATCCTTATCTAAATGTACCACAATGCCTATCAGTATCCATTCATGACTTCCTTTCTGCACAATTTGGATATCAACAGGACGATTGCTCTCCAAACACTTGTCAGTTAAGATGATCGATTCCCACATGAACTTCACACTCTTAATGCAGGTTAATGACGATGTTAAATATTCGTACATTATTATTAATAGTAGTAGTAGTACTTGTATTTCTTATGCTTTTGCATTCTGATTAATATAATCTCTTACCGCTTCATTAATCAAGACCAATGTTAAGACAAGGTGGTAAAGACATACATTTGTGTTTACACAAATGTTGATGTTGAATCTTTTGATGTTTGATGTTTACTCAACATCTACAATTTTTATATTTTCTTGACATTGATAATAATCTCCTGAGAAGATGAGTAAATCCACACAGTAGGCTTTTTTAATCTTGAGTAAACGGGATGCCAGGGATTTTGTTAATGTCCATTCATGATTCCATTGGTCATTATCAGAATCAAAATTGGTATTAAATTGACATTTCCACTGGAACCTTGCCAAAAGCACTGAAATGATTTGGTGATCCAAAAAAGGGTAGAACTTTTACTGACCCTAGAAATGATGATGATGATACTGAGGAAGGTGCTGGCGATTAGACTAAAATTGATGTCACTCAGTGACTAGGCATTTGGTGTGACTATGCAAAAGGGTGAAAATCTTTGATTTCTGTTTACGAAAATCTCTTATCAGATTATCTCTTGAAACCTGGAGTAATAAAGATATGCATTTGTGTTTACACAAATGTTGATTTTGAGTCTTTTAATCTTTGTGGTTTCCTCAACATCTACAATGTTTATATTTTCTTGACATTGATAATAAATGAGCAATCCCACACAGTAAGCTTATTTTAATCTCTAGGAAACAGGAGATGCCAGGCATTTTTGTTAATCTTCTTCTTTCTATTATTATTATTATTATTATTATTATTATTATTATTATTATTTCCATTGATTTCTGTTGTATATTCATTTAGTTCCGGGTCCCAACCAGAGATCTATGTTCAGTATTTTCTACAGATCATATATGCAAAAAATTAAAAATAAAGCAACCTAAGAATATATACATTTTACATAGATAAAGCCCTTCGTAAGGTGTGACCTGTACTTTTGAGTACAAATTTTGTATTTCTTTAAGGCATCAATCTGCTAGAGCCTTTCCCAATTAAACCTTCACAACCATAACTGGAATTATTGATGTGCCATATTTTTACTTCACTTGCGCGTTTTCGACTAGACACAGTGCTGAATACCCGTACATGATTATTATAATTACTGATGTTGTTGTTGTTGTTGTTTTCGCGGATAAGATCTTAATATTTGGTACTTAATACCTGGATAGCAGACCGCAACCAGCAGCCTAAAGTATCATGCATTTCCCTCTGTCTGCATTTCTTTCCGGGTTATTCCTGCCATTCCTCAGTGGTTTCCATTCTAAAAATAGTTCAATTGAGCAATCGAGGCCAATTATCTTGATCTATGTCGCTGTTATCTCGATCACTGTACCAAGTACACCAATCACATCTGGTATAATTACGACTTTCAACTTCCAAGGCACATCGAATTCAAACATCAATGGGTCACGTATTTGATTCTTTTCTTTTCTTTCTTTTGCGCTATACTTGCAGCAAACTGACACAAAGACACAGGAAATTATTCTTGTTTTGAAAATGGGTTTCTTTACGGGCTACCTTCAAGTTTCAACATGAAACTTCAAGATCCTGTAAATCAACAGATGATAATTGTTGATACAATTCTCTGCATCATTTTTCTTAAGTGTATGATTGTGTATATTACTTTAAAATGTCATTAAATGTGTCTGTGTTGATATGGATAAAATTTATGTGTAATTAAACTGTCAGATTAAATTGAAAGTATAAAAACTAAAAAGTATGCCACGGGGGCTGTGAGAGGAATTAACTCACAAAATAACCTTCAAGATATGAATAAATATTTTCCAAAATTGTAAGGTTCTGGGAATCTATGAAAATGTGGATGCAGATTCCAGTTGCATAGGTCTATAACCTCTTACATTGATCAAACTTTCTTCAAGATGTGAGAAATACCCTGAGTGCAATATTTTGCATTTCAATTAAACACGGTTCACCAGCTGGTGTACCAATAACAATTTGGATAATCTGAGTATTGAGGTGGCATATCTTCTGAATTTCAATTTCAACAAACTTGTATCGATTTATTTGTTGAAGAATTTCAGATATTTTAACAGAAATGACCTTAATGTACAAGCACTTTTTTCTAGCAAATCTTTGACAATTACGTATAGTCGACATATTGGCTTTTATTGTCCTGGCTGTTTATACAGATTTCCCAAAACAGATACATTCTCATTATTATTATTATTATTAGTAGTAGTAGTAGTAGTAGTAGTATAACTAGAACCTCATCGGAAATTGATTGTAAATAAAGTGAGATCGTATTTTCTCAATATTCCAACTGACTTTTTAAAGTTGTCGTTGTCTAATGTGTTTTGATTCTTTCACAATTTTTCATTTTATATAACTGTGCCAAGCACACCAGTAATGATGGGTATTATTGGTTTACGAATGCTATCATAAATTGACGGCATATTAAGTTTTCAAATACATTGTATTTGTAAAAAATCCAAAAACTTACATACTTTTTCTTATGTTCTATGCTTTCTGAATATTAAACTAAACTAGAAATAATATTAAGTAAAAAGTGGCGTAGCCTTTATGGGTGCGGAAAACGGAACCGAATTCAAATTCAGATCTCGTTAGCTGCATTCACACTGGCACAAATGCCCTTGAGAAAAGCAAGTATCAACTGCTTTTCCCTTTAGCTATGGGTTAAATACAAGAGTAGACTGAGTTCTCTGTGTGTGGCAAACATTCTAAAAGAAGGAAAACTCTGAATTTCTAACAATGAAGAAGGTAAGGAGAAACTATATTTACCTAAAAGGCTTGACAAATCACAGATAATAAAGAAAATGAATCTGGGAAAAATCAGGATCAGCAAAGGAGATTTTTAAAAATTCCTCGGATTTGTTCCCATGCTATAAATATATAAAGATTATCACAAGTGAAACATATACATATATATATATATATATATATATATATATATATATATATATATATATATATATATATATATATATATATATATATATATATATAGGTGTGGTAGGCAATTGAATGACAAAATAAAAAAATTCTATGTTACGCATCTCGACCTTCGAAAGGACTTCGTCGGAACAAATAATGTTTTTTTTATCGATTTATATATATATATATGTATATATATATGTGTGTGTGTGTGTGTGCGTGTCGGGCAAATGAATAAAATACAACAAAACTCGGTTATAACTCTACATCGAGAAAACGTTGAAGATACAGATACTTAAAGCACTTAAGACATTTTCATATATATATATATATATATATATATGTGTGTGTGTGTGTGTGCGCGCGCGCGCGCACAAATGTGTTTACTAATTCCACATAGTGAGACAGTAGTGTATGTATGGAGGGGGAATATACACACGCATATATATACGCATGCTGACAGAAACACACGAAAATGAAAATAGATCTAAGAACACACAGGGGTCATTAAAACATGAAAAGACAAGATACCGATAACTAATTCATCATTTCTCTGGGACCAATCTTAATTTTTTTTATGACCCTTCGCGCAGAACTCTTCACTGCCAGTTCAAGAAAGACATTCGGATTACTAACACAAGAATAGAGAATGTCTCATATCGAGAATATTTAACATCGAAAAACATAAAGGAGAACAAAAATTAATTATTTTTAATAATATGTGGAAATCTCCGCCTTTTACCTGAAGACGGTCGCGAGCCCAGAAACACGTGTAGTAAAATTATGGAAAATAAAACAATATTTTTTTAAAAACAATCCACATTACAACCAAAAACGTTTGCGGTATCTCTCTTCTTTTTAATATACACACTTTTCACTCGTTGGAACCACTATAACCTCTTTCTCTCTCATATATATATATATATATATATATATATATATATATATATATATATATATATATACTTTAAAAGTTCATTTATCAACAGAGCCAACTGCAATTTAAGCGTGCCTTTCATACAATATTTAGATCGGTAAAAATCCGACCACTCGTGGATTTAATCATAGCACGATAAACACAAGTACAGGCGTTTTTCTTCTTTCGATCGCTTCTTTTTTTAAATATGTTATTATTTTCTAAACATTACGAAGCAATAGACTATTTACATTATTCGGACTATAGTCCTCATCTTTGTCTCCATACGTTTCGGCCGTTGCACGCTCCGGTCTTCTTCAGGTGGTTGGAATGTCGAACTGAACCCTTTATTTCGCTCACGGGTGTTGACTGTTCAACACCCACCATCCATACAGCGTAAAGAAAGTAATCGTCCCCTGCTTACAACACCGAGCAAAAGTCAAAAGTGGCGACCCAGACACATTAGATAAAGAATTGTTCAGTATAAGTAGTACCCTACAACGTAACAACTACCCCAAAAAACTGGGATAGACAGGTACAAGAGGAGGACAACAACACTCAGAAAACAGTCTGCCTGCCTTATGTGAAAGAGGTTATCAGAGAAAATACAAAGGGTCTACGGTTCATATACAATCAGGACAACCTTCAAAAGCTTGACGATACTTCGCAGATATCTCTCCCGAGTAAGACCCCTCATAGAGGAGAACATGACTAAAGACTGTATGTACGCTAGCCCGTGCAGCTGCGGAAAGCAATGTAAAAGGGAGACATGCCGCCCACTTAAGGTAAGTTCTCAAGAAAACCAGGGAACTGTAACGCGTGGTTGACCACATATGGAGAGAGAAGGGAGATCACCGCCCTCTCTGGGATCAGGTTGGGATCATAGACAAAGAACACCATTGGAAAATTTGTAAACTTAAGGAATCAGCACATATGCTAGGCTACAAAAATCTTCTGAGCCGACCAAACATAGAAATGAATACAATATAGGAACCAGTAATAAGGAGTGCCAGAGAAAACGATAATAACAACAAAAATTGCAATATGAGCTCTGGTAAAAACATACAATGATAGCAGCAAAATTGCAATATGAGCACTGGTAAAAAAACGGTTGCTGATGACATTAGGTTTATAATACCCAGAAATTCATAAACAGATGTCCTCAAGGACTGTGGATAAAGGCGTTAGTTAGATCCAGTGACACGACCCAAAGAGTGTGAGTTCAATACCTGGTTTAGGCGGTCGAGAACTTGGAGAGGGGATTTAACAGGAGATAACTGATAACTGACATCCATTAAACATGTCACGTGGAACTAGAAAAGTCTACCCCAGTGAGCGAAATAAAGGGTTCAGTTCGACATTCCAACCACAGAGTGTTGTAATAAATATGGCTATAATTAAGGACCCACAACTCCTCTTCATTATTTGTTCCTCTGCATATGATAAAGATATGTAATATCCTACAATTATCATATGATAAGGATGTCTAATATGCTACAATTATCCTATAATAAGGATATGTAATATCCTACAATTTCTTAAATCAAACTGTATTCTAAAACATAACTTAAAGAAAAACACACATATCAACGCCTCTAGGCGATTAACAGTCTAACGGGTGTGTCTGCTCTCTCGTCGCGGCGAGTGGTTTGTCTACGGCGTTAATGACCACTTTCTTATAGACAACAGCGTGCTTTGTCATGTAAAAAAATGTAATTTATCAAGAACCAAAGGTCTAGCTTCACTCAGTGACCTACTTTGTCAGGACCGTTTGACATGTTTCTTGTGAGTCCACTTCACTTAGCTGATAATCATCAGGACAATAATCGTCTGAAACAATTCCTGTAACATCTTTCCTGTAACATAAAACGTCTTTTTCTTTTAGCTTATCTCTCCGGTCGTCATTCTATTAACAGCATCATCCCAAAAATAAGAGATGCTAGCATAAATTTCGCCAGTGTCTTCTTTGTTTCTGGATGATGTTGTTTACTTAGTGGTCATAGAATAAAGACCTGAGAGTTTGAATAAAAAGGAACATAAATTGAAGAATCACAAAATAATAATAACAGACAAAGGTACAAATTATATCTAGATGTTTAATTCCATATCCCCGAAAATTAGTTTTTAGGGATAACATCGAAACATTATCAAAACCAACTGCATTCTTTAGTGTGTTTCATATTACAGCAAGTGTAAACATTATTGGTGAGTGACCGAGATTTTGGGTTGGCATCAAAGGCATTCAAATTTAATAGCTTCATCCTTGATGGGTTGTAATTTATTTTATTTAAACGATTTAATCAGAATGTCATTTTATTCTGCAATTGAATTAAATAAATTTCGAAAATTAGAGATAAACGAACTGGCCACATTCGTTTCGTTCTCACGGTAGAGTACATTTTGTTTCACGTAGAGATCTTTAAAAAAAAATCTGCCTGATTTATTCGTGTCTCTGGACGTCTGATTTCGTGTTAGATTTACATTTCTAAAGTAAATTTACCTCATAATTCGATGGAAGAGTCAATACTGCAGGAGATAAAAAGGAATAAATGCTAAACTTTTGATCACATATGGTGCTTGCAAAAGATTTAAAGAAAGCTTTTCATCGCTTTGTTACAAAACGAAAAGTCGAAGCATTTGGCTGCTTTCTTCAGATTGAAATTATGTTTGAAGTTATTTCTGTGTATAACAAATGCATTGGATAAATTGTTATGTATGAAATCGTTTTTGTGTTCATAAATATGTTTTTTATTACTGCAAGTTTCCCCAATATATTATTAGTAAAAGTTGTAACAGTTTGTTTTATATATAACTACTTCAGAATTATTGTTGCCATGGATATTTTTGCTTCTGATGTTTTCCATAATAGTTTTGGATATGGTTGTAATTATTTTGGTATTGTTAAGATCCAAGAAACTGTTTTGGATATAGATGCTAAAGAGTTAGTACCTAGTACTATATCTCTGTTTTTATCGAGTTTATTATCATTGTTATTGTTGTTAATAATGTTATTATTATTTATTTTTTTTTAGTTGTAGATTTTGTATACCTTTCTCTTAGCGTTGTGGGTGAAATAGTAAGGATATTAGTGTTTTTTAAATGTTTATATACGAGGTTCAGCTGAAAAGTTCACTGACTGACCAAGATATAAATGCAATTAGATACACAATTTGGTAGACTAAAAGACATGCAAGTGTGCCAGAATACAACAGATGGTTCGATAGGTTTTGTCTTTTAGTGTACCAAATGATATATCTAATTGCATTTATATCTTGGTCAGCCTGTGAACTTTTCAGCTGACTCTCGTATAATGACCATAAAATGCATTTACATACAAAAACGCAAATACATACATACACACACACACACACACACACATATATATATATATATATATATATATATATATATATATATATATATATATATATATAAATTACTCGTGCAAATCTTAGATCCTTGCCTTCATATCAAAAAAAGGTTTGTATGGTGTTTAATTTGATGAGCTTCAACAAATTTGCTGAATCTCAACAAAGTAAAAATCAAACGACAACCAATTCGAGAAAAAGAAAAAATATTATTTGGTTTAAGCCGCTACCCCTTTAACTTAGAGGTAAAATGTAAAATTACTTTTCAAGTTGCTTAATAAACACATCACAGAAAAATCAAACTTACATAAGATATTCAATAAAAATACAGTTAAATTAAGCTACAGTTGCACTAGTTATTTAGATATGATAATAAATAGGCAAAATAACAGAAATATAAAAACTAACGTGTAGGAAAATAACACTAGTAATTTATGCAACTGTAGAAATAAGTTTAGATTCCCATTAAATGGAGCTTTTAAAACAGAAGCCATAATTTAGAAAGCAGAAGTAACAGATATTAATGGCCAAAATAAAAACATATGTAGGTTGTACAGAATCGTAGATAGTATAACCATAGATGTCCGTTTAAGCTAGCAAATCTCCATCAAATTTGCTAACCATATGTGGAATCTAAAAGGAATAAACAACAGGGACCCCTTCCTAAGATGGGAAATTTTTAAAAAGGTAAAACCATACAGCAATAATAACCGCCCGCATTTGCTACCTTTGTCAAAATGAGAAATTAGCGATTATGACATTCCCAGATCCAAAAAACCTTTTAAACCAAAGATCTGAAAACTTAATTCCTTGCCTTTATATGAAATCATTTTTATTAAGTGAATATGAGGCTGGATAAAAAAAAAATGTATTTAAAACCCCACTGATATTTTTTTCAATAAGTTTGCTACCTCCTTCCTTATATTTACAAGACGCGCTTCCTTAAATTTACGTTACACTTGCTTTGATTTTCTATTTCTTTTCTTCATACATTTTCAATACGTTTGCTTTCTTCTTTTCTCTTGTTCTCTTCACACTTCTTCTTCTTCTTCTTTCTTCTTCCTCCTTACCCACCTTCCTTTCTATTACACTCAACGTTATGCGTTTGACCGTCGTGCGTTTGTTATTTATTTATTTATTTATTTTTGAAAAATAATAATTGTATCCTTCTCTGTGTGTGTGTGTGTTTTAAATAAAGCGTTGGATGGTCAGTTTATAGAATTAGCCTGATAAGACCGTGCGGTCGTAACCATGGTCGCGTATTCTATCTGACCTCCTAATTTTTAAAGTTTATATATATATATATATATATATATATATATATATATATATATATATATATATATATATATATATATATATATATGTATATATATATATATATGTATATGTATATATATATCCGATGCGATGAGAACGAAAGTAATATATAAATTCCAAAGTTCATAGCATTAATCCAAAAGAGGGCTCGATACCGATAGTAGAGCGATAATTATTTATTATAATTTCCGTTTCAGTGCATTTCAACTGCACTTCGACGGGTGAGAATCGAAAAAAAAGGTTTTTCGATTCTCACCCGTCGAAGTGCAGTTGACATGCACTGAAGCCAAGTTGCATCTTTGTAGTGAGTAAAATAGTTTTGCCTACATGATAAAATTACAATATATATATATATATATATATATATATATATATATATATAAGGATATTACATCAAAACATGTAATCATGTTTCGATGCGTATTAACAAAACTCACCAGGCATTAATAAATAACTGGTCAGTACACAATTATTTGAGATCTAAAAGCAAGATACACCCACGCTTTTTACATGTTTTTGATGTAATATACTAAAATAAAGAATATTGCTTTAGTTTTGCATTGAGCTCACTTTTAAATTGAATGTTACAAACGTCAAAAAATTGGAGTCCAAGGTCTTTTCATCTACAGGAAAAGTGATAACCTCAGTTTTGTGGGTTGCAAAATGCATTGTGTTTATTGACTATCTTCAAAAGGGCCACACTATCAATGGAGAGTACTATGCCAACTGCTGAGGCAATTACGAAACACTATCAAGAAAAGCTATCAAAACTAAACACTTAGGAAAACTGACGAAAGGGATCTTGTTACATCAGGACAATGCTCCAATACATAAGTCCTTGGTTTTAATGGCCGCTGTGCATGACTGTATCTTTGAAATGGTTGATCTCCTATCTTGATTTGACTATCATCTGTTCCCCAACATGAAAAAAAAACTTGTCTGGGAACCAGTAATTCAGTGATCATGACGTTATATCAACTGTTATGATGAGTTTTGTTTTGTTTGTTTTTTTGTTTTTTTGTTTTTTTTACCAACAGGATGAACAAACTTCTTTGAACGGATGTTAGTTTACCTGGGAAGAAAATATGCATTTATTAATATGGACAGTTAATTACTTCATGCAAGTTTTCACAACTCTAGTATCACTCCTTCATAGTCAGGCACCTTCCTTGAGATTGGATAACATTTACTCTAAAGGTCGCCCTCCCTATTCTCCTGATGTTGGCCGATCTGACTATCATCTGTTCCCCAGCATGAAAAAAAACACTTGACTGGGAACCAGTATAGTAGCAATCCTTATTTTAATATATATATATATATATATATATATATATATATATATGTATGTATGTATATCAGGAATTCAATTAAAATACGCCACCACGGTTCCGACCTGGCGGTCTCGTCTGGCGATACTTTTAAAATGACCACTTTAAAGCTTTATTTTTTTAAAAAATAAAGAACACTACATAATTATATTTAAAAAAAATAACAGGTGGATGATGATTGAAAGACAGGACATTGGGTATAATGAGAAGCGAAGTGGAAAAGGATGTGAAGGAAAGAATGGAAAGGGTCAAGAATGTAAGTGTATTGTAAATGTATGCACTAAAAAGAGAAATCAGATATGTAACTTTATTTTTATGGACGATGGAGGGAAGGCGTGTGTCTAAAGGGTTACAGTGTTGTTTTTTTTATTTTAGATATTTTTAACGGGCTTCATATTAACTTAATAACAATTGTTTTATATGAGGGCCAGGGCCTAGAATTACTGATTTTTTGAAAGATAATTTTGTAGCGTTCTTTGTGGGGTTTTTTTTTTATTTTAAATAACGCGTTAAAGTGATCATTTTAAAAGTATCGCCCGACGAGACCGCCAGGTCGAAACCGTGGTCACGTATTTTATTTTTAATTGACCTCTTGATTTTTAAACTTAATACATTTTTAAATTTCATATATATATATATATATAATCCTTATTTTAATCTTACTTACGAATTCAATAAATTGATTTACAGCTCTTAATATATCACCACTTTATTTACTTTTCAAAGTCTCTGTATTATAAGTGCGTAAATTATTGTTATTGAAAAATTAATTTTTTTCCTGCGTTAACTTTTACCTCATGAAACGTTATTTATGGTTGCGTATAACTGTGTCAGTGTGTGTGTATGTGTGTGTGTGAGTGAGAGAGAGAGAGTGATATCGTATATATGCGTATGCCATTGCAAAGCCAAACATTTGAAACATCCAGAAACATATGTGCTCAAATGTATTGGTTTAATTTTCTAAATGAAACGGAACGTCTCTGACTAAATAATACCGACATTGAATACAAGTTATAGTTATTCTCGGTAGCCTGACGATTTGGGGAGAAGAAAAGAGGCATAGTGGTTAAGAGAATGGCCTTTGTTGATATCAGCTTCACGCTTTCGTTTATTTCGCTAGGATTTTGTGGTGGCGAAGGGGGTGGCATTTATCTGATTTTCTTTATTTCTTTCGAAGGAAAGAAAAGACTACCAAGGAAAAAACAAGGGAAATTGTAGGGGAAATTAAAAGAAAAAAAGAAAGAAAGGAAAACAAAAAAGAACTGAATGTAAAAAGAAAAGAACAGGGGAAAAAAAAGAAAGAGAAATGAAAGATAATTAGCAAACAAATAATGGAAATCCTGTCTGAGCACCGGGAGTAAAAAGAAACAAAATAAGTTAATGAGTGTAAGAGATAGATAGATAGATAGATAGATAGATAGATAGATAGATAGATAGATAGATAGATAGATAGATAGATAGATAATTTCAATAAATCAAGAAACGTTCAAGTGACTAGATAGATAGATAGATAGATAGATAGATAGATAGATAGATAGATAGATAGATAAACAGAATAAGATAGATAGATAGATAGATAGATAGATAGATAGATAGATAGATAGATAAACAGAATAAGATAGATAGATAAACAGAATAAGATAGATAGATAGATAGATAGATAGATAAACAGAATAAGATAGATAGATAGATAGATAGATAGATAGATAGATAGATAGATAGATAGATAGATAGATAGATAGATAAACAGAATAAGATAGATAGGTAGATAGATAGATAAACAGAATAAGATAGATAGATAGATAGATAGATAGATAGATAGATAGATAAACAGAATAAGATAGATAGATAGATAGAGAGATAGAGAGATAAACAGAATAAGATAGATAGATAGATAGATAGATAGAGAGATAAACAGCATAAGATAGATAGATAGATAGATAGATAGATAGATAGATAGATAGATAAACAGAATAAGATAGATAGATAGATAGATAGATAGATAGATAGATAGATAGATAGAGAGATAGAGAGATAAACAGAATAAGATAGATAGATAGATAGATAGATAGATAGATAGATAGATAAACAGAATAAAATAGATAGATAGATAGATAGATAGATAGATAGATAGATAGATAGATAGACAGACATAAGGTGAGATTCAATCAAAATAAGGTGAAAAGCGGCTCGAGATAATGGTCTATAAAAATACGAGTAGAAAGGAATAATGTAGCAAAGAATGAGGTTAACACAGTAAAATAAAATCGAACAGACAGACAGGTAAACCTGCAGACAGTGGGCAAGAAGTAAACACTCATTCGATCAACTTCTTCCAGTCTACTCCATCCCGCCCCTACTCTCCAGCCACGCCCAATCCATATGACGTCATCGTGTCTCCCAAAAAGATGTTTACACTTATTATATAGAAAACTAGAGGGTAAAGAACTTATCAGATTTTCGGTCAGTATTCTTTGCCAAAATACTATTCATTTCGCCATTTTTTATTGTTTTTTTTTTCTTTTTTTGCTATGATTCTTTTTATCCCTTTTTTGTTTTCTTTCTTTAAATAGTTTTTTTTTTCTATCAAAAATATATTTCTGTTTTCTTTTGCTGAAAAGCATGCCTTTCTTTTCGTCGTTGATATACGCGCATGGGGACATCAAGTCGTATTTTTTGTGCTGAGTGTCCAGGCATGCGTGCAGACATACATATGAGTGAGCAATGGAGGAAAACAGACAGATATATATGCACTAATGTATTTGCATTTGAGAGCGACAGACTCATATAAAATGGTTTTCTTTTTTATTGTTGCTTAAATACGCGTACATATCTGTAGAAATAAAAAAAGAGTGAATATTTAAGCGTAGGCATATAAGATTGTTTACGTCTAAATGACCACATATATGAAATACCTAGGTATTTATAAACTGGTAGGTTTAAATCTTTCAGATTTACATTTAAGCCTTTATAGTGCGTTCCAGTCACTATATTGGTGTGACTTACTACTAAACACTACAGAAAGTTTTAATTTCAAAAGAGTCATTTAGTTGTTGCAGTTTTTGTTCGGCGTGTTAGCCATCTAAAAGAAAATGATGTTTGCCACTCCTCAACCCAATGCCATGCTCTGCAAAGAAATGGTTAGCACGTTCGACAATTGTAAACAATTGCGGCTGTTTCGTGAGTTTAAATTTCACTGATTGTACCAAACTTGCAGAGATATACCTGGAACTTTTAAAGAATTTGTAAACAGTGATAAAGAGCAAAAAAGCAATATTTTTCACATTCTGACCAACTTTCAAATATTGCAATTGAGATCTATATGTAGAGATGGGAGGGAAATAGAAACTGAGAGAGATATGGTTGGTTGCGTGATTTGTTTGTTTAACGGCACATCAACGCCTTTATGGGTCATTTAATGCCGAAATTTAATTTTCTTGGGAACTTTGAACGAATAAAAATATGATATATGTTATTCTGTTTTCACAATTGAATACATGGTAGATGATACTCAGATTTTGTGCATATGCATGTTTGTGGTTCTATAATTACTAGAGGCGGTGATATGTGTGTTTTATGTTATAGTTTTGTTGAAGTTATATTTGGGAATACAGTTTGATTTTCTTTAAGAAATTGTAGGATATTTAATTAAATCGATTAATGTCATGAAAGAATTCTTTCATGTTTCGTTGAATTTGTTTAGCGGCATATCAACCTGTATGGTTCATTTAATGTTGAAATCTAAATATTTTTAACACAATTGTGTATGGCTTAAACTACAGATAATATTTATTGCATTTCAGTTTGCCATAAAAGGCATTATTAGTAATTTTACTATAAAAATATATTTTTGTACTTTCATTATGTTTTGTTTTTGTTTGACGGTTCAGTATATTTCCATAGCAGGGACCCAAACAATATTAATGTTTCTTCTGTATAATAATGTTTCTTCTGTATAATAATATTTCTTTTGTATAATAATGTTTCTTCAGTATAATAATGTTTCTTCTGTATAATAATGTTTCTTTTGTAGATTAATGTTTCTTCTGTATAATAATATTTCTTTTGTATAATAATGTTTATTCTGTATAATAATGTTTCTTTTGTATAATATTTCTTTTGCAGCTTAATGTTTCTTCTGTATAATAATGTTTCTTCTGTATAATAATGTTTCTTCTGTAGATTAATGTTTCTTCTGTATAATAATATTTCTTTTGTATAATAATGTTTTTCTGTATAATAATGTTTCTTCTGTATAATAATATTTCTTTTGTATAATAATGTTTCTTTTGTATAATAATGGCCTATATATAAAAATATGATATAGAAATTTCTGTATATCATAAAAATGTTAAACAAAGTGGAAAAAAATTATGTGTGACATGTTTCGTCCTCAGGAGGGACTTTATCAGAGGGATAGGGGAGATATAAAGACACGCGACAATCAGTTATAATTATGTCCCGAGAGAAAACACTGAAGCTGTGGGAACGCTGAAATTTTGTATTTTTAAATTTAATTTTTTTTTTTTTTTCAGATTTTTTTTTTTTTCTTTTGCATGGATATTGGTTCGCACACCAATCCGGTTCGTCTCATTCATTTTCGATCAAATACCCTTAAGAAAGGTATGAATCCATCTCTTCTCCCTCTGGCTGTGGGATGAATAACAAGACAGATTGGATCCTATAGCCTCGTTTGGGAACCAGTCTACCTCAGAAAGAAACGGAAACCTTGTGCGAGAAAAGCTTCTGTCTAGTCAGTTATAAATTCGAAAGATACATTGTCGCTGAAGCGAGCATGACGTGATGTCACTTATATGGCTGAATGACGAGACATGTCGTGAAGCCGATTTCATTTAGTTTCCTTATTCATTTCGTCATGTTCTTATCATTTTTATTAATGAGTATCCAACATTATAATAATAGAAAATCTGTTAAGAAAGGTGAAATGTTGTAAGAACCTGGATGCAAATTTTACTGTAGAGAATCTAGAAATGAAAGCATTTTCTATACACTTTCCTCATAGTACGTCCTTGTGCAAATTAATTGAAACAACCATTTTAGTTTCCTTTCTTTCACCATATGGTCAGTTTTAGACCCACTAGACTGACAGGGTGTTATCGATTTCTATTTTTCCCTCAGATTAGGTCATTTGCAGTTGTGTGCAGTAATATGAATCTATTTTTAGCGGTGTATGATGATATTTGTTTGGCCTTGAAAAAATATTGCGTCATCCGTGATTGCATCAGATTTTTATCACGACCAGACACTACTGTCTCGACTGTCGATTAGTTGTTCTACGGTCATTGTCTGCGATGGACGTTACTCCAAGAAAGCGTGCGAAAATTATAACGATTTATGAACACACTAGCAATCCTTAATAGTGAGCAAATCAAAGTACCATGGACTGGCCTGAAAACTCTCCTGATTTAAATCCAATCGAGAATCTGTGGTCAATCTTCAATGAAGGACTTCGTGGAATGGACATAAGAAGTACTGACATGTGCACTGTCATGTAAATAATAACGGAATTATTCGTTCTCTTTCAATTAATTTGATCAAGGTTGTAAATTGCTTTGTTTTTAATTAAAGCAGCGGTTTTAAATCGAAATTATGGTCAGACTTATTAAAGTGAGCAGCTAAGGCATTTAATGTGCTGTTTTGTTTGGTTTGGTTTGTTTTACGACATATCAACTTCAATGGGTTATTTAAAGCCGGCAAGATTTTTATTGCTGGTAATATTTTTTTTCTTCTAAAATGTATTGCTGTTAATAACGTATTGGTGGTACAGTGTAAACCGGATATAAGAGAGTTGTCGGGACCGGAGAAGAAGTCTCTTATATCCGGGTTACACTGTAATAATTTTTTCTCCAAAACTTTATACTGCTATTAAAACCTATTTTTACACTTTCATAGCGTTTTGACCCCAGTTTGAGAGTTTAACTATTTTCCCATAGTTGGGACCCTAACAGGTGCTACAACCCCGTGTCATGATGAATCTGGGAACACAAGCAATTAAGAGGTGGTTTCGCACTCCTCAAAACCTCCTGATCAGAGGCCTTGCTGCCGGGTGTAGTTTATCGTCTTACCCAGGTCGCTTATTGTTTTGTAAAAGATCTTTTGTTACGTTCATATAACCTTTAATAGGTTTTCCTCCTCCTCCTCTACATTTCTTCTATTCCTTCTTAAGTGTAAACCTAGGATATCTTGGAGATGGATCAAATTCTTTTCTTCGCGTTTTTTCTTAAAAATAATGAAATGCCCCACAGATCAGCTGCAATTCGGCCGCTGCTGCCTTGAGACATTGTATCGTACCGTTCGCCAATTAAGGGTTTTCGGTAGAACAGGCATTATTTTTTTTTGTTCTCAGTCTTTTGGGACAAGGGTGTATAGAAAAAAAAAATAAAATTTCGTTCGCATCAACTATGAAGGAAGGAGAGAAATGGTGTCTTCTATCTCCCAAAGAATAACATCATCAGTCCCATGACCGGCGTTGGGACCCTGCTCTGCTTCTCACCTGGCCAACTCCCTTCATATGTTTCGATTGATATCCATTCATGCGTAGAATATCTTGGGTAAAGTAGGACCTGGCGAAGCCTATTACTCTTTAATTTGAAGGCTCGCCTTGGCAATGGATAAGTGAGCGTTAATTCCATCCTGTCAAACCCACGGCCCTGGCCGTTGATTCCAGCCAAGTAAGTACTCTGTCCAGCGATGTCATGCAATCACCGTCCTCAAAGTAAGTATAGACGAAAGAAATGAAGAAAGCGGGTGTTATTATAGGCACAAAATCCAACAAATCGAAAAAGGCATGAAGACAATTCTCAATCAGGAATTCCGTAACTCCTGACGTGGTTACCCCTGAGGGTTGTAAGGGCATCACATCCACTGCAGCCAGAGTAGCAGTAGCGTTTCCTGGGAAGGGACAGCTTGATGGAGCCCAGCCCTCTCCACTTGCTAGATTGGTTTCTAACCAAATTTCTTCCCTCTCTTCCATCTCTTCAGTCAAATGTCTCTCCCAAGGATATTAGCACGTAAGTGAAGGTATGATTTGAACTCGGCTCTACGCTTTGTCAGTCGGAGACTCTATCCATCACTCCATACAATTATAAACAGGAATATTTGAGATTACAAATTACTAGAAAAAGAAAACAAAATAAAGATGCGTATAAACTCCTTGTTTTGTTTAGCCTCACAGTGAATTTAAGAGAAAAAGAAAAAAGTATATGTATATAAAAATGACATGACTGACCTCGGAAAGATAAGTTCTTTAACTAGGACCCAGTATTTATTCGAGCAACCGTCGTTATTTGAGTTAAAAGATGTTTCTCTCTCTCTCTCTCTCTCTCTCTTCCTCTACCCTCTCTTTCTTGCTCTACCCTCTCTCTTTCTCTCCTTCTCCATGTTCCTCTATTTCTCTACCCCTCTAGTCCTCTCTTCCTCTACCCCTCTCTCTCTCTCTCTTCCCGCTTTCTTTTTCTCTCTCTCTCTCTCTCTCTTTTCCTCTATTTCCTCTCTCAATCTAACCGATTTCTTTTTCTCTCTTTATCTTTTCCTCTCTGTCTTCCATAGCTTTCTCTCCTCTCTCTCTCTCTTTCTCTCTCTCGTTCCTCGAAAAATGCCTTTAAATATACAAGCATTTTTGCAACATTACTTCTTTTTAAAATCTAAACAGACTCGCCTCATCGCCACTTGTATGCGATTAGACTGTAATTTGATTTTTTTTACTTCAAGACATTCAACTTCCTAAACTACGACGTGTTCGAGTCGTAATGAATGTTAACCATCTGACTATGAGACCCGAGTTCGAATCTCATCAAGGTCAATTTACCAAGTAAGTGGGGGTCTAACGTGTCTTCAAACTATACGAAGGGTTGACCCAAGTTTTGGGAGCAAAACTGGGTAAACGAAACTCTATTCAAACGTTGTTGATAGTTTCGGTAAATTAATAGTTTGATTACAATCAAGCATTTGAAAGTGAATCAGTTTTCGGTTTTATGAATGACCCATAAGAAGTTGATGTGCCGTTAAAAACAATCAAACGAAACAATTATTCTCATCGCCATAGATGAGGAAACAATCCAAATTGATATGTCACTCATATTACGACACGATTCACCAAAAGAACAACAAAGAATTCTCTAGTAGCCGATCAGTATCATCGACAGGAAACGACCAAATTACAAAGCTAACAAACCCGATTTCCATTATATACGAGGGTCATTCAATAAATAAGGTGAATTTTTCGGTATAAGGACCTCTAATACAGATAGAAGCTTACTTTTTTTTTTCTTTTTTTTTCTTTTTTTTTTTTTTGTTGTTGTTTTATTTCTTTTTCACATGGATTTAATTTCTTTTGCAGATTAAAAAAAAAATTTTGAGTGTTTTGGCGATTAACAAAGATGGCCGACCAAGAAGCATGCTCCAGGATTGAACAGCGGTCAGTTATCAAGTTTTTGGTTGCTGAAGGGTGCAAACCAGTTGAAATTCATAGGAGAATGTCAACTGTGTATGGTGCCACATGTTTCAGCCAAAAAAATGTCTACAAGTGGGATAAATTGTTTAAAGAAGGACGGAGCAGTGTTGAGGATGAAGACAGGCCTGGGAGGCCTACAGAAGTGAGGTCTCCTGAGATGATCGAATCAGTCAATGACCTCATTCAGTCTGACAGAAGAACTACTGTGAACTGCTGAGGCAGGTCAAGAAAGACATAAAGAACAAACGCAGGGGTTATCAGTCAGAAGGAGTCATCTTGCATCATGACAACGCAAGGCCTCACACAGTAGCCCAAACGGTGCAGACCATCAACGAGCTGGGCTGGGAACTGCTCCCTCATCTCCCTTACAGCCCAGACGTTGCCCCTTCAGACTTTTACCTGTTTGGTCCCTTGAAAGCGTTCACGAGAGGCACGAAGTTTAAAAGTGATGATGAAGTCAAAAGTGTTGTGAGCGACTGGCTGAGACATCAGTTCAAAGATTTTTACGCTGAGGGAATACGGAAGCTTGTGCACAGATGGGAAAAGTGTGTGACAGTGCTGGGAGAGTACGTTGAAAAAAATAAGAAAGTAAGCTTCTATCTGTATTAGAAGTCCTTATACCGAAAAATTCACCTTATTTATTGAATGACACTCATAATAATCTGAATTTCATTTGTTTTCCATCGTAACTACTCATGCCATTATACAGCCATTAGCAAACTGCTCAAATCTCAAATAAAGTTATCGGCGAGACTCGATTTTGTATATAGTTTTTTTTGGGTTTTTTTACCGTGACATTTGCTTTAACCATCTGGGATACGAAAGCTAATGGTTAACGAAAAATCAAATGTAACCATACAAACATTTTTCTCCCGATCGCTCAGCGATGCCATATTAGATTTTATTGTTTTGTTTACAAATATTATTATTCGTAGTAATATTATCTTGAGATATTTTATGATCTAAAGCATTATTAATATTCGGTCATCTTAATTTCTCTTGCTTTTCATCACAACCGTCAATCTTTCTTTCTTGATCAGCTCTCTTTTGGTAATGGCTGCCCATTACTAAACAGAGCTGATCTAGAAAGAACTTAGAAGGTTGACTAAGAATTAAAAACTGTAAATAAAGACAAAAGAAAAGAAAACAATATGACTGATTAGAAATAATCTTAGAAAAGCTCATTGCGATCTTTTCTCAAAAGAAAAAGCCCATATTTTTTCCTTTATCACGTAAATAAATCTTATTTTCTTAAAAACTTTTAGTCCTTCTTAAACTGAATGAAACTTCACACGAACAGCACATCCATGTTTTCTAGAATTCCCATTTTTTTTTCTTTTACCAAATTTCTTGATATGCCTCAATCCAGATGTTTGTTTTCTTAGATTCTGGAAGAATCTTTTTCTGTTTTTCCGCGAGTATCTTTATACGTAGATATGCGAAGATACTAACAGGCTGAAATAGATAGATAGATAGATAGATAGATAGATAGATAGATAGATAGATAGATAGATAAGAAAAGTGAGATAGATAGATAGATAGATAGATAGATAGATAGATAGATAGATAGATAAGAAAAGTGAGATAGATAGATAGATAGATCGATAGATAGATAGATAAGAAAAGTGAGATAGATAGATAGATAGATAGATAGATAGATAGATAAGAATAGCGAGATAGATAGATAGATAAATAGATAGATAGATAAGAAAAGTGAGATAGATAGATAGATAAATAGATAGATAGATAGATAGATAGATAGATAGATAAGAAAAGTGAGATAGATAGATAAGAAAAGTGAGATAGATAGATAGATAGATAGATAGATAAGAATAGTGAGATAGATAGATAGATAGATAGATAGATAGATAGATAATGAACAGAATGTTTCCTTTTTACTTCTCTCTGTTATTTTTCACTCTTTTATTTCCGAACTTGTCCCTCTTTTTTCTCGTTTTCCTCCTTTTTTTCATTTTTCTTCTTTCTTTTTACTTTTTCTTTCTTTTTTTTTTCGCCATTTATCTTTTTTCATAAAGCCATCTTTCCTATTTATTTTCGCCGCTAACTTTATTCTGCCCCCCCTCTCCCCCCACCCTCTCTCTCTCTCTTTCCTCCCCTCTCTCTCTCTCTCTCACTCTCTCTCTCCCTCTCACTCTCCCTCGCCCTCTCGCTATTTCCCTCTCGTTTCTTTCAATCACATAATATTTTTAATCCTTGCATGTATTTCCATGATCCTCCATTATCCATATCATTTTCATCCTTCATAAACACTCACACACTCTCCCTCATCACCTAATTTATTATCATCCATCAAAACAGGATGTTTTCAATAGAAAATGTTTCTTAAATGTGGAAAGATGTTTAGACCGGAAGTAAATTGTAGGTCCGCAGAAAATATGAAAACGAAAGTGAAATTATAATTCTTGTTTTGAACGGCTTTTTTCTTGACTTTTCTGCTTTTAATCGACTTTTTCTTCGTTTCTTTTTTCTTTCATTTCCTCTTTTTTAATTCACTCTTTACTTGTAATTTCTTCCTTTTTTTTTTCTTTATTTTTCTTTTTAATATTTTTCAGAATTTTATCCTTATTTTCTCCTTTTATTCATTCTTCATTTCCTGGTGTTATTTTTTTTTTTTTTTCTGTTTTCGTTATTTTTCGCTTTCCATTCTAGTTTTCATTAATAATTCAGTTTTATTTTAGTTTTTCATTTTCCTTTTATCTTATTTTTGCTTTTTTTTTTTATCTTTCTATCTTTCGATATGTTTGTCAAGTTTTATTTTTCTATTTTTCATGTATATTTTTCAAAGATTTTACTCATAATAGCTCTATTCTGACAGGAATGTTTGCATTAATTTCTGACTACTGACAAAATCCTTTTCTTCCTGATTTTAATAAGTCTATTATAAGATATTTTACAATGCATTCTTTTTCTTTTAATTAAAATGCCTCTCTATCACAAAATCTTAAGCGACTCATTTCATTGTGCATATAATATTCTTTTAATAATATTTGTATTAAGAAAGGTCACACCATTTACCTGTATGTTTGGACACTAAGCGTAATATATTTCCATATGCGTTGTATAGCAAACAACCTCCAACGCACACCTGTAGGCACCGTATATTGTATCGCTATAACTTAACGAACATTTAAAATTCGTCAGGTCTACTGGTAAATATATTAAAAACAACATCAACTCCTATAAAATATTAACACTGTAAATTACACATCATAACATGTAGATTTTTGATAGTACTGATTTTTGATAGTACTGATATTTGATAGTACTGATTTTTGATAGTACTGATATTTGATAGTACTGATTTTTGATAGTACTGATTTTTGATAGTATGATACGTAAGAGTAAAATACAGATTCACTCTTCCGCCATCTGCATCAGTTATGTAAACGACTAAAACTGTCAATCCGTTACACTATCGATACTCAGGTGAGACTATCATCCTTTTAATGATCCCCTATTGACACATCAACAAGGCAATTAGCGGTAACAGTTGTGTAAACTATTAAAATCTTTATGGAAGCGACGTGTGCTGTAGCGTTAATAAAATACAGATTTTCTGTTACAATTTTATTATGTGTTATTAATTTCTATATTAATATGATAAATATGTTCACCAAATACAAGTGGGGGATATAGTTCTGTCAACCTGCTTTGAGGGGGGTCTGTAATGAGTGTACATCAATTGTTAGGTGTACTCTCCCACTATCCGGTGGTAATGGCTTACATTTTATACCCGCCATATTAGTCGACCTTTAGTCCTTGAAAGATTTTTTACGCCTGAAAACTCGACTTGTACGCCGTAATTTACAACACTTACTCAATTCACTTAATGTTACTTTAGTAAATATATTCACCAAGTTTTAGTGGACACTATTTACATTATTCGGACAATTTTCCTCATCTTTGTCGCCATATTTATTACGGACGTTTCGGACGTTGTACGCTCCGGCCTTCTTCAGGTGGTTGAAATGTCGAACTGAACCTTTTATTTCGCTCACTGAAGTAGACTGTTCTAGTTCCACGTGCCATATCTAATGGATGTCAGTTATCAGTTATCTCCTGCTAATTCTCCTCTACAACTGATAACTGACATCCACCAGACATGGCACGTGGAACTAGAACAGTCTACCCCAGTGAGGGAAATAAAGGGTTCAGTTCGACATTCCAAACACCTGAAGAAGGCCGGAGTGTACAACGGCCAAAACATTGCATCCATTAGATATATAAAGATGAGGATAATAGACCGAATAATATAAATAGTGTACATAATACCTCATCTCAGAAATATAGACAGATACTGAAAGGCCATTGTAATAAATATGGCAACAAAGATGAGAACAATATTCCGAATAATGTAAATAGTGTACATAATTCAGTATCTGTCTATATTTCTGAGATGAGGTATTATGTACACTATTTACATTATTCGAACTATTGTCCACATCTTTGTCGCCATATTTATTACAATGTTTCGGCCCTTCAATATCTGTCTATATTTCTGAGATGAGGTATTATGTACATTATTTACATTATTCGGACTATTGTCCTTATCTTTGTCGCCATATTTATTACAACGTTTCGGCCCTTCAGTATCTGTCTATATTTCTGAGATGAGGTATTATGTACATTATTTACATTTATGGCGACAAAGATGAGGACAATAGTCCGAATAATGTAAATAATGTCTCTTCTTTTCATTTTAAACTTTCAGAATTCAAACTTAAATAAGATATACACCTCACCTCATTTCATTTCATTGTACATATAATAATTGTATTCTTTTAATGATATTTGTATTAAGAAAGGTTTTAAGTTTGAATTCTGAAAGAGATTGATATAAAATTAACAAAGACGGCTCTTTAATCATTAAGAAAGAGTCATATATATTTGTACAACTATTATAATGATATAATAGTAACAATGAAAGGTTTATTCTAAAATTGGACATTATTTTCCGAACAACCTAACAATAAAATCCGTTCGTTCAAAGTGGTAAGGAAAAGATATATAGTTTCAAATATTAAAAGTAAATCTCACAATGCTCTAGGTCCCAGAATTCCGTCTAGAATCCTGTTCTTAGCGTACGATAAGCTAAGATAATATTTCATTTCATTTCACTTTGTCCTAGAAAAGTTCTCTCTTTGTGTCACTTCAATTGAAGATGGTCATTTTTTTCTATGGTGGAAACAGTTTGTTGATAACTGAGAACATATTATGACAAGAAGTATATTTTGGATTCTCCATGAAGTGCGAATTTGATGGAGTAAAAAAAAATCAACTTCCCTCCCACATTAAAAATGGCTAAACCATCCCTTGGGTCTTGTGTGAAGTTGGCGTATATCGTGGGAGGCTAATGCTGTCTAATATTTTAAGGAGACCAATGATGTCTTCGTCTGACACCCCAATCAAAGATGGTGACAGGAGCAAAGCAACTGAATATAAACTAAATGTGATTAAAAAAAAAAAACATAAAAACGGGGTGGCAGAGAGAGATTTTATTTTTAGTTTCTTCTCGTAATTTGTTTCTGGAAAATATTTTCTGGTACATGTGTAGTAATGGATAGCGGCTTGGATTGAGGAATCGGAGAGCCGAGTTCGAATTAGTCGAATCCATTACGTTCACTTATGTGCTAATACCCTTGGGAAAGGCATGAATCCAACTCTTCTCCCCCTAGCTATGGGTAAAATAATAGGACAGACTGTGTTCTATAGCCTTGAGTGACAGCCTGTCTAAGATGGAAAACTCTAAATTCAAACCAGCGTGGAGAGGGTTGGGTTTCATGAGCAATCTTGCTCAAGTTGAAGTAAGTGAGGTGCCCCTAAGACACGTGGGAGTTACGGGGATCGTGATCGGGATTATGGTACAGCTAAGGTTCAAGCTCTGGTTCGTTTAGCTGCAGTAGATATGTTATTGAGTCTTTTGTTACAAAGTGCATTTCTGGGGGAGACCTCATGTATCAGAACCAGGTTTAATATGCAGTCTTTTATTAGCTGAAAGTAAGCAAGCAAAAAAAACTGTTGCTGTTGAATTAATCAACTTCTTTTATTAGCATCTATTAGAAGACAGATGATTTCAATATGATTTTTCACAATTATATGTCATCGATTTGCCTCGATTTCCCTATCAGTCTGACCGTTAAAATGCCTTCTTAATTCTTTACTACTTATGTCCCCACCAATTCTCTTTGCAAAGGAGAGTGAAAGCGCTAAATATTGACCATGTCGTTATAAATAATCTCTTGGTTCCACTCTGCTATACCCAGATGTAGTCAATCGTCTCCAGATGTTCTCCACATGCTCGGTAGGATGGGCATTGCATTGTTTTTGGATGGATGGCAAAATCCCAGGTAGCAATTATGAATCCTTCAATTTCTGATCTGAGACCAGAGTCTTTTTTTTTCAGATTCTGATCCGTTTAGCTACATTTCTTGAAGATATGTTATGGAGTCTTTTGTCACAAAGTGCAGTTTTTAGGAACGCCCGTGTTTCAGAAACAGACTTAACATGCAGTCTTTTATTTGCTGAAAGTAAGCAAGAAAAAAAGAAAACTATGATTGTAATTTATAGTGACAGTTGCCGTTGAATTAATCACCGACCAACTTTTCTTCTTGGAACGTACAATCGGTCAATATCTGATTTTGGGTTTGGTGCATGCACGAAATTGTGAAAAGCTTTCATATTTTGACATCAACTTTATCTCGGAGATGGACTAGTTAACAATATAAAAGCTGTATGTGCGTGATTTTTTCTTCTGTCTTTGTGTCGTATTTTGTCCAAGTGTTTCTTTCTCTACTGTAACGTTTTTTTAATGCCATGTCCTTTCAGGACGTTAACGTTTATGGGCTTTCATAGATTCCGTTTTTTATTAGCAGGAAATTGTCATTGTTTCTTGGTAAACGTTGCTCTCCCCACCTCCGGCTCGATTTTGAATTCAGAGTAGTCCTTCTCCTAGACTGGCTTCCATCCAAGTCTAGAAAATCTAGTCCATCCAGCTGTTTAGCTTAAGAATTAGATCCATACATTTCACCTGATGATTGCATTTAGAATGAAACAGCCTGTCGCCTCTGAGTGTCGACTTCAATGTTTACTTTTATATTTACACACGCTCTATCTCTGATATTGAGCACTTTATCCCATAAATATAGCACACCTTGAGAGTATATTTCTTCATATATAAATATAAAAGTGAACATAGAAGTCAACACTTAGAGGCTATATATATATGTGTGTGTATGTGTTTAGGAAGGATATCTTCATTCCAACATTCTTGGTTGAATAATCTAAACATATTATATCTATTATATTTTAATCCTCTCAACCTCAAGAATCACTTTCTTAATGTTGTTATTAAACCCATTAAGGAAGTCAGCGTATTTTTTTTTTTTAATTTCTATTATTTTCACAAGTATTTTAAATCACATTCAAGATTATCTTCAGGGCTGAATTACTAAGACAAAACATTAATCTAATTGATAGTTGTGAATTTTTTGTAAATGCGCATGAAACGCGCTCTGTTATAGTCGATTTAAAGATTAACAATTAAGAATAATATACATCTAAGGGAGGTAACCTCATTTATACTTGCTATTATTATGTTTTAAATACTCAACCTGCAATTTATTTTATTTTATTTTTTTACAATTTGATTATACCAAGTCATTTTAAAACAGTGTTGCTATAGTCATAATTAACTTTATTTAGTGCTGGATGTATTTTTTATATAGAGAGCTTCAAGAATTTGAAGTTTTTGCTTTTTATTTTCATGGTGGAGTATACTTGTATTGTCAATTAATATTTCTCTAAATGGTGAATATGGACAGAAATGTGATGGAACTTGAATCTGCCTTGTATAATGCAAGCCTATTTACAATATAAGTGGACACCGAGTTCAACACGAAGCCGTGACAGTCTGTTTCATGCGAGAACGCAATCTTCAGACTTGAAAATTGCGTTCGATCATGAAACAGTTTAAGATCAAAATGAGTTCCATACGCCTGCTCATGCATATTTATGTTTCTTCGACAAACACAGTTTCTGTGAGATTGTGTATCATCTTGCGTGAACCCTTGTGACCTTTGTGGTGGTACAACCATCGAAAGCTCCCAAACAGCATCGTCTACCAAAATTTTATTTACAATGTTTTGGCCAACCGTAAGGAGTGGGAGGACATCCACTTCCTTGTGATGCTGCACGTTAATATCGTTCACCCACTGACCGATATTATCAAGATATTAAAACGACCATGGGAGATTTTATCCTAGGTCCCATGATCGGAACTCTAGCGGCTTGGCCATACGCCCAGCTCTTGATTGCAGTTCGTTGCTTTTAGGTCTTAAAAAACTAAAATTTTAAAAAAGGCTATCATTTGATATTTTCAGAAAGAAAAATGGCGTTCAGCATTTAAAAATTGTATTCTTCTTTTCGACGCAGAAAAGGATAAGTTTTGGGACAAGTTAGTCACTGGCAAGGAAAAAATTGATTTAATGCGAGTTTTTCATGTTTTCAAAGTTTTGTTTTCTTTAACAGGCGCATTTAAAAAGACAGCAAACTATGGATGTCGCAGATGGAGACGGGCTAAAATCAAGGACTCAAAAAGTCATGAAAAAAAACTCTGCCAATCGCAAAAAATGGTTAAAGGTTCAAGTCGCTCTAACCAATTAAAATATCGTTCGCTAGAATATAAAATAAGTTATTCTAACCAATGAAAAACCGCTGAACATGCTGACTCTAGGAAGAACCTCACAAAACTGCTCGACATACTTTTTATATCGTCGACAAAAAAAAGCAAAATTGTCAAAGAAACTCATGAAATAAAATGCTTCCGTCAGCTCCAATTTTGATCCTTGATTGTGATACAAATATTTTGCATTATATAGAGTAAGTTGTCTTGCCACCCACACAAAACTTCAAATTGAATAAGTAAAAAGAGTTTAGTACCTGTCAGTAAAAATTAAGTTAGATTTGAACGCTCCAGATTCCAAAACCGTTTCCTTATTTAATAGAATTGGGTCCCTTCAAGCAATTTTTGTGACAATTAGACTTATTGGTTAAATGTGTTGTCACTGCACGTGTCACATTGAACCCTGCTGAAACACAACGGGAAAACGGACTAACGAAACAGCATGACGAATCAAAGTTTGATCTCGATATATATTAATATATCTATCTATAGTTTAGTATGATTCAAGGTCAAATGGGTTTGAAGAAGATTGTGTTGCGCCAATCATCTAATAATCATCATTCAAAATCCGAATTACACACACACGTGTGTGTTTGTCTGTTCATCACTTTCATACCTCAAACGATCTTCAGGCCATGGAATATTAATACCATTAAGACGGAGAAGGAGGAAACTATTCATTTATTTAGGTCTCGTTTCTTAGGGTTGTTAATAGTCATAACACATTGTTTGCTTATTGTTTTTTATTTATATACTAGCAGACATACCCAGCTGGTCGATCAAAAAAAGCGTTCAATTAGAATGGAGCAAAAACAGCATCATGTTTAGATTTGACAGAATCTATCTTCTTCAATTACTTTCAAGTACTTTCATTAAAAAAACATTTTGAATTAATGCAGAAGTAGTCTGTATTTATTCAATCGAAGTTAATCGAGGACATGAAGGGGTAAAACAGGAAACATGAAGACCCACTTCAGACCACAATTATTTTAGAGTTTTTGAAATTCAATTTTTCAATGTGCTACCAGGGATGTAAAAAAGAAAACATTTATAAAGCAATTGTTAAGTTTAATGAAAATTGGTTGAAAGATAAGAAAAAACTAAGAAAGAAACCAGTAAAAATCGTCATTTTTCACTATTTACGCGGGTTTTCATTATATAGGTTGATTCAGTTATCAAGTTAAATGACTCTTAAACACTCAACTTATTGTTGGTTACAATTGAGTGAAGTCTGTATTAGTTTGCTTAAAAATTGAGTGAGATTTAGTCTAAAATTTGTGTTTAAATCGATTTGTGTTTAAATCGATTTATGTTTAAATCGATTTTGGGTTTTTCGCGATTTTTCACTAAACACTGTGACGTACAAATAAAATTGACGTATCGTTGAGCTCGTCATGATGTAAATAACATACATATCGAGTTTGAACGAAATCGGAAGGAAAGTTGATTTTACCGATTTTTGATTGGCTTTATCGATTATTGATTTTTTCTAATTATCGATTTTTTTTATGCTAAGAACCTATCTCTTACATTGTATAATGTATATGCCAAGTTAGGTCAAAATCGGTTGGATGGATCTCAAGTGAAAAGGTATCACACAGACAGATTCATTATCACCACCATCAACATCAACGCCATCATCATCACCACTACCACCATCTTTTTACATCATCACCATAAACATCACGATCACCACCATCATCATCACCACCACAACCACCATCATCCTCATCAACACCATAATCATTATCACCACCACCACCACCACCACCATCATCATCATCACCACCACCGCCACCATCATCATCATCATCACCACCACCACAACCACCATGTTCATCATCACCATCACCACAACCATTATATTCATCATCATCATCATCACCATCACCACAACCATCATATTCATCATTACAAACACCACCAATACCATCATCATCAACGCCACCAACACCACCACCATCATCATCCTGATTATTCATGAATTATGAGCGCAAATTGTTGAATGTTCATGTGTTCCTTCCAAGTTATTAAAATTCATAAAACCAGACTAATTAATTGGAAAATAAATTATAAAAATTATTTTAAAATTAAATTTACAATTTTAATAGTTTGCATCGTTTAATTTTACTTTTACACGCGTTTAAAAACAACATTGTAAAAATGACATCAGATTTTATTGCCATTTAAACGAAGGCGTCCCATTATCGTTCCTTCTTTTCCTTGTTTTTTTATCTTACGTCATCAACCATTTCCAAATGTCCTATTTACGGAATTATTTTTCACCCTCATTTTGAAATCTCCTAATTTTTGTCCAACCTCTAGCAGACGGTGTCTACATCGACGGTGACGACAAATTCTTCAGGAGCCACAAAACTAAAAAAAACCTTTCATAACCTGAAGCCATTAGCGTCTCATTTCGTTTTGACATTTTAATTCTATTTTATTTAAATTTTCCGTAATTGCTTCTTGTAAATTTTTACTCACTGTGCAAAAAAATATATGCATATATATTATATTTGTAATTATAGTCGATTCGTGAAAAAAACCCGGATAACACAATTCGCAAATATAAATATATCAAAACAAATTACTATCTGGGAAAAAAAATTGGAAAAAAAAAGAAAGAACTAGAAACATGAACATGGCGGAAAAAAGTCATCCAGTACCTTCAATTTTCAGTCCAATGAAAAAAACGCAATCGAGTAATTAAGATAAAACTTAAGTGCTCAATAGGCTAAGTAGAGGATAGATAGATAGATAGATAGATAGATAGATAGATAGATAGATAGATAGATAGATAGATAAACCTAGTGAGTCAGACAAACCTACCCAGGTTTCACCTAAGCAGATCGTCAGGGAAAGCTGGCTCCAGCTTTCCCGGACGATCCGCTTATCTGGCTCACTAGGTTTATCTAGGTCTGCTCTACGGTTGTATTGAGCTCTTTTTAGTTAGTTGTTTACTCGTGTCGGGTTTTTTCTTTGGGCTTCAAGCCTGTATTTGTGCGATTTCTTTCGACAGACTTTCATGTTTCTAGCTCTTTCTTTTTTTTAAAACCTTTTTTTCCTTCGTGATTGATTTGATTATTGACAACTCAAAAATTCGAAGGTTTTTCGAAACGACTATAGTCACCTATATATATATATATATATAGGTGACTATAGTCGTTTCGAAAAACCTTCGAATATATATATATATATATATATATATATATATATATATATTTAATTTAAAGAAAAAACAGACCACTTTAAGGTTCCATTGTTATAATTTATTTCACCAGAGATTTTATTTTTCTCTGGATCTTCACCTTAAAGTGGTGTGTTTTTTGTTTAAATTAAATTATACGCTCTGACTTAACAGTGAGCTCTTCGGATTTCATCCTCCTTGGGATTATCCATACGAATTACCAAGATTTTCGTTACTTATATATATAAGTATATATATATATATATATATATATATATATATATACACTGCGTGCCAAATTATTATCGAGATAACTTTTTTCTAATATTTCAAAAACTGTCCAATCAATTCACACAATGTCTGCACAATGTAAACAAACAGGCGCCCTATTTGTTATCAGCCGTAGCTGGAATCATCAAGCCAATACGAACGACCCTTTCCTTTAGCTGTATAGTATGTGCTACGCCATATATACAGATTTGAATTACTTTCAAACAGTGTTACTTTCTCCTCTACCTTCTCCTTATCCATAGCTGCGGGTGAAGAGAATTCATACCTTCCCCAAGAGTATTAGAACGTAAGTGAACATAATGGATCCGACTGGAATTTGAACTCGGCTCTCCGATTCCTCAATCCCAGCCGCTATCCATTACTCCACCGTGTCTCTTCCATGAACCTACTTTGCCAGTGCAGCCGAGTAACTGAATTCAGAAGCTATAACCATCCCGCCGACATTTATTTAAATGTGCATGTCCACAATAAAAGGTTGGTTATTGTTTTGATTTAAAGGTTTCTTCCTCTTTTGGGATCCGGTGACCAGAAACGGAGTAGGGGAATAAATGTTAGTCTTAAAGAGATAAATAAAAATGGCTGCTTTGTGACTCGAGGAATTTCCCTTTGCACTCCCAATGATTTATTGCTATGTCGCAAATTCCAACAGATGGACAACCGTTGTCATTCAGCCAAATATACACTCCATTCGTTGTTCGGGAGGAAAAAAATGGAACCTTTTTATTCGTTCAATATTTCAATTAAACAATTCAAATGATTGACATCTATTTTTTTTTTCTATAAGTTGACGTTCAGTTTTAACCCTTCATTCAAGAAGACTTCCTCTAATCAGTTTTGATTGTTTTCCACAACGTTCCTGACAACAAAGTCCCCTTTTCAAATCTTCGTGGAACATTTTGGGTGGATTTTTCCACATACTTCATTATAACTGTTGCATCAAAATAACTATTAATTTCTGCCACATTTTCTCTCAGATTAAACATAATCAGGAAGCATTTCGTGTCTACACGAAGTAAAAAGATTTAATTTCTGCAGATAGTTCCTAAAGAATTTGTGTCCGAACAATATAGAAACTGAAATTCCCCAAGAGACTTCGAAAGTTTCTCTAATATTGTGCAATTTTACAGAGAAATTTTCTATCAATCTAATTTCTACGTTTCGCTATTCAGCAGTTCGGAGAATTTGTCCATGTTCAAAAAAACAAACAGCTGATATACACTTTCTCCTTTGAAATACTGCTTCGAAAAAAACGGTGGAAACTATATATTCGATTCTTTCTTTTTATGTACCATGTCCTTTCCTGAAAGTAGGCGATCATGGCTCTCCGTCTATCCCTTGCAGCTCTCAACAAGTTCCTTCCCTCTGCTTCCTCCCACAGACTACGTTCTGTCATCCACTTGCTTTAAGCCCGCCAGGTATGTCATGCGTTGTTTTCCCTTGTCTCTCTTTCCCTCTATTCGACACGTGAGTATCAGATTCTCCAAGCCTTCCTTCCTCATTATGTATTCCAGAAACTTCAGCTACCTCTTCCTGATATTGAGTATAAGCCTCCGCCTTGTTTGCAACCTAGATATTCGATTACTACTCATAAAGAGTAGTGGCAACATTCCGTACTACAGTTTGTTTGTGCTCTCTTTATATTTAACATTCTCGTATGTAAGTGCAATATTTTAATGTAAACAAGTTAGAATATTTACATTGTTCTGGGAGTTTTCCTCATTTTTGGTGTCATTTTCACGACGTTTCGACCGTTGCACGCCAAGGCCTTCTTCCTTGGAATTTCGACGAACCCTTTATTGAGACCACGGGGGTAGATTTTTCTAGTAACACGTGTCATGCCTTTTCTGAATATCTAGGTTTCAGTTATCTTTCCCTTTAATAACTTTATTATTTCAACCAACGCCTTTTATCCACTGCACCATGTGCCCTTGGAGACACTCGCCCAAACGATATAAATAATGTAAGTGCTTACAATATCTTATCTCAGAAACATAGATAAAAGTTAGAATATATATATATATATATATATATATATATATATATATATATATATATATATGTGTGTGTGTGTGTGTGTGTGTGTGTGTGTGATTGGTTAAATAATTTAGATGTATTAAGTCTATTTACACGAATTAATTTCTTGGTGCCACCATTGGTGGACTTGAAAAGAATAAAACTAAAATAAATAGACATAATATGTCTGAATTATTTAACCAAACATGCTTGAATGAAAATATGCAGCCTAAATATAGATAGATAGATAGATAGATAGATAGATAGATAGATAGATAGATAGATAAAGGAAGAGACTTGGATAGATAGATAGATAGATAGATAGATAGATAGATAGATATGGACAAACTGAGATAGATAGAAGGATAGATAGATAGATAGATAGATAGATAGATAGATAGATAGATAGATAGATATTAATCAAATAACATATCACATATTAGCAACTGTATATACGTGCTTTAGTGTGCATATGCAGGTAAAGCGAATAAATATTTTTACTCAATTTAATTTTAGGTGTAAACAAAACAGTGGTCTATGCTGTTAGACAGAGCAAAAGAATATATATATTAATTTATTAAATATACATATACCTACGTTCGAAGAGCATCTTAAAGTATCGGCGTTTTTGTTTGTTTGTTTTTTTTTGTTTGTTTGTTTTGTTTTTTGTTTAGTTTTTTGCTTTGTTTTGTTTTTCTGTTTTGTTTTTGGTTCTTTTTTTGTTTTGTTTTTAAATCAAAAGTAATAATTCGTGCCTGATAAGTTGGTTGCACTTCGAACGTAGACATATGTGTAATTATTAATATATATATATATGTGTGTGTGTATGTGTGTGTGCGTGTTTGGGGGGGCGTGTAAGCGTGTGTGCGTATATAGACTTTAAATAAATATTTAAAAATACCTGACAGATTTTCACAGGCTTACGAACGAGGTTAGTTCAAACGAAATTGTCATATGTTATCCTTT
Source organism: Acanthosepion lycidas (assembly GCA_963932145.1). NCBI lineage: Eukaryota > Metazoa > Mollusca > Cephalopoda > Sepiida > Sepiidae > Acanthosepion > Acanthosepion lycidas. The sequence goes on from OZ010588.1 coordinate 9,598,122, forward strand.
AATAATAAAGAAAAAAAAAACTACACCTGAACTGGACAACTACTCTCACTTTATATCTCTTTCTCTCTTTCTCCCTCTCTCTCTCTCTCTCTCTCTCTCTCTCTCTCTCTCTCTCTCTCATACACACACACAGAAAGAGAAAGATATTTTTTTTTATTTACTGTACGAATTCATAGCTGTTCACATCTCTCCGTATCAAATTGTAAAGCGTATGACTTTTTTTTTTCTGTTCACAGAATGTCCAAATTGAAAGACATTCTGGACTCACGCAAAACAAATATGAAGCGAGCTTCAACAAGTTTAGTCAATTTTTAAAGATCAATCAAGTGGCATGTTATTTGAACATTTAAGAGATATAGGCCAACAGTACAAATCTGTTTTTAACCAAATCGTGCCTTTCATTCATTTCATGACCGATCGATCAGCGTGAAAAGCCAAATACGAAAAATCAAATTAATATTTACATCTTTGCTTTCACCTTTTATTCATATTGAAGCGGAAAACTCTGGCTTTACACTCAGTTTTCGTTATAAAGAAAGAAAAAAAAACATTTAAATTTTCTTGAAATTTTTAAAGGTTCTAAAATTTTAAGCTGCTTTTTATTTTTGTTTTCTTTTTCGTATTTCTTTTTTAACTTCGACCCAAAGTTTCTTTTTAAATGACACACATTCGATATTTCATCTTTTGTTCTAAAGTAAATCTGAAATTCTTTATCATACAATCACATTCATCATATGACAGATTTGGGATTAATGAATGTCACAATTAAATTTATATTAATCAACTTATGTAGGTAATCCTTTTATGATGTACTTATATGATAAATACACCATGTCAGATTCAGTTAATAATATCTCCTTTATTAAAATATTTGCAGTAATTTTTTTTATTGTGTAAGATTTTCTCATACAACTCGAAGTTATTCATCGTTTGTTTGTGTTTTTGCTTGTTTTGGCGGCATATCGATTTCTTATGGGTCATTTTTGTCATCAAAAATGCATTGCTGGTATTTTTATTACTACAAAAATGTATTACTGGTAATCTAATATTTTTTAAAAGTTTTGCTGGTAATTTTTTCACAATAAAAATGTATTTCTCATATTTTCACTAAAAAGAAATAAATATTTTTATAATTTTATAGTTTTTTTTAGCCCAATTAGCTCGGAAACTAACAGATGCTACCACCTCAGGGCAGAGTAGACCTGGGAAAAACGGCAATCCAATCTCCGGTTCAGAAGCCTTGCTGCAGGTTGAAGTTTATCGTCACACCGAGGACGTATCATTCATTGTAATGTAAAGATAGATAGATAGATAGATAGATAGATAGATAGATAGATAGATAGATAGATAGATAGATAGATAGATAGATAAGGAAGGGACTAAGATAGATAGATAGATAGATAGATAGATAGATAGATAGATAGATAGATAGATAGATAGATAGATAGATAGATATGAAGAAACGATAAATAGATAATGAACAGACTGCGATAGATAGATAGATAGATAGATAGATAGATAGATAGATAGATAGATAGATAGATAGATAGATAGATAGATAAGGAAGGGATTAAGATAGATAGATAGATAGATAGATAGATAGATAGATAGATAGATAGATAGATAGATAGATAAGGAAGGGATTAAGATAGATAGATAGATAGATAGATAGATAGATAGATAGATAGATAGATAGATAGATAGATAGATAGATAAGGAAGGGACTAAGATAGATAGATAGATAGATAGATAGATAGATAGATAGATAGATAGATAGATAGATAGATAGATAGATAGATAAGGAAGGGACTAAGTAGATAGATAGATAGATAGATAGATAGATAGATAGATAGATAGATAGATATGAAGAAACGATAAATAGATAATGAAAAGACTGCGATAGATAGATAGATAGATAGATAGATAGATAGATAGATAGATAAGGAAGGGACTAAGATAGATAGATAGATAGATAGATAGATAGATAGATAGATAGATAGATAGATAGATAGATATTTATTTATTTTGGATTTCAGATATATTAAAATTACATTAGATCCTAAGAAATGTATGAGCTCAAAGGATATATTGTACATTTATTGAATTTTTGTGAATACAATTTTAGAAATTGGATAAAAATGAACAATAATCACAAAAAAATCAGATATTAAAAGCATCAGCAAAATAAGAAGAAGCAAAATTGTCTTTAAGGATGGCACCAAACATAGACTGGACAGCAAAATAATTGAAATTTATATTGCGAATGTAAAGAAAGAGAAAAAAAGCAAAACATTCAGATTATTGGTTGAAGACATGAAATCACGCAGAATCGCTCATTTAAGAAATCATCAAAAGTCAAACGAGTTAAGCATCCATAAAAATGTATTTATTCCGAGCAAATTTACTGATGAATGTAGAGCTATATTGGATGAACCTGATGACAGAAATGAAGATTGTCTTCTTCGTGGAAATCAACCACCACACAATTTACAATATAACAAGGCGAGATGAGTAATGTCTGACATTTCTCTTGTAGTCAGTAAAATCATAAGAATCATTACTGCAGATATCAGGATAAATGTATGGAGTTATTTCAGGGATATATTTTGTGTGGCACAAGTCATAAGCAAAAAGGTTTGAGCTAAAGTGTTTATAAATTCAAAACAAGGGTTTTTTACATTGTGCAAAGATGCTGACTGTTCTTTTTGCCCCAAAAATATATATTCAAAGGCATTTAATTAATGGTATAGCCCCTCAAGATCTCCTATGCCATGAAGGGACATCATTTCATAATTTTAAAATAATCTTGGAGAAATATATTTCCTGCGTAGAAAATTGGCATCCTTTTTACTTGCACCTGAAAATTGGTCTCTTGCTCAATTGGAAAAGAAACATTTGTTTGGACAAGGATGGAACCGAAAATATTGCAAAGGCTAAAATATCAAGTATGGTTAAAGAGGTTTTGTGCGCCGTGTGCCAAGACTTATTGTCATTTTACAGGTTTTTTCATGTTCTTAAATTAGCCTCTCGAACGGATGTTATACATGGCTTCCAACTCTTTCAGAAATGACCAAATTATCAGCTGTTAAACACAACCGTTTTCTTCGATCAGTGACTAAAATCGCTTCAAGTCTTTCAGGATAGGATTGTACGTCGTCAGATATCACAGATTTACGATGCAGAATCACAAATAAAAAACTTTACAAATTAAAAAAGACCACCGGACTGGAAAAGTTCCAAAAGCAGTAACAATTAAAATGGATAGCACATGTAACTGGAAGAGAAAATAATGACATAATCAAGATGTTGACATTCCACACAGCGACGAACAAAAGGTTAGGAAGGAAACATATCATCTCTATCACAGACAACGGTATAGTCGGATTCCTGAAGCATTCCAAACCACCTGCAATCATTGCAATAGAGTTCTACGGAAACGCAAAGAGTTATATGCCGTCAGTTCCAGACAAGGTTGAAAACAAGACTTGCTTCCTGTGAAAATCAGGAATAACATTCTCAATATAGGCAAAGCACCAGTGCTAACTATCTTAAATAACCCTTCATATGACAAGGCAAGGCTCTTGCAATTAACCTTGCCTTTAATTATTCGTTAAACGATAAGGACCACACCTTATCTGACTTCCCCCTTCTCACGGTGTACAAACAATGTAATATTTCTGTTACAGCGCGAGAACTTTCCAAAATTATCAAAAACCTTAATTCTAAGAAGGGCAGGCGTCCGGGAAAAATCCCAGTTGTAGTTCTTCAGAAAAAAGGGGTTCACACTGTATTTAGTTCTCAAGAATATCAGCTCCGAGTTATCCCCAATACTGGCAAAATTGTTTGCCCTGAAGAAGTGATATTTTCCAAGTCTATGGAATATGTCAACTGTGTGCCGTTTTCAAGAATGCAGGTAAGTGAGCGCTCATGCCTGTCACAATATCGACCCATTAACCTCTTTAGTGTCACCAATAAACTCTACGAATCTATAATCAACAAGAAGGTTGCTGAAGACCCTCAACAGGAACAAACCTCTGCGCGAAAAGCAGTAAGGATTTCGCCCTGCAAGATCCACAGCTGGCATCTCAACTGTCATTACTCACTCACAAATTCAATGAGCCACTGGACAATTCATCACGAGCATCACTGCCTTGTATATATCAACTTACTTTGATAAGGATTGTTTTGGTTTGTTTTGTTTTTTTATCAACCTCAATGGGCTATTTAATGCCGACGAGGTTTTATTTTTATTGATGGTAATATTTTTTTCAAAAATGTATTGTTGATAATATTTTTTCTTCAGAAATGTATTGCTGGTAATAATTTTACCTCAAAAAATTTATTGCTGGTATTAAAACCTATTTTTACACGTTTCTGGTATTTTAACCCCTGTGTGGGTTTAAACTATTTGCTCGTAGTTGGAACAGTAAAAGATGCTACCGCTCTAGGTCAATGTGGACCTGGAAACACCAGCAATTAAGAGGTGATTCCACGTTCCTCAAAACCTCCTGATGAGAGGCCTTTCTGTCTTACCCAGGGCGCACTTAGATAAGGTGTGATATCGGAGGCTGCTAAATAAACTCTAACTATGGAATCTCTGGAAGGGCTTTCTCAACTATCAAGTCCATTGTTAACGGCCAGTCATCAGAAACCCTTATGATCAATGCTGGCGTTGCACAGGATGCTCTTCTCGGTCCTACTCTCTGTCTACATTAAATTAATCATGTGCTTAAGAACATACACCAATCACTAGTAAATATCTATGCGGTTAACAGCAGTTTATAGGTACCCTTCCAAAAATCTAAAACAGTTCCAGGTACCCTTCCAAAAATCTAAAGCAGTTCCAGGTACCCTTCCAAAAATTTGGAAGACCAGAATCTAGCAGCTGATCTCTCCTCTGACCCAGAACTGGTTTGTAAAATTCAATATGTCCAAAACCAAACGAGTAATGTTCCACCATCCTCACCAACCAAACCATGAACTTTCACCTATCATAATGGATGAATCTTCTCTCAAGGAGGCTTCTTGCTTTGAACATCTATTGAGACTCAAGGTCACCCCCAGATCTCAAGTGTTTTGAGTTCAAAAGCATTTACATGGCTTTGTGGCTAATTATTTTCCACTCTACAACTCTCTTCCCAGAAACAAAACATCACAAGCCTCTCACTAGTGTACTGCTATTTCTTTGGCAAGCTACATTCCTTGGCTCCATTGGCCCTAACCTTTGCAACTGGAACCCACCATGCCATATACACATTCACTTGATATTCCATTAATGAAAGGAGTTCCACTAACATATACACCTCAAAGACTGCTGCTCTCCAAGTCTAAGATTAACAATTATCTTTCCTACATTTCATGAACTGCACTTATTGCCTTTTCTTATGCTTAGACAACACCACACAGTAACCCTCTACATTGAGTGGCTATTGGGCCTTGTACTAAGGGAACATCAGTTACTCTTATCCTGTTCAGCAAAATACAAAGAAGCATTTTGACAATATTATTCAATGTTAATTAAGTGTAAAATAAACGGATTTTCGAAGGTTTTCGGAGCTAACTTCACTTTGATATTTAATGCTTTTTATCAAGCATTTTTCAAGGCGCGAGTGCGACTAGCACGCAAGGTGTTACAGAGAGTGAAAGTAAGAGTAAAGAGACGTGATAGAGGAAATGATGATGAGAAGGATAGGGAATAGATCAAAGGCATCTGCTATACAATCTTCTCATCTCTATATTTGTGGTAGGGTGACCACCTCACCCAAGATTTTAGTAGAGTATGAATAATCTTTCGTGGCCGGAGTGGGTGAAATAGTTTTATACAAATACAGAAATGAAAATGAGTTTGGACATAAAGAATGATAAGAAAACTATGATGGAGAAATAAATGAAATGAAACGCTAAATTAGAATATATAAAAATATTTCATTAAGGCTTTAAGATTGGAACTGGTAAGATTCAAAAATCTTATTTCTCTTTTACTCAACTCTCCAAGTTTTTGGTTCACCACTGCTGTGGCCTGGTATTGAACTCAGAACTCTTTGGGTCTAGTCACTGGATCTAACCAACGTCTTTATCCTTGTTCTCGAGGACACATGGTCCAGTGTATAAAAATATAGGTTAGATCCAGTGACTGGACCCAAAGTATTATGAGTTCAATACCAGGCAACAGCAGTGATGAACTAAAAATTTTCTTTTACCGATTTCGCCAGAGAGGAGCGTTTCGGTTAGCAAGGCCGATTTTACTGTTTTTAAACTACAATTCTCCATGATTTTCTTTCATTGTAGTCAACAGTTGTCCATTTCGTAATGTGTGACGTCATTTCTTTACATTTGGATACGCATCGATCAGATATGAATGTACGTGAGAAAATCATGTAGTTTAAAAAAAAGTAAAATTGACCTTGCTACCGAAACGCTCCTCTGTGGCTCAATCAGTAAAAGCACGTCAGACTATATGACGGCTTCTGTATAGGATACAGGTTCGATTCCTGTCGGAGGATGAATATTTTCTATGACAATTTCTCGGACATACAGACCGGTAAATGTTATTAATACTGTTTATTATAAACAGAGCATTTACTTAAATATTTGTATCTATAAAAAGAACGTATAAACATAAAAAATGTCTTAAAATAAAAATTATTCCAAATGTTTTTATTTGATGTTTTTCATGTATATAGATCTTTAAAGTGTGAATCTTTAAATGCATCTTTCAGTGGAGCCTTTAAGGTAAAATAAATTCATTCACATAGAAAAAATATAACAAAATTATGGCTTTCTTGGGCTCGAAAATATTAAGCTAAATATGGTGAGGTACGAAAAAAAACAGGAAAATAAGCGAAATTAATTTTCTATAAACAATTTCATGAATATTTAATTTCATGCTCCAAGTCTTAGTAAAATTTTTAAAGAAACAATATTGATGAAAAGGAAAACGAAACGATCTTTCATTGTGGACACGAGAACTATGGATTTCATACCAGGTTTCAGAGACCAAGAAACCCAAAAATAAAGTTGTCATTTCACAAATTAGTTTTCAAGGAGGTAGGTGCTCCATGCCTTGAAAATTGGCGTAACATCTTCCTTTTTCAAGTTCACTTTTTATATAACTATGTCTTTTCTAAGCTGATCATAATAAATATTCGTAGTGAAAACTGAAAACGGTAATTTTGAGTTTTCATAAACGTTAATAAAATAAAGGGAGTTAATTCAGTAATGCAAAGTTACTTCCCTTTTGTTTTTATGTATGTTCTTTTGCATTTTTCATTATTAATAATATTATTTTCATCATTTGATTTATAGTTATTTCCTTCGGGGCGGGGTACCAACCAAAGACTTAAGGTCAGAAATGACATTCTGGCATTTCTCACTGAACAATTTTTGTAAAAAAATATGATCACCTAATAAAGGACTCATTTTTTTAGCAAGTTTGTATTTTTTTTACTGTGTCAGTCAGAACTTTTTTCCAATGAAACTTCGGGCCCCAACCACAACTGAAAGTAATGATGTCTTCATGTGACACTTTTTTTTTTTCCAACTGTTCTTATATTTTGATAGTTTTCTGAAAATCTTCAAAGATTATTATTGAATAATAAAGATAAAAGGAAAACTTATCTTAGCCGACGAGTTTTGTCCTCTGTAGGACTTTTTATCAAGTCAAATATGTAAGGATTTTTTATTTTGTAACCAATTTGTCTTGATAAAGTCCCAAAGAGGATAAAACACGTCGTAAGAGAAGGCTTCCTTTTTGTCTATATTATTGGCTTTTTACAGATATACTCTATCTGAAGTTTTTACATTATTATTATAATTATAATTATTATTATTATTATTGTTGTTGTTGTTGTTGTCGTCGTCGTCGTCGTCGTCGTTGTCGTCGTTGTTGTTGTTGTTGTTGCTGCTGCTGCTGCTGCTGCTGTTATTTTTCTCCGCAATTATTAAATAAAAGACGACTGACATGTTCAATGATTTATCGGCAGCTTGTTATTTGGGAAATTTAAGTAAAGGGACAAAAGTGAAATAATATTTTATGCAATCTAATATTTTATTAAATTGCAGATACTTTGGATTTATAGATATTTACTTTGGAATACGTTTTTTGAGAAAAAGTTAGGAAATTACCAATTTTTCAGCAACTGGAGAATTTTTGACCAAAAGTTTAATGAATTATATTCACCGAGGAATTGTCCTTATAAACATTAAGAATTACAAAAAAAGAATTTCTAGAAAATTTGAAAAAAAATTAAATGAATGGGACAGGTGGGAAAAGATAATAGATTAATAATATTAGGTTGGTGCAAAAAGAATGACGTAATAATGTCGTTTTTTGACGTATTTTGTAACGTCAAAAAACGACATTATTACGTCATTATTTTTGCACCAACCTAATATATTTTTATAACGATTTTCTAAAGAAAAGCAATGTTTAAAAAAATAATTTTATTTATTTCTAAATGAAAGTTTCATTAAAATTGGACAATTATCTTAATTTTGCAAGTACTTCCAGTTCAAAATGTTTTTAAAAAGAATGTGCTCAAATTTCTGTACAAATTTAAGATCTCGCTTTGACGCCAAAAAACAAGACTTTGTCATCGAAATTCTAAAAATAATTTGTAAAAAAATCAATTTTACATCAAATAATCCATTGATTCTTCCTCTTAATAACGTTAAAATGATTTTGAAGATTAAGTTTTATTTTTATTATCTTTTCACTTTCAGTGTTTTTTCCATCACGTATCTTTCTATTTTAGCGAAATTGGAGGCACATATTCAGATCTTTTATATATTATAGGTCCACTTCATTCTTTTTTCTTTTACACCATAAATAGTTTTAGTAATTGCATTAAGATAAAAACCATATTTCGTTTGGGTTCTAACATTTTTAGGTTTTTCATATATTTCATAAAACGTAAGTTTGAATTTTCGTCGTTTAATAATTTTAATAAAACCTGCGAAATCGGCAAAATATTGAATAAGACAAAATAAAATTAAAGGCAAATAAAGACATTCAAGTAACAAGAATGACGAAATAAAACCACATAATTTTATTAGGTTGGTGCAAAAATAATGATGTAATAATGTCGTTTTTGGACGTATTTTTAACGTCAAAAAACGACATTATTACGTCATTATTTTTGCACCAACCTAATATAAGAAAAATATTTTATCTAACTTTTCTTTCGTGAATATCTTTCCAAGGGAAATGACTTTTGCATACAGTCACAAAAGTTATCTCCCTTGTGACTATAAAAATTTAACCCCGAATTGCTAATGATAATGGTAATATTTCTTTATAAGGAAACATTCGGTATCTATGTTTCTCAAACCCACTAACTGTTATTCCGGGTTCCAATTTTGATGAGGATTTCCTTCCTAGCTTTTTGCTTGAAGTTGTGTATAACGTCAACATCTTGACTGCATCATTATTTTCTCTACCAGTTAAATGTAGCATCCATTTTAATTTATGCTGTTGATAAAATTTCTCAAGTGATATGGTTTCAATTGTTTGGTACAGTTATTCAGTTAAGATCCTGTAGCGCCACCGCAGAAGATTCGAAGTACGATACTTCCTAAGACCTACAGGTTTCATTCGCACGCATGTATTTCTAACCATTAATTTGAGAAATAGGTTGTATACAGATGACCGAATAGATATTTCTCAACGAGTTCGATGCTATGTATGACATCCGCATGAAAGTCCCGATCTGATGAAACAATTTAAGAACATCACTCGACTCCCTTGGTTAATGCTTTTGGTTTTGTAGCAATTTGAGCAGTTGGGCGCCGCCGATGTTTAATTTCTTTATCTCCTATACTAAACTCGTTATAACAGATCCAACAACTGAGGTATTCGAAGTGTTCCGCATTTATTTATTAATCCGCTTAGATAAAAAGATATTAATCGGAGAAATTAATCGGAGAAATTAATAAAGTCTTTCACGATAAATTTCCTAGTGCGGAAGGGAGCATAAAAATTGAAAATCCCGACTTTTATCTGAATACGAAAACTGCTGGGAAATCTGATTCCTTCAGCCATTATATTTCAAATCTTTTCTTCATTAATGCTTTTTTTTTTTTAATCTTGTCTTTTGTAGTGAACAAAACAAGATCCAGATTTAAAATCCAAAATGCTAAGCACTGACTCATTGATTTTCTTAGAAATTACAAAGACTCGAATTTACAAACTTTGCTTAACACACACGCAAAAGCTAAGAAAATCGGAATTTAACAATCTACAGAATTTATCACATTTGCTACATCAGCCTCTATAAAACTCATAAAAGCAAGATATTACTGGCCTGAAATGGCCAAGGTGATAAAAACTTGGTGTAAGGAATGCCAGCAGTGCCAGCAAGCGAAAATAACCGCACATACAAAAAGTAAAGTTCGCCTGTCACCAGAGAGAAAGAGACAAGCGTATTAACATGTCCCTTGACAAACGTCAAGCGATCGTTGTTATTATCTCTACCTTTCTCCCTCACCTCTTTTATACATGATAAACGAACGGAACATTTTAAGACTGAGCGATTACTTCAAAGCTATTCCTACCCTACGATAACGCTCATACATACATATATACATCCACACATACGTTCCTGCCTACGTACGCATAAACTCATTCTTGCAAGGACTACTACAAACATTTTTACGACCTTGTATCAACGAAAATGCATTAATTTTATTTGTAAAGATCTTAAATGATTTATATGTATATAAATTTGTTGTTTCATTTTACAATTTGATTTTCTTGTTTTATACCCCGTCTTATGGTGGGCTATCTAACTAACAAGGCCAAATCAAACTAATCTGTTTCAACACTCATACACTTCACTATAACTGATAATCCACTATATTTGTATATTGTTTTTTGATTCGTTTTTGTTTTGTATGAACAAAATTTCAGTGGCAGTTCTACATTTGAGGGAAAAAAATTGTATGTAAATAAATTTTATCATCAAATCTTTGTGACATTAGCAGGGGTTAAGAGTGGGAAAACTGCGGATATAAAAAAATGGTGCCCAGTCTATAGAACTAGAGTTATGTGGGAAAAGTTTTTATCTGTTAAAATATATCACAATAACTCTTATTATTTCCTTTAGGTCGAAAATAGGCCAAAAGTAAAATTAAGCTAAATAAAAGATTTTAAAAAAAGGGTTTGTTCCAAATTCAGAGAAAAAAGTGAATGCAGCACAAATATTGAATGAAACTAAGGCGAAAGTAATAATAATGTTCAAATACCGATTGAACCCGGATGATCCATAAAATGGCAGTAAGTTACAGAAGCCGGGTACGCCTATAATTCTTTATATTCACATGCATTCGTTGTAGCGTTAGGTCAGTAGGAATTTATGCATTGATTATTCTTTTTAATTACTTTAATTTTAATTTTTTTTAACTGTTTTATTGTTTGTTTGGGTTTTTTTTCACATATTTTCAATCCGTGGTTGGTTGATTTTGCAGTTCGGAAAACCGTCATTACGATTGGATTTACACTGTAAATGCTGCTTTCTTAAGTGTTGGGGTTACCAATGTAAATGGTGTTTTGTTGAAGATTAATGCGGCTGCGTGTTGAAGAGCATTTAACATTTATACATTTTTTAAAATCAACGAAAAACAATGGAAAACTAATTTGGGTTTCAACGATATATTAAAATCAACAACAAATACAAGGTAATTTTTGTAATGTGTGAATAAGGAGAAAAAATTAGTTTCCCTTTTTCTGTTAGTTGAATATGGTGATATTTAAATAAGCAAGTTTTCTGAATATAATGTTCGGAGTTCTATATTGAAATAAAATGTGTATTCAGAAGAACATACAGTAAGTTCAATTGTATGTTTCTTATAACTAACAGAGGTGTTGCAACTTGGATTGTTCACAAGAAGTGATGGTGAATGATATTCAAGTTCTCTGTGTGTGTGTGTGTGTGTGTGTGTGTGTGTGTGTGTGTGTGTGTGTGCGCGCGCGCGCGCGCGGAGTGAGTAGAATGAATAATCTGTGTGAGTAGTTGAGTTCTACTGTCTTTAACTGTCTCTTCAACTCTACTGGTTTGATTTGGGAATGAATTCGAACTTATATTACTATCGGTGACTCCCAGCACGAACGCGGGATAAATTTTGAAAGAACACGAAAAATATCTGATTGGATGAAAAATTAACCAATCGGTGATTTTATAACAAAAGCATGTTTGTGAGTTAATGGTAGGAAAAATTCAGTGTGGTGAATGCGATCAGTAAATCAGAATGAATGAATGGATGTTTCCTTCCATTATTTACATTATTCGAACTGTTATTCTCATCTTCATTGTCATATTCACAACGTTTCGGCCGTTGTACGCTCCGGCCTTCCTCGGGTGATTAGAATTTCGAACCGATCCCTTTATTTCGCCCACTGGGGTAGATTGTTCTAGTTCCACGTGCCATGCCTCTTCCGGATGTCTGAACTATTTCCCTTTAGCTAACTCCAAGTTTTGGTTCACCGCTGCTGTAGCCTGGTATTGAACTCACAACTCTTTGGGTCTAGTCACTGGATCTAACCAACGTCTTTATCCACTGGTTATTGTGTCCTTGATACCAGTCCGAATAATGTAAATAATGCAAATAATCATAATACTCTCATGTCAGAGGTATACATAGATATTTGTGAATATGGCAATGAAGATGAGGATAACAGTCCGAATAATGTAAATAACGCAAGTAATCATAATACCTCAGCTCAGTGGTCTAATCGCCTGAAGAAGGCCGGAACGTACAACGGCCGAGACGTTGTAAATATGGCAATGAGGATGAGGATACCAGTCAGAATAATGTAAATAATGCAAGTAATCATAATACCTCATCTCAGAGATATAGACAGATATGAATGTTTCTGTCATACTGGGGACATATATCACACAAATGTCGATCATTGCTTACTACCTTATAGAATTATCTTCTTATATAAAAACAAAATTAAAATTGTGAACGTTAAATCCATTTCTTCAGTTGCATTTTATATACTTTAAATACCCAATTCTATACTTTCTTATGGTCGACTCAAGATTATTGAACTCAAAATTAATGGAATATTTGTCGTCGTTCCTAATAGTTTTCTTGACACATTTATATGTTCTACAGTGTCAATTATTGCCCACCTTGCCCAAGAAGATTTTAAATATACAAAATTAATAGAATGACATCTAGTCTTTGCATATATTTACCCCCAAATGGAAAATCCAACATTATGAGATGGTAATTCAGTAGAACGTTGGAAAAAATAGAAACTGATAAAAAAATAACGTATAAGTAACTAAATCAATCGGTGAAAGATTGATGAATGTTATAGCGATTTTCTGAGCCTGGCTTAGATGTGGCACAAGGCCAAAAGTATGAGAAACGAACTCACTCCTCAGTCGTAACTGTTTTAGCGAGACAAGCTTGCTAAGCATTACAACAGGCCGAGGTGTCCGATTGATGAATGTTATATAATGTCAAGAAGCTAATATTAACATGTAAGATAATAAAATAATTTATTCAGATCATATGACAATATGTGTTAATTAAATATGTTTTTATGACATATATCTTTTGATGCTTGTTTACAAAATAAAACTAACAAATAAAAAAAATTATTAGCAATATTTTTAATAAGAATAAATATTTATTCATAAGCTGAAATTCAGATAATATATCTGGCTCATATAAACATTAGTTTTTCCTGAGATTTTAAGAGTATGGTTTCGTAAATCCGGATATGAAGAATTGCTTACAAAGTCCAGATATGAGGGGTTACATTTAGATTAAAATAAAAGAATTAAAATCAGGTTTAACATTTTTTTCAATGATTTATAATAAACAAAATAAGCTAATGGTGAGTGAAATATAACGGAATTGATTTTAAGGAAAAAGAAATAAATTATATAATGTTAATGAAAATTGAAAATTCATTAAATAAGTAATCCACGTATGCAAAACAAATAATGTAATGAGGATTTATTTAATCGCTGTTGCATGATGATTCTTTTTCTTCTAATGTCATTCTAAACTATTTCCGCATTTCGTTTTGCTTTTCTTCTTGAAATTTTTAAACGAAAGACAATTTTTAACTCTGCGTGCATTATTGCAATCGTCATAGATGAATGCTGGCTTTCTTTCCATAAAACTGACCACCTTTTCAATAGCTTTTTTAATTTCAGTCCAGGTTTCATCACATTTATTTCCTTGTTTATAATGACAGTGTGAACGCTGGAGAATAGTTTCTTTGGAAGATTTTATATCATACAATGTTGACTTTTCCTATGTTGATCTCAGCTGTTCGTTACAATGAACTTTCACCAGCGTCTAGTCTGTTTAAAATTTCCACTTTTTTGCGATAACTCCAAATTTGTTCTTTTCCTCTTATTCCAATCATCTTTTGCACCAATACAAGCCATTAGGGTGAGATAAGCAGATCCAATTATCCAAAGTAAATTTCCTGAAATTTCAAAGCAGTTACATATCACGCAAATAGTTTAAATATACACATCAAAATCATGTCCGGATATGCGGGATTCCGGATATGAGGCTCTCCGGATATGCGGGATTCCAGATATGAAGCTCTCCGGATATAAGGGATTCTATTGTACAATTTTTCTGAAAATCCTGACTTTTAATATAAAATCTGTGTCGATATATGCGTAAAACATTTATATAACACCTGAATATAACCGAGGAATTACTTCTTCTTTCTTTTACGTGCTGTGTCCCTTCAGGGCGGTCGTGGCTTTCCACAACTTCCTATTTCTTCTAATGTTTGTATTTTTACCATCCTTCCTACCCAACCCCGTTCCGCCATACATTCACACAAGATGGCTGAGTAGGTGTGCCCCAACAATCCTTACCCCTGTCTTTTTATACACCCTGTGAATGCAAAATTCTCCAAGCCCTCCATCCTCATTATGTGTACAAGAAATGTCTACTGTCTCTTTCTGATTCTGAATGCTTTTTCGTTTCTATTGTTCTTACAAATTTCTAGTTACTCACATACTCTGGCCATGGATATTCTCAGCATCCTTCTGTAGAACCCTGTTTCTAATGCCTCAAGTCTTCTCGCCTGTGAGGAAATTGTTCGGAAATCACTGCCATATTGGAGAATTGATATAACATCGCAGTTCAGCAATTTTTCATTTCGGTATTAAACGCCATGACAAATTGTTTAATGTTTATAGAAGTTCGATTATACCCAATGGGAAGCAACTCCATAAATACTATTTAAAATCCTTGGAGTTATGTCCCTTGAGAAATTGTATCCTCTGCGTAATTACGAATGCAGATATATTGATTGAGTTAGAGGGGGTTCATGAACTCTGTGGACTTCGCATTTACAATACTTACTTTACGTTTCATGCAGGCAATTTTGGGGCAAAATATCGCATCACCTTGCCACAGTTCATATTTAGCTTCCTGTAAATAAATCTTTTCCCAAAGCTAAAAAAAACCGTCATTAAAAACTAAAATGTCCTGGGTGAGATTTAAGGAGGACATGACAATAGAGCTGATGAGAGAAATTTTTTTTAACCTGTTTTCAAGAATGGGATGGACTCTGAGTCCCCAGTGGGAAGAATTTCAAAGGGACAATTGAACCATTGTGTTTAGTTAGCTAATTTCCGTTAATAACAAAAATAGTTCTACTATTTCTGGGCACATACATCATTTGACATACAGTGTATAAAATAAAAAGATCGAAACTTTCTTTCCGACTTCAAGTTTCACAAATTTTATCGCAATATATATATATATATATATATATATATATATATATATATATATATATATATGGGGGGGAGGAGAGAGGGAGAGATTGAGATTGAACAACTGAATATATTAGCTTTTAGCATCCCGCTACCACTGTTTTTATCAATCTCAATTTTTGTACAAATCAGGGCAATAAGCGAATCGCAGAGCTTATTCAGCTTCATACATATTACATGTTATAGGTTGGTGCAAAAATAATGTCGTTTTCTCACATATGTTACTATGTGAGAAAACGACATTATTTTTGCACCAACCTAATAGATTGATATATCCTCTAAAAAAAAATTAACGCCAAATCCTGTCAGTCCGCCCATGACAAAAACCCTTCTAACTCGAGCCATACTTGCTCTACATAGACGTATTATAACTTTTTGGAATCAGGATGATCCAGGGATTGAAAATCTGCCCTTCATCTGGTACTTGAACATCCAGCATTGTGATTTGTATCAGGTTGAGGAGGGAATAGTTAAAAAAATCAAATTCTAAAATAACTAAAAAAATTTAAGGATTTCAAAAGTTTTTATATTGAGTTCAAAGTAACAGAAAGGAAAAACTTTCTGAATTTAAAAAAAAAATCTCTTTTAGATTCAGTTTAAGAGGGATCTCCAAAATTTTGTGAATTGAGGTAATCCATTTTATGTCTTCAAAATACTAAAGAATCCCAAAAAATTCAGGCACTGATGTCTACAAAGACACATGGTCCAGTAGATAAAAGCGTAGTTTGAAGTAATCCACTGATTTGAGCCAAAGAGTTGTGAGTTCAATACCTGGCAAAGGTGAACGAAAACTTGGGGAGTTGAGTTAAATAACTGATACTGAGATAATCAGAAGAGGCATGGCATGTGAAAGTAGAACAATGGACAAAATAATGGATTCGGTTCGAAATTCCAATCACCTGAGGAAGGCTGGAGTGTACAACGGCGGAAACGTCGTGAATGTGACAATAAAGATGCGGACAACAGTTCGAACAGTGTAAACAAGTTAAATTATTTCTTGAAAATTATCATGCCTATTTTCTAAACTGAACCAGATATCGCTTTAATTTGTGGCTGGAGGCCCAAGTAGCCCTCCGCAGGAGCTAGTTCAAAAGTTCAAATGGAGTGTGGCTTTTTAGCTAGTATATATATATGTGTATGTGTGTGTGTGGTAATCCGTTGGTATAATCCAGGTGAGTCCTATTAACACAACATAGAATTCGAAATATATTAAAACTTACTCACAATGTTTATTTTCATTAAACAGAACAAATTTTCTTTACAACTCGAATTTAGTAGTACACAGAAGGTCTCTTAATTCCAATTGTAAAGAAAAGTATATATATATGTGTATGTGTGTGTGTTTCATTAAATACGATTAAGCTTTTTATTTAATTTTTCCTGTGTTCGAACAAGTGTTTTCTTTTCTGGACAGAGAGTGTGTAGAAACTGTTCAAATGTTCTGTAATTCCGAGCGCTTTCGGCTATGCTTTTAGCCATTATCAAGGATGATTTTATTTTTGGTTTTTAATTAGGTATATGGGTTGTTTTATCTTTATAGAGTTATAGGGATGTTTTATATTCCGAACACAGCACAGTGTGACCGTCTTCAGAGTTAATATTATTGAGTTTTGGCTTTTTTTCTTTTTTTTATTATTAAAGCTTCCATTATTTTTTAATCTTTTTTTACATATGGATGAGGTTACTCATTCCGCCGTGGTACACTCCGGCCTTCTTCAAGTGATTGGGCTTTCGAACCGAACTCTTTATTTCGTCCATTGCTCTACTTTCACGTGCCATGCCTCTTCTGGTTATCTCAGTATAAGTTATTTCACTCAACTTCCCAAGTTTTCGTTCACCTCTGCTACAACCAGATTCAAGTGTCCTCCACGTTTCTATCCTCAAACATACTCTGTTCCTAATTTTTATCAATAACGTTCTCGATGTCATCAGTTCTCGATTCGATATCAATGACAATGTCCCAACTATTTACTTCTGTCTTAATTGTAAATATAATAGTTTCTATAAGGTCAAATTAGCAGTTGAAATCGAAAATGACTGTTGTTAAATGGGGCAAGAAATGGTTTGTTAATTTTAGTGCCTTCAAAACGAAACTGCTGTTTTTTAATCACCTTAGAGAACCTTTTGTCTTCAAACAGCATGGCTGATGCTCTAACCCTCAGGAGAGTAACTGATTGTGCCTTCTCGGTCTAACGTTTTCTACTTATATAAATTATAACCATTATATCGAGTCAGTTGCTAGGTCAGCTGCCAAGAACTTTGGTTAACTGTATCGTGCTAGACAATCTTTATCGCTCGAATCTCTTTTTAAATTTATCAGTCTACCATTCCTCTATGCATTAACTATTGCTACTACATCTGGTCTTGAGCTTCGGGGCTGTTTTTGTCCTCTATCTTTCAATTGTTTTTGTTTATTCCCATAAATTATTTAGGGTTCTTTCAACCTTTCTTAGACCATAACGCTTGAAAAAATATTGATTCTTTATCATTCTAGAAATGGGGTACCTGTTCACATTATCGATACAGTGTAAAATCAATCCCTGACTTTTTATAGTTATTAGACCTCACCGTTCTGCGTACGAAAACCTTTTTTTTTTCTTTTTTTTTTTTTAACAAAAATATTTCTTCTTAATAAAAAAAAAAAACATACGGACATGAACATTTTAAATTAAAGAACAAAAATTTACATAAATTGAAAAAGTATATATCTTTTTATGCTTCATTTAAGATAAATAATTATTATCCCCCACTTTTGTGTATGTGCTTCCGAAAAAAAAACACCGTAGAAAAGATTTTTATATTTTACGTTTTAAAAACTGTAAAATTAAAAGAGCATATGCAGATATTAATGATGTAAAAACAATTTCAAACCTTAAATTTGTAAATAACAGTTAGGTTCAATAACTCTATTAAAAAAGTCATACATCGATTTTATAATGTATCGATATTAGGAAGAGGATCGCCTCTTTTAAATCGATAAAAAAATCAATATCTTTTAATTCTGACAAATGTCTTTCCTTGTGGAACATTTAATGAATACTAATCTATAAAATTATTCCCCGAAAAAATTTCCTCCTATTTTTTACGAGTGGACCACAATACTTAAGTAGTGCCGGGGGTTGAAGCAGAAAAGTTATATCACTCGATAGAATTATGTGATGATCTCATAAATGATGAAGGCTGAACATTCAGAGCGTGGAACCGAGGAGCGTGTGACAGAAACGTAAGCATTGTGATTGCCAAGAATTTCTTTTGTAATTGACCAAGCCAATAGCTACAAAGTAATCGCTTTGTTATTGATTCAAACCTCCAAATTTCTTTTGCTTATCCCTGTTAGAGAGGAAGAAGAACTCGAAGCAAAAGTAATATAGTGAATGAATCATTAGTGATGGTGTCTGCTTTTAATGTATATATGAGGCCAAAAGTAAGTTGAATGGGAAAATGTGGAAGAGATGGCGAGAGAAGCCAACAGAACAAGAAAATAATGATGCCCTCTTGATGTAGAATTAAGCACAATGTCTTTGTAATGTAATGGCAAGATTTCAGACGACTTTGCACGCAATGCAAACAATCCATTGACTGCTTTATCGAGGCCTAAATTCAGAACATGATGTTTCACGTGATGGTCATATGTTGAAGTACATAAAATTAGTCTATGGCAGCGACCTATGAAATGTTTAAGGATATGACTAACTACAAGAACAAAGTTTAATTATCAGTTACAACTAAAATAAAAGAACTTTTTTCCCCAGTTATTATTTGTTTCTCTCTGTTGTGGATTCCGAGATGAAATCCGGTCTCAAATGAATGACAAACGCAGGAATGAAATATAGCAAATAAATGTATTCATGTAATAGTACAATTGGTAATACGGTTAGTAGATCCAGAAATGCGGTTAGTAGCAATAATAATATATATATCTGGGAAATTCAGTATCGAAGTATGACTTCCTTCTGAGTCTACGTGCTCGCAACTGTGACTCCTACAAAGCGGTTATCTCACACTCTCACTTCCGACTTCCGGTTATTCACCGGCAGCAGTACAAATACACACTGGTCGAGTCCACTTGTATGAAAAAGGGGTGGACCCCATAACACTTTCTCTTAGGAAAAAACAAATCTATGCGCGCGTACAAGTGCGTCGCCGTGAAAATGGTTCATATTAAAAATGAACAACAAACGTCTCGACGTAGAATAATGGTTGATACGCTAATCTCGCAGATTACGAAGACTATAGGGACTTTGTTCAAAACTGGGTAACTCACATCTGTGACCGTATGTTTGATGATGTTAAACTTCGAAAACAAATATCAAATAATTACTAGCCACATGTACAGAGTATGATGGATAAACTGTCGCCATTTTATGTTAATTTCGCGCATGCGCGTTATTTGCAATTTAATTTTGTCGACTGCATAGTACAGTGGGGTCACTTTGGCACCGTCTGTGAGAAAAAGAGCGCTGTGATGCAATTCTCTCCGCCAGAAATTTGGAAACGACATGCTGTACGACTGGGCATTCACGCCGGACGCCCCAATACAAACATTTCAGAGTATTCAGTGCACAGGATTCGGAAAGATTTGGATGAATTTAATGGTGATTACGAAGGTGTTTGAAGTGGTCACTAGTGAAGGCGACGTTATGCCTCCATTCATCTCCTCACAGGACATCAGACTCGACACAGAGGTCTACATCAAGTGTATTGAGTCGGGTAGTGCTACTCTTGGTCAAGAGTGTGGCTGCTGGAAGACCCTATATCTGTCAACATGATTCTGCGCCATGCCACACAAGCAGAAGAACCCAGTGATGGCTATCAGACAATTTCTGCGACCACCCTTTACATTGGTCACGTAGCTCCCCAGAGGGAAACCCTCTTGATTATAATGTGTGGGCCGCAATTGAGCGAGAAACCAACAAAACTCCTTGTAACACCAAAGATGAACTGAAGGCAATGATGTGGGATGCGGCCTGGGAGTATTCACAAATTTAAACAAAGAGACCGTCCAGAAGAGTTGCAGGAGATTCCGAAGTCGTCTGGAGGCCGTGGTTGAAGCCAATGGCGATTTTATTGAATAAATTTACTCTTTAGTATTTCAAGATATTTTTGTGCAATTTTGGTAAATATATCTGTTAAAATGAAGTGTGAGTGTTATTTTATTTTTTTGCGTAATTTAGACGACATTTTATCCATCGCACGTTGTATATGATTCGTGATGACAGTCAAGCTTTTCAGTTTATACATATATATATATATATATATATATATATATATATACGCCTCACGTTACACCTATCCGATCACAGCTCTATTAGAACCCATTTAAACACACAAATTTACCCGACTCCATTAGAAACACACTAGTAGAAAAAAAGAAATATATTAACTGCATCCACCTGCAAAAAAAGACTAAAAAAAATGGAAGCTTTAATAATAAAAAAGAAAGAGCCAACTCTTAACAATATTAACTACGAACAAAGCCACAATGTGCTAACCGTATTCGGAAATTAAAAACATCCCTATCACACACTAAGACATACACATAATGCACACACTCAATTAAGCTGAAAAATCGAATCATCCTTGATAATGGCTAAAGGTATAGCCGAAAGCGCACGGAAATATAAAACATTTGGACAGTTTTTACACACTCTTTGTCCAGAAAAGATAGCTCTTGTTCGAACACAAGAAAAATTAAATAAAAAGCTTAACCGTAGTACCTTGTCTGTCGCTTTTAATGAAACATGCATAAACGGAGGATTGCTGCCTAAATATACAACTATATATATATATATATACATACATATACATATATATATATATAACGTCATCCACAGACAGACTGTTTCGCAGCTCATCAGTGTGGCTAGACATCCGGTTGCCTTTAGTTAGGATCGAAACCCGGCTGAATTGGTGTCAGTCGGAGATTCTACCACTAAGCCGTCGGTAGGTGGATTTTTAGCGTATTTATTTTTAGAAACACGCCCAGTGACTGACAGCTACTCAATTCGCTCTGCGAAGAGTCTCGCTATATTAGCTATAATAGTCACTGTTTACAAACCCATACCTACTCCCTAGAGAGCTCATGGGATGCTGGGAATTTAAATGTTTCTTTGTTTTTGTATATAATTAAAGCCGACTTCATTTAGATTCTTTTTCATTTTGTTTCCATCGCCATTGTTATTAGAATATCCTACACTGTGAATATCTGCCAGGAATGGTGATATTTTGTCAGGGCACAAATTTATTGCGATCAAGGCACTCTCTGAATATTTTCTTTTTAGTCAATTGTTTTCTCTTTGATCAGAGTAGCATTTTTTATATCAAAATTGTAGTTAGTTTCGTTACGGTGAACCACTAATGAACTTAATCTATCGTTTCGTTTCTACTGATACACATGTTATAATAAATACATTTAGGATCTACCTGGATTATATACCAACGGATCTATTACATGTACTATATATATATATATATATATATATATATATATATATATATATATATATAGTTTATGAAAAACTAAGTAATCCGTATGGGTAGACCCAAGGAGGATAAAATCCAGAGAGCTCAATGTAAATCCAGAGCAAATAATTTAAATAAAAACAGACCACTTTAAGGTTCCATGTTCCATTAACGAAGTGAGGGGGAGAGCAATGTCTGGACCTCCTCAAGTAATTTTAAGTATGAAAGAATAGAAATATTAAATTACATCTAACTCAATCATGTCTTCTCTCCCCCCCACCTCACTTCCTCACTTTGTTAATTTACATATGCTTAATACGGCCCGTCAAAAATATGTAAATTTCTTTTCATTTTTTGTTTCAATCTTTGGAAGTAAAGTCTGATGATCCGCAGACCTTTAAAAGGGCTGTGGTGAAATAATTTATTACATGGAACCTTAAAGTGGTCTGTTTTTATTTAAAATATATATATGTGTGTGTGTGTGTGTGAGTTTGTCTGACGATCGCAAAAGCGTGAAACCCAGGGTCACAAACTCGCATCTATCCAACCAAATATATATATATATATATATGTGTGTGTGTGTGTGTGTGTGTGTGTGTGTGTGTGTATGTATGTATGTATGTATAAACTAAAATGTAACCTCAATTGTTCTGTTAACATTAAACCTCCGTATTATATTATGTATTTGGGTGGGGATCCTTGCGCGTCGTATGATGGATTTCCTGCCGCTAGGTAACCATTACATAAACATAGCTGTCCAGAAGGCTGGGATACCTGGTTTCGCCGGCTGTCTGGAGCATTCACATATTATTTGAAACTCAATCCTATCAGCCAAACAAAATAAAACTGAGTTTCATGTAATTTGGCTTGATCTCACAAATGCATATGGATCACTTCCTCATGAGTGAATTCAAATGTTGCTTGAATTTTTCAATTTCCTGTGTAAGGTTTGGGAAATTATAATGAAATATTTCAGAGCAGCTTTTATGAAGTTCACTGTTAGTAACTATATCACCAAGTGGCAAGCTCTCAAGGACGGCATCATGTTGGGGTGTGTGATGTCACCATTTCTTTTCATTATGTCTGTGGAACTTATAGGTGCAGCAAACACAGCAAATGGAGTGATGACTAAGGAAGAAATGGTCTTTTCTCCTTTCAGCACATTCATGGATGGCATGACCATTCTTGTCCTGTCTAAGGTAAGCACCAATGAACTGCTGAAACACTCCCATAAGCTCTTCACATCGATGAGAATGAAGACTAAACCCAAGAAAAACCAGAAATTATCTTTACTCAGTGGCTCTGTCAGTGAGATTCACTTCTGCATTGGAAGTAACATGATCCCAACAATCAAAGAGAAATCGGTGAAGAAGCTCGGAATTCTGTATGAAATTCCACTGACTGAGCGGCACTGAGGTAAAGAGGTGCAAAAAGTGGCAACTAGATGGACTTCAATATTCTCGTAGATAAACAATTCTTAACACGCTATTGTAATACTGTAATCATTAACGTTAAGCGGAAGTGAAATGTAGACAAGTTAAAAAAAAATATCATTCAATATGAAACACGGAGAAATGCTGCAAAATTACATGTCAACCAAAAAAATGACATAAAAGTATATGAAGAATCTTTTTATGGTCACTTTTATATAACGAACATCCGTTTTTATTTAATAGATAGATAGATAGATAGATAGATAGATAGATAGATAGATAGATATGAAGAAACTGAGATAGATAGATAGATAGATAGATAGATAGATAGATAACGAAGAAACTGAGATAGATAGATAGATAGATAGATAGATAGATAGATAGATAGATAGATATGAAGAAACTGAGATAGATAGATAGATAGATAGATAGATAGATAGATAGATAGATAGATAGATAACGAAGAAACTGAGATAGATAGATAGATAGATAGATAGATAGATAGATAGATAGATATGAAGAAACTGAGATAGATAGATAGATAGATAGATAGATAGATAGATAGATAGATAATGAAGAAACTGACATAGATAGATAGATAGATAGATAGATAGATAGATAGATAGATAGATAGATAGATAGATAGATAGATATGAAGAAACTGAGATAGATAGATAGATAGATAGATAGATAATGAAGAAACTGACATAGATAGATAGATAGATAGATAGATAGATAGATAGATAGATAGATAGATAGATAGATAATGAAGAAACTGAGATAGATAGATAGATAGATAGATAGATAGATAGATAGATAGATAGATAGATAGATAGATAGATAGATAGATATGAAGAAACTGAGATAGATAGATAGATAGATAGATAATGAAGAAACTGACATAGATAGATAGATAGATAGATAGATAGATAGATAGATAGATAGATAGATAGATAGATAGATAGATAGATAGATATGAAGAAAATATCTTTAAAAAAAAACAAACAATGCAACTACCTTTGTTTTTGTAGCAACCACATAACAATCTAATATAGGTAATATGAAAAAATCGACTGAAACAATCAATTTGGTCAGCAACGCAATGTATTTACTTCGTTTTAGTCACACGTTTATAAAAGAGAGAAAATCACGAAGGACTGTACAAATATATGGGGTAAAAATTAATTAATAATGTGTAAACAAACGGGTGGCTATGAATATTAACATATGTCGAAATTTTATTCCGTCCTGGGTAAGACGATAAACTACGTTCAACAGCAAGGCGGTTTTGGGGGGCGTGGAACCGCCTCTTAATTGCTGGTGTTCCCAGGTCCATCTTGACCCGGGGTGGTAGCACCTGTTAGGGTCCCAGCTATAGGTAAAACTGGGGTAAAAAAAACTATGTAAGTGTAAAAATAGGTTTTTATTACTAGAAATAAAAAATTTATTTCCAGCAATACATTTTTGAAAAAGAAATATTACCAACAATAAAAAATTTTGTCGGCATTAAATAACCCATTAAGGTTGATATGCCGTAAAACAGACCAAACCAAACCAAATTTTAATAGTGACGTTTTATATTATATAACAATTTTAATATTGTTTTAATATTAACACTTCACCTCATTTAGGACAATGGAATAGGGGCTACTATAGCGTGAGGTCTACCTCAATATAGCGTGAGGTCTACCTCAATATAGCGTGAGGTCTACCTCAATATAGCGTGAGGTCTACCTCAATATAGCGTGAGGTCTACCTCCCGTTTCGCCTATAGCGTGAGGTCTACCACAGCATCGAACAATAATATAATATTGTATGCGTATACATGTTTATTTAATATTGTATGCATATACATATTTAGTATAAATATTTATTTAAACTTTATATCACCATTTATATATATATATATATATATATATATATATATATATATATATATATATATATATATATATATATATATACCTCTCCTGTCTGTAATATATATATATATATATATATATATATACATACTATTTATATTTTTATTAAAGGTAGAGAGGTAAAAATAAAGACTTCGTATAACTTCTAGGATTCACACAAATAGATCATTGGAATTTTTTCTCATCTTCCAGCAAAAATGATCAAGATGTGACTGAAACAGCTGACTACCAACACCTCACATTTTCGGGAGAATCAACGTTTTAGCATCCAGCCACAATCGCTCAATGGCATTAATTATGTACTCCTGGATCCACATAATGTCACTGGTGATTCTCTGTGAGTAGAAGGGAACGGTAGACTTCCGTGCTACACCTGGGTAGACGACATATTGAGGTAGACCTCACGCTATAGTAGCACCATGTATTCTGTGTCCGAAAACATTTCGCCGAGTTTGGTGCCCTGGATATAAGAAATAAGAATTTCTACTGAGTAGAGAAACACTCAGTCGTTCACTGCATCTGTGGTGACATCCGAGGTTAGTTGTTTGCGTATATACACCTGAGTCTCCTTAGTTGTGATCGAATTCAACAGAGAATAGCGACAATTGATTGTCAGGACGGTCTGGTTGGGAAATAGTAGCAATACAAATTCTCACTTCTTATCCGTCTGTTTTCTTCGGCTGAACTGCTATCAGGTTAACTGTTCGCTGGTCCTTTCCACCTGGGTGTCAGTTCTTACCTCACTGGCCGCTGGTCACCTAGCTTCTTACTCAAACACTGCTGGACCCCTTTTCTCCCTGCTTATATGGATAATGGCTGGGTTCCCATCCCCCTATCCATCTACTTGTGTTCCGGAAAGTGAAGACCACCCATTCGGCTTTTTTGGGTAGTCAGCTTCTTCAAAGGACTACTTTTATGATTATCTAAAATCATTAACAACATTTTATGCTTCCCAATTCAAAGGCAGCTGTAGACATAAATCCCCAAAACACTGACAATT
Source organism: Acanthosepion lycidas (assembly GCA_963932145.1). NCBI lineage: Eukaryota > Metazoa > Mollusca > Cephalopoda > Sepiida > Sepiidae > Acanthosepion > Acanthosepion lycidas. Next base: position 9,624,706 of record OZ010588.1, read on the forward strand.
AAGTTTTTCTCGAAGGTGGACTGCAGACGAAATTCCTACGAAACTCAAATAACTAAGTTGACAAAAAAGAAAAGAAATGTATCTACTTATCTATAAAAAATGTGTGATAAATCATGTTGTTACACCTGTCCATTTGCATCTTAATAAAAGTGTGGGGTTAGCATTTGCGCTTACCTTAAATCATTCGGTTTCAAAAAGGTCTTCGTATATTAAATATTTTTTTAGAGGGTAATAGGGTTTATTTAATTTGAAAATAATTATGAAATAATTTCTGTAAATTCAAAATGAATGTTCATCGGGCTTATTTGCTGCTAATGGCTGCCTTTATGTTAGCATTAAATATTAGAATGAAAAGGTTTTGGCGCGCTTGTTTACTCCTCGTAGCATTATGAGTAGTAGATAACTTAAATAATAAAACTACGTGATAAATATAAGATACTTTCCAAACGAGGAATATACGGAACGAAATGTTTTCCTCAAAGAACGAAAACGAAAATTGAGTTCGTCATTTCTTGGTGAAGTGATTTCTAAATATGTGAAAAATGCTAGACACGGGAAACGCTAGGCGACGTGACAGATGAACATATTGATCAATCTGTTCAAATCCTCTGGCTTTCTGGGTAACAGCCTGAAACATTAGTTGTTTCTCACAGCTGAAACAATAAAATCAATTATATAATTTAGAGTTATGGAAACGGAAGAAGCCAAACGTCTACAGCATGATTTAGATACGCCATTATATAACAAAACGAGACATTTACTCGCTATGTTTAGAACTGAGATGAGGCAAATCGTTTTATATAGCAGGTGTCGGCTTAAATCTAAATTCAGATATTTCAATTCGACCATTAGGTTATAATTTACCGTATATAACGAATATTTCTCTTGCTGAACTCAAAACACAAGGAAGAACGTGATTCACTTATTGTTTCACTACATCGAAGCCGTTGAATTCTGGAGGTCAAAGTTTTTGTGTCCTGTTTATTTTCATATAATAATTGCTTTCGATTCTTTAAACATTGTCGCTTAAACAAATAAACATTATCGCAAGAACATATGCATTCAGACGCACACACATATTTATCTAAACAGCCATAAGTGTGGACACAGAGAGTTACACTAGTGTCCACGCCTTTTAAACATATCGACACCATTTTCATACGCGGCAACTGACTGGTGTCATCATGAGAATTTCAAAAACGTCTTAGGACAACTGGCGATCAAATAAAGTTCAAAGTTCAACAAAATCCCTTCAGAAATATAATTTTCTTCAAATTATTGTACTTCTTGGTTAAAGTAAAATGTTTAAGCAGATTTAATATGGTATTTTAATTAAAACTATCGTTTTCAGCGCAAAAACTTTTTTTTTTTATCGCTGTCTTGTTCCTAAAAGAAATTCGTCAAAATTAATGAAAAGATAATTTACATTATTTTTATTAAAGCCAATTTTAAAATGTAAAATATTAGGTTGTTGCAAAAATAATGTCGTTTTCTCACATATGTTACTATGTGATAAAACGACATTATTTTTGCACCAACCTAATATTTTTGCAAGTATTATTCAGATGAATAAACTGTTTTTATTCTTTTTTCATCTCACTATTTCATATGATATGCCATTACATCTTCCTCGGCTGTATGTTACAACAGGTAATTACTTTTTAGATAGATAGATAGATAGATAGATAGATAGATAGATAGAAAATGAGCATGCATGATTAAAAAAATGCCCTAAAATGAATAAAAATAAAGTCTTATCGTCAAAATCTTTATGTTATTATTAAGAATAAACACCGAAGGATTATGTAAATTTTTTGAAAAACCTTTCTAGAACTTTCGAAATTTTAGTTAAATATCTTTTTTCTCCGTTGTTAACATTGTATCATAAATTAGTGGGGTAAATTTTAGCGTCATTTTGCGGTGTACAACACTCTGATTTGGAAATTCTTGTAAAATCTGACAATTGTCGGATTTTGATGAAACTGCCAGGATTATATTCACAAAAGAATGAAATAATTTTGAAATGTTTCTTTTTTAGAAAATCTTTGTGAAAAATTTTTTTTTTTACATCTATTGACCCCCACCCACACTTATTTGATTTTATGAAATATCGAAAAAAAAAATTTTGTTTTAACGCTTTATTAGTTATAAGAACATGCTCTCGGATAATTTAAATGATTAACCCCCAGTTACAAAAAATTTGCTCTGAATCGTAAAATAAGAAATGCAATGAAACTAAGACATTATTTAACTACAAATGCTTTTAATTGCTTTTATGTATAAAATATGTTATGAACGCTACTGTCTTAAGAAAAAAAAATTACAATTGCTTTCATATTTTTAACATGTTAATTAGAATAATTTATAAATTTTTAAATCTAAAATTCTGTATTAATTTATAGCGGTAAAGTGATATTATTATATTAAGACTGTAGTTACTAATATTAAATGGAAAAGCTCACTACAATTTAACGATTCCCAATATTTTAAAAATAATTTTGAATTTGTTTTATGTGTTTATAAACGTGTTGATCGGTTCAAACGTCACATTATCAAAAAATAAGAGCTGTAATTATAGACATTTTAAAAATTATTGGTTATTTTCAAACATTTCAACAAGCATTTTAGTTAGGCTATAAACCCCAAATACCTAGAATTCAATAAAATATTAGATTGCTTAGAATATTTTCTTAAATTTTAAGATTATTGGGTAGTTAAATATATATATATATATATATATATATATATATATATATATATATATATATATATATATATATATAAAGAAGAAGAAAAAGAAGAAGAATTTGCGTTATTTTCATGTAATTGTTACAATTATGTCCCTCTTAAAAAAAAAAACAACCTCAAACATAAGTCTGTCGAGAGAGTTGTCAGCTCTTCATAACACCTGCGCCGTGTTAAAAATTCTTTTCTCGGATATTTTAAACTAAAAATAATATTCAGCTGAATTAAGCTTTAAATATGCTAATCTTCTTCAAATAAAGTTTCAGAAAAACTATATTTTATTATTGAAAAATTTTTAATAAAGAGAATTGCGTTGTGTTGTTAGATTTGTCAATATGGCGTTTTTACTGATAATAAAAGCTTCATTCCAATCAATTAAAATTCACTTTGAAATAGAGCAAAGTATTTTGCTGATTAGTTAAATTAAAATTAATCTTTTAGCTTGAAATTAAAACTTTTCTATTTTTTTAACTTTACGTATCCCTTTCTTTGGAGGTACCTAATGTTATATAGATAAACGTTTATCGGTCTACGCATTCGAGAAATCCTGGTAAAGAAAATTCGTTCGTTGGCATGGATCGAACCAGCGTCCCCGGAATTGCAGGGGTTTAGATCAAATGTGCTTAATCGTTCTAGCACGGACAACGCCACAGAAAACAGGGGTCTATTTTCTCTTTTTAACGAAAGCACATCATCTTCTCTCAGACTATTTTCTCGCAAGCTCAGTTTCGGATCCGAAACGTAAAACAAAGAATTTTTTTAAAGAATTAACGGATTTATTTTTAATTCGACGTTTTTATTACTTCAGACGTTCTGAAGCTTTCGAGAAAATAGTCTGAATGAAGAGGATGTGAATTCCTTAAAAAAGGAAAATGGAGCCTTGCTTTTACTGTGACGTTGTCCGCGGACATAATTTCATTAAAGAATACATTTTATGTGGTACCATTATCTTATGAATATTTGCATTCCTTTCAAATAGAATCACAAATAAAAGATAGTCTTCTTGTTGAAATACCATAATTCATTTTTATATGTTAATGGTCTTCACTTGTATTTTTAAACTAATCAGTCTATTTGCATTTTGGTATGGCATCAGATGTGTAGAATTAGGCGCAGTTTTGGTTCTTGACATCGATACCACTTTTCATAGATACCTCTGATACTTTCTTTAAAAAAAATAAAAAATTCATAATGTGCTGAAAATGTTTCTTATTTTCTTTCATAAACAAAAATGCATCAACTTTCGCAATTTTTTAATATAACGTCTCGTATGACAGATGTCAAAATAAAATCCAAACAAATCGTTTTTAATGAGGTTAATTAAACTAAACACCTCTAATGACATCGAATAACAACTAAATATGTTTTTCTACAATGTGAAAAGGCTTCAGAAATAGCAAGTTTTGCGATAAAGTATTTGTTTCTATCTTTATTTGTATTAATTTGTCGAGTATTAATTTGTTGACCGTATTTTACTGAATTTAATAAACTCCGGATCACTTGCGGACAGCGAGTCGTTCGCTTGCGAGTCAAAGTGTTCATTGTTTGCAATATAAATAGATCTGGTTATAAATTAGGACATTTGTTGGAACTGCTTATATTAAAAACTTCAAAATTTGACCAAAATATTTTGTTTGAAAATTATCTTTCATTTCATTTTTTCTTCTTGAGTTTCTCAAACTAAAATACAACACCTGCTTTCTTTCGAGATAATTGACAACGAACTAGAAATTTAATCTAAGGCGAAATTAATGAACAAATTGCAAATACAAACAAAAGGCGGCTTTTATTGTTGTATGATTTCAAATTTCACTAATACTGTAAATATTTATTAAATAAATATAAATTCTAACCAGTAAAAAAATTCTGTTATTTCCTATTCGCAACTATAAAAGCTGCCAACAAAACGCTTCACACTTCTAATCCGAGGCATTTGAGACCAAGACAATATACAAAAAATATCTTAAGTGTGTAACTCTCTTATCGATGAGGTGTAAATGATAATCTTTTCCACAAATTTCTTAAAATGAAAGCAAGATTTTTACGTTTTCATTTATTTGGCAGCACTACAAAATATAAAATACGATTATTTAATTCTGGCGAGATCTCGGGGTTGTGGTGGGTGCCCTATCTTTGGAATAGACACAAAAATTGCCCGTCTTAGCAAACAGGGAGATGGTGTCCCAGGAAGAGATTCTCTAACCAAGAATTCGAAGTCGATGGCGATAAGTAAGTTTCAGAAGTTATGAAAGAGGCTTTTTTTTGGAGAAGTTACCAAAGAGGCTTTTTTCGGGACTAATTTTTCGGGATAATTCGACAGCATTTACTTGTTAATATAGTTCATACTAGTTGACACTGACTACCATAGAACAGAACTACCGACTGCTGGGATATAAAAGTACATCTATCTATCTATCTATCTGATGTGATGGAATAACCTGCCGCCCCCATGAGTGGCGACACTATAGGTGGTAACCGCCTATAAGTATCCGTGAGTACAGCGAACAGGAGAGTCGAGCTGGGATCTTTCCCAGCTGCGCTAGTCGAACTCCCTGCCTTTGGGCAGAGAGGAACCCAGACGAGGCTATGCCGAAGGGCAGAGTTTCGTCCGGGCAGGTAGACAGACCCGATCCCGTTTATGCGGGGTCTACGGGGATTTTTTGGCCGAGCCTCCGGGCTCGGGAACCCCACATTAAATTCGGCCTTGTGCCACATGTGATTGCGTGGGGCAGTTACTAAATAGCGTCGAACTGGTATCTGCGTGAACTAGCGGCCTTCTGATAGCAGCAGGCACAAAACTGTACTGACTTGGATTGACCGTGCACATAACTATTGCTTGTTGTACTGGTTTCTACAATAAACCTGTTACTATTTGTCCATTCCATATTCCTATTAGCACGGAATATCTATCTATCTATCTATCTATCTATCTATCTATCTATCTATCTATCTATCTATCTATCTATCTATCTATCTATCTATCTATCTATCTATCTATCTATCTATCTATCTATCTATCTATCTAACGAGGCCCGTTGGTGCAGTTGGTAGGACGTTTGCCTCATATCGTAACTGTCCGGGTTTCAATTCTCGGTAGTGGATGCGCACTGCTGATGAGTCCCAAATATTGGATGAAACGACCGTCTATTACTTTCTGCATTCTGTTGAGGTTTCTTCTAGACTTGATGAATTACTTAATTATGATTATCTCAAATCCTCCTAATAATTTCCATCACTTATTTTTATATATGTGAGTAAAATTTGTCAGTTGATTGAGGTTACCTCCTACATCCCGACTCCAGAGTTTCGTGGACGAACCTGTTCGTCCACTCTTCAGGAGGTACACCAATTTACTGCTTATATTTTCCCGATTTTTCTTTTTATGCACATTTAACACCGGTGTAAGATATGAAATATACATATCCGTATTTATATGTAAAACTATACAGACAGATAGATATAAAGTGATAGAAAATAATAGAGGAGAATGTACTGATAATCGTAGCCTGGCATAAGACTACAACAGTGAGGCATTTAAAACTCATGAGACTTGTTAATCATTAGCAATATAATCTTGTGTACAATTAGAGTACAGTAAGCACACCTATATGTATAACTAGCTTTGAAAAAAAGAAGCCTACATCAACTGTTTATAATAGTAGCGAGAGACAAAACTCTGCTAAAGGTGGATGCCAATGGTACACTTTACAGGTATGATTACACGTGGCTTTCTCAAAATCTCGTGTGACTTGGCTTGACATACGGGTCGCTGATTCAGTCTTTACAAGTCATGAGCCGCTACAAATTGTATAATTTTGTCTCCTATGGACTCTCTCTTTTTTCTCTCACGCGAATACATACACGCACATACAGAGATACACATACACACACACTTGTATTTTCATTTTGTGCATTTACTTCCATCATGACAATTATTGAACCAATTTTAAAGATCGCTTAAAAGCTCATGCAGTAATATTTTTGATCAAGTTCCCTGAATAGTCTGAAGCAAGATACTCATCAAACTGAAGCAATATATATATAGAAAAAAGATAGATAGATAGATAGATAGATAGATAGATAGATAGATAGATAGTCAGTCAGTCAAAGTAAGATAGTCTGTCAGAGTAAGATAGATAAATAGTTAGTCAAAGCAAGATAGGTAGATAGTCAGTCAAAGTAAGATAGATAGTCAGTCAGAGCAAGATAGATAGATAGATAGATAGATAGATAGATAGATAGATAGATAGATATAAGTTCGTGTAGGAAAATAATTGCAAATATTACCTGTACAAGCTTGTCTATCAAAAAGTTGAGCCGATGAAAAAAATATAGCACCTCGATGACACACAGGAAAGGTTGAATTCATGCCTTTTCCCATAACAAATAAATGAGACACCATCCACCACGAAGCGCTTATAAAGGTCATTTATTAATCTCTGACTAGCACAATGCAACATTTCTGGAGCAACTGGTGCGGATCGAATTTACCACTGGAGTTAGGATTTACATGACCTGTTTGCTAACCATTGCCCCACGGTGATGTGAATGTAATATAAAGTGAGCGAAACTAGGTATGAAGGAGAGGAAGAATATTGATTATGCGAGTATTTCAGATTTTACAAGTATTTAAATCTGCTGATTATCAGGAGCTGGAATGCTGTTCAAAAAATCGTTTGAGATTAATGCGCAGCTGACTCAAAAACACAGGTAGGTTCCTAGATAAATAGTTATGAAAAATATTAGATAGATAGATAGATAATGAAATTGACCCTGTTAATGAAAATCAGTAGTTTTTTTATTTAAAAACAATCTGTGCATAGATGTGTAGTAATATTCATATGTAATAATAAAAATAGTTCGTATGTAAAGATGTCAGAGATATGTGAAAAAGTCACATGAAAATGCGAATTAACATCAGCATGGCCCACAAATAACTTGCCAAAATCAAATGCAAAATTCGATTAGGGATTTATGTGAACAAAATACTAAGTAGAAAAAGAGTCTTCGACAATTTCAAAGATCATCAAATTTCTATTCCCTAAAAATGATGAATACGAGAGTTTTCAACAGGTCGTAGTCAATCAACACAAGATTTCCAGTCCATCTACGCAAATCTACACCAAGTGAATCTTTGGAGTCGAGAGCGGCTAGAGATCAAAATACTCACCGGCTACACGGTCTCTTCTCAAAACCAAAACGTTTGTACTTCAATTTATCCAGCAAACTGTAAGTAATAGCATTTACTAAAATTTATAAACTTTCTCGGACATCTGTTATCAAATAATGTTTACTATGAAAAGATACATCCACCAAAAAACTTACAAACGCATTTACATACAAAAGCATTTGTAGTTTTAAATTTTACTACGATTTTGAAAGTTTATTAATCTAGTAATTGTAATTAGGACTAATTATTCTATTAATTGCTACTATGACTAATTAGTAACGCTTTTATAAAATGGTGGCCAGTGAAAGATAAATTATGAATACAATTTTTCTTGGGAGATGTTTTGTTTCAGCCATATTAGAAAAAGAAAGGATAAAAAGAAAGGATAAAAAGAAAGAATAAACTAGTTACGCGAGAGCAGGGGATGACTGGTTTTGCTATAAGACAAGAAATAAAAATTTTACTTCAGAGGTATGGAGGCTTCAACAAAGTTTCATTCCGTTATTGAAGAATTACCTGCTAAAGTTGTAGCAAAAATATGCCTTCTTCTCAAAAGTCATCGGAATAGCGATACAGTAACGGTTGGCTTTCCAACTTTGCGTATGTGAAGAAAGAGAATGTTGAGTGGAAAATAAACCTTCCCTCACAAAACCGTGTAAACAATTTTGAACTGCATCATGATTGGAAGGTGAGGATTAAGCAGTTCCAGTTCAGATATGGCAGCAATAATCGATTTTTGGTCAACCCTAACTCTTGTAAAGATACAAAATATCAGGTGTCATATACTTCCTAAAACGATATATTGAGCCGACCAATTTTCCAAGCATCTTTAGCAATAGATTGTGTATATGGCAGAGCCAACTAAGGGAGATAACCGCACGGAGTTATCGACCGTGATCGGCGAGTTTGGGAGGACGACAAAAATGGCGGACACATAAAACACACATTCAAATCATGGATTTATTCAATCCTCTCCCATCCGCTGGTTACATGTCGGTATTACCAAAAATAAAGGTTTAAATAATAACAATATCTGATCTTCAACTTGATTATTTCATTATAACAGCAGTTATAACAAACTGAATGTAGACAACGTATCCTGACTTCGAGTTGGGGAACCATTTGCCACTTTCGCCAGCACTGATTACAATATTTGGTCATATATGTGTTCTTATTAGTTAGTTTTGTCAATCTATTATTGTGCTAAATAAGATTTGCTGCAAACCTATAGCGGTGTCCCTCCCAGTTTCCCACCGACCAGACAATGACGACACCAAGTGTATATGTAGATGTGTTATGGGGGAGCGAACTAGGGGAGATAACCGTACGGAGTTATCGGCCTTGACCGGGGAGTTTGGCCTGGGGAGGACAAAAACAATGGTGGACGGATAAACTTACGCGCAAAACGGCTCTAGTCGATCTTCTCCCATCCGCTGGTTACATGTCGGTTTTACCAAAAATAAAGGTTTAAATAACAATATCTGATCTTCAACTTGATTATTTCGTTATAACAGCAGTTATAACAATTGTGTATATGAATTCCACTTGAGGTCTGGAGTGAATTTGTGTCCCAGGAGACGTTTAAAGCATTGAGCCCCTCACTGAGAGCTGAACAGTTCTTCGTGACAAGAGAAACTCAAGGTCTGACTGGTGGTCACTAAACGATATAGCTCTATTTTTGAAGTATTGAGAGTAACAAACCAGTTATTTCCCCCCATTGAGCTCCTGTAGTTAGGCCAGAGATCGCCTGAAAGGTTCCGATCAGCTTGAATTTTGTGGTAGTTGTGGTGCTGGTTGTGGGGTGCATTCGTAAACAGTGGTTTCAATTTGGTTTTCAATCTGGTTTCAATCTGTACAGATCACTAGTATTCTGAGAATGTTCCTGGACATGTCGTTAATAAAATGTAGAAAGAGAGGAGGGCTGAGAAAAGGGATTTGACGAACAATTTCACTGATCTCATTTCTTTACTATAAGACCCTCTGAACCCCTATTCAATTATATTCCCACTAGCAGATGAAGTAATGTATGTATTGAATAGAAATTCAGTAGTCTTTGCTGTAAAACGAAAAAAAAAATCATCTTGTTACACTCAATATGATCAAAATATAATGCCTGATTAAACGTAATTTAAAAAATTAATAGTCAGAATTGTACATTTTATCCGGAAATCTTAAAATCTCCATGACAAATATTTGTCAAGTTACCCTTATTTTTTTCTACCCATAATTTTCTTTCAAAATGGCTACCCCTCCGAAAACACGTAGAAAGCAATAAGCTACCTTATAATATATGTATTGGAAAGAGAATACCACAGGCGTTCACAAAAGCTTAATTAATGTTTATGGAATTACTGTATTTGATGTAAACAGCGTAAAGAGATAATTCGCTAGAGTTAATGGCAATGCTCAAGAGAAAATCGAAAGTGATCTTAGTGACAGACCACATAGTGGCAGGTCCGCTGTTATTGTGAATCTTTTATTACAACTAAAAAAAACTCTATTATAGAACGTGTGAAAACCTTCAGGTCAATGGTGTCAATGCTTGCTAATTAATGCAATCCCTTGGCTGTTGAAGGATTTGGTAAATTGTGTTCCCATAATGTTGAGAGACTTCATGAAAGAACAGAGGCTGATTGCTGCCAAAAGCTTCTACAATGGCAAAGCACGGACAGTACCTTCCTAAATAGAAATGTCACAGATTATAAAACCTGGACTCCTCACTATGAATCAGGGAGCAAAGGAAGGTCAATGGAGTGATCTTCACTTCTAAAATTGAATTCCTCCATCTTGTTTCAAAGTCTAACGGTTATTATAGATACTCCAATAATTACAGTACTTGTCGGAGTTATCTCCTCCTTAGCTCCTTAACCGTTCACCAGGGGTCTCTCTTCCCTGGATATAAATACTCGCTGACCCTTCGCCTCTTCTTCTTCTTTTCCCCTCAGGCCTTTGGACCGCCACCTTGAGGTAAATCTCTTTTCCTCAGGCTTCATCCTTATACCACCTCGCAGATGTGAACGCTCACAGATACAGCGTTTCCCAAATGCTGGGAACACGCTAAGAACAATACACGTACGTATGAGCACCCACCACAGCACACACATATAATATTCACCACACACACTCTGTCCATGTAACTTCTAACCTTCCTTGTTATTAATACATATATTTGTTTACATATATTTATCGGTCTTGTGTCTGTTTTTCCTTGCCTTCTTTGGACTTAATTAAAGTCCAACTTTCTCATGTAGTTGGACCGGCTAGCAGGAAAATCTTAACTCACGCGTGTTCTTCTATTTCTACTCAACATCGCCGACACGGTCCTCTACATGCTCTGAACAGTATTGCAGAAACTGATAGATATCCTATACCAATTATCAATTCATTTACCTGTAAACTTACCAACATAAGCTGATTTTCAAAAATAAACTTAAGTTATCACCAGATAAAATTACATGGTGATGTGGCTAATACTACACTAATTTCCAAATGTTTGAATATAATTATATACGTTTCGGATTCAAAATTACGATGGTAACATTTTAATGCTTTATAGACAAAATGTTTGTTAATGAGGAATGTGTATTTGAGCGTTTCGCACTTATTGATTTAAAAAGTTTAGAAGAAATTATTTTTAAAATTTATTTGCTAAGATATGACTTTAACGGTTTTAATTTAATTTATTTGAAAATATTATGTACAGGACTTTTTCTCTCTGATAATAAGATTATGTAAATTTTTAGATATAATATATTTTTAGATATATTTTTTTTATCAAATCAAAATTGTATTTCCTCTATCTGATAATATAAGATTATTTCCAAACGTGTTTCAAATTAGCTGATAATGACAACGGCTTCTTTAATAATATTGTGGAACAATGTCGTCTGCCTAAGCTGATCCGCAATCTAAAGTCTCTGTCTATTGGTCACTGACAGACATCGGTAGGTTGTAGATGCAGCATTTCACCAACTGATACCCAGACATATCTGTTTCTTTTCCCAAACGGTTGACACAAACTCAGACAAAATATTCTAAATTCGACAGAGAATTTCTTCCAACCTATTTAGAAATATTTCCCTTTCACTAATTGGAAATTGCCACGTGGTTTTTGTAACATACCCTAATCTAATATGCGGCGCTTTTCATAGTTTAAACCCATGACAATCGGATTGCCAGCAACGACAGTCAGTTAGTTATGTGCCATGCGTGATACACGCGTAGGCGATCATGTATCTTTCAATACATGACTGACGAGGCAGATTTTTCCCGCAGTCGGTTGCCATTTTTTTTTTTTTTTTTTTTTGCGGTAGACCAATTGCCATCCAAGGCTATAGAACCTGGTCTATCCTGCTATTTGCCCATAGCTGGGGGAGAAGAAGAGGATTTATACCTTTCCAAAGGGTATTAGCACGTAAGTGAATGTAATGGATTTGACTGGAATTCGAACTCGGCTCTCTGATTCCTCAATCCGCGCCACTCCACCGTACCTCCTAACTGTCAATACTTACGAAGTATGTTTCCAGCAAATCGCGTATTAAAGACAGAATGTAGCAAATGATCGTAAGTTGTGATGAACACTATGATCCTCGAGATTATTGTTGGTGGTATAGTAATTGTATTCAAACCCTGGGCTGGATAGTCAGACCCAAGGGGAACAGGGTAAGTAATAACTGAACTAAAAAGGAATACTAAAAAGCACAATATTAGATTTCTCTAGATATGGATAGCAGAACGAGAAGAATCTCTGCCGTTGCTTTAATAAAGGGTTCAGATCGAAATTCCCTGAAAGTTGCTCGGATCGAAAGACACACGAAGAAAGCCGGAAAGCACAACGGCCGAAACGTTGGGATAGTAACAACAAAGATGAGGAGGATAGATTTATGAAAAAAGACATCATAAAATGTGATTTTTGGTCATCCTGGTTGGTTGTATAATAAAGTAATGAATGTCAAAAAAAAAAAAAAAAAAAAAGACCGAAGTTAATTTTGCATTCTGCTCATTTGCCACTATTTTATCCTCTTGTGTCGCGTGTGGGTGAGAAATTTGGGTCAGAATCCGCTGTAGTTTGTTCCGTAGGTGCCTAAAAGACAATAGGATTTGTGGCCTTGGATTGGAAAAACAAACACAGGAGTAGATAGATAGATAGATAGATAGATAGATAGATAGATAGATAGATTATGATATGAAAAGGCGGAGATAGATAGATAGATAGATAGATAGATAGGAACAGACCGAGATAGATTGAGAGAGATTGTGAACAGGTTGCGATAGATAGATATGATTTGCGTGTTTACATAAAATTACTGACACCATCAAAACATATTCAGTTACTCTAAATCTGTAATGTACGAAATCTGAATTGAATGATGTTTTCACTATTCTAAGCTGCTTAAACGATAACAAAACATACTGTCGGGTCATATCATAAGTAATGCCTGAAATCCCATCGCCATAGATTAAATGATATGTTCACTATTTTAAAATGCCGAAATGATCACCCGCTCTTGCTATAACAGTGTCGTTCAGTTTTAAACGAGTAAGTTACGTCATCACAGGCCGATTCAATTAAATTACTAACTTGACCTTCTTAAAGACTGGCGCGTCTATGGAGTCCAAAAGACGTAAGAAAAAGCTGAAGTACGCTACAAAATTAATCGCTCTATGATATAGATCATTTAAACGAAAAAAAAAAAACTGCTGAAAGGTGAATTCAGTTACAGCGGTGTTTACCAAACTAGTCGCCATGTTGAATTTCATGATGAGCTATTTTTATCGGAATTCTCTAGATATTCTACTATTACAGTTACAGAATTTGTTCCAAAACTTAAACCATTCAATGGTTTGTTACTATATTCAACTATCTTGATAAGTGATTAAATTTAAAAAATATGTCTGCGGTTGTTTGACAGAGGCCAACTGTAAAATAAGAGGGAGCATACCGCCATGTTTGAATAGATTCATAATCGGTAATGAAATATGACTCTTTTTAAATGATATAAAGTGACGTGTTGGTGTATTCTACTTTAAGCTGTTAGTAGTCGATGTCACGATTACAGCAGACATCTATTATAAGTAGTTAGAGCATTAAAAAACTGCATTGATGGAAAAGAGTCCAAGTTTGATTCAATCTTAAACAAAGGGGGTCAACTGCGAAGATTGATGACATCGAATAAGAAAAATTCTACACCCACCTTATTCTTCAAATCTTATACAGCTATTCTTCAAATCTTATCTTATACAGCTATTCAGAACATTAAAAGATATGAACAGCTTGAAATGACTCTCTGTTATTGTTCTTCAAAACAAAACAAAAAACTTTACTAAAACAGTTTATTAAACTTGTGAATCATCTGAAAGCTGTTATTGATAATGATGAAAATTATAGTAATGAATAAGATCCAGAGATGGATATGCAACGTAATTGGCCCTGATCTGGTATCTCGTCTGCAGTCGCTCTCTCACAGATGTGCCATCGCCTCCCTCTGTCTTTTTTACAAATACTTTCACGGTAACTGCTCCGATGAGCTGCTTTCGCTGGTTCCCGGACTTCATGAATTTAAACATTCTACTAGGCAGGCATCTCACTCACACCCTTTCACTGTCGAAACTGTTAAATGTAGCCGTCTCTTCTACTCCAATAGCTTCATATTTCGCACCTCTCACCTGTGGAACTCCCTCCCCATTTCTTGTTTTCCTGATAGCTATAATCTCCAACTATTCAAATGTAATGTCAATCGACGTCTCCAGATGCCCTGATCTATCCCCTATCCTTCTCTTCGTCCTTTCCTCTATCACTCCTATTTGCTCTAGCTCCAATTCTCTGTAACTCCTTGCGTGCTAGTGGCTTCTCGCCTTGCTTGGGGTGAAACGCTTAAAAAAAAAAGAAGGAATTAAAAATAAATTTTCTTTTGCGTTTTTTTTTTTTTTTTCGTACAATCTTGACGACGAATACAAAAAGAGGTGAGCACATCAACTTGTATGGAAAGAGATTAAAATAGACTGAAAAGAGAATTGGAAAATAATAAAATTGAAGGAACATGTACGCATACTGTGCTCAGATAATTCGATCAGTAAGCCGAGCATAGACATTAAGCGCTTGAAGAAATCAACATCCAGGAGTACAGGTGATACATTTGAGTTTCTGGAAATAAGACCAAATAATTGTTAACACTAGCACAGTTTAACGGGTTCATCGCTTGGTCAGGCAATTCCAAGAACACATGGGTTCAAACATGACGGGTATGAGAGAGGAAGTGCATTGATCATTGGAGCAAGATTCTGTGGGTAGAATACAACCAATACCTGAGGAAGAGCAAACTATTCGCAGTCGAAACGTTATGATAAAACACAATAAGGATGAGGTAATTAATCCGAATGAACATATATGCAATCTCTTTACATTAACATTATAGATACAGTCAGTGTAGACATAGGAATCAGCACTGTGTGGTGACTGCTAGCTTCACACTTCAATGCGATCTTTGGACCAAGTGCCAGTACTTCTTTCTCAGGTTGAATATACTGAGTCACCATGCAGTGTTGCTTTCTATGTCCGCACTGCCTATATGTATTAACACACACACACACACATTTAGACTAGAAATATACCAACTGTTAAACAATATGTCTATTTAACAATATAAACATATTTTATTTTATATTGTTAGCCACGATCATATCGTCCTTACAGAACGAGAGTCGACAATTTACACGTTATTTTTGCAGCAATGCAAGGCCACATATGATAATATCTATGTGCGCTGATGGTTGCATCAAAAGTTGTTGGATGACTAGTTTGGTCCCCGTGGAGCCGTCGTCGTCGGCGGCGAAGGCGGCCGCATCCGTCCGTCTCGAGAAACGATGGTGTAGCACAGTGCGCTACGAGTCTGGGCAAGATATATGGAGACTTAGGACTGCCCGGACGTCTAGTTTCCCCTCTCGGCCTTGCTAGCAGAGTCCAAAGGAGAGGATAAACCAGTACAGTTTGGTACCAGCAAGGATGCAGGAGTAGCACAAAGTGCCGTCCATCCGCCTTAGGGGCTCCACTCTGGGTTTGAATTCAGAGTTGTCCTTCTCCTAGACCAGTTGCCATCAAAGAACCCAGTGTGTCCTGGGGGGAGAAGAAAAGGTTTCACACTTTTCGAAAGGGTATTAGCACGTAATTGAATGTAATGGATTCGACTGGAATTCGAACTCGGCTCTACCGATTCCTCAATCAAAGCCAATTACCATTACTCCACCGTGCCTACTCGCCGTGGAGTAGTTGTCCGAGAATCTTACACCCCGACGCACATTTTTTTTTCTTTCTTTCTTTCTTTCTTTCTTTCTTTCTTTCTTTCTTTCTTTCTTTACTTATGGAGTCTCTTGAATGCTGTGAGGAAAACACAAAACGACGAAAGGAACTCATTGTAGTTGGAATGGCAAATATAACATCAGTTGTGATAAGAGTTAATCCCAAATTCAGAGAGGCGTATACCTGTATAAATTCAATGTCAAATATCTATAGTATAAGTATAGAGTCTATGAACGTGTGGCTGAATAATTAAACCGCTAGTGTTTCGACTATAAGATCTGAGTTTGAATCTCGCCCTGGTCGATTAGTCGACGATGTAATCATATCGTTCAGGGTCTGGTACCGTTGGGAAGTACCTGAAATGCGTACTACCATTGTGACTGAAATGTTGTAGTTGAAACTAGTGCGTAGTCTGTAGTGAAAGAAATAATCAGCTACCTCGAAAAAGAGTTCGTGTTTTGTGTGCGATCTGCCGAAGAAAAATTACCAAAAAGTAGTTAGCAAAAATCTACTTTAAGGACCAGAATCTATGCTAATGTTCTTCCCTCCCTTGAATGGCGGGACCAATCAGAAAAATCTCTCGGTGAATAAAAGCCGTTGTTTTTCGCTTATGCGAACAGATTTGAGCTTGGTTTACAACGTCCGTGTCATGGTGGGTGCTAAGAATGCCGCACTTGGCGAGCCACAAACTCGCTTCGAGGTTGGCTTTCCTACGCCGTGCATTGACAGGAGATTCATTTATGGCGGGGATTGTGAGGGACGCGTTCCTTTTCCTTACTATCAATCCTCCCATCTCGCGGGTTGAGCACCGTCGTAAACCCCGGGATCAATCGGATTTCCTTCGCGAATGTCGGTCTGCCTTGTTGGTCATTCCTCGGTCCAGTGACAATTCTCGGCCTAGGAAGGTATTCTATCGTCAATTAGGGGAGGGGGCCGCGAAGGATCCACTACGTGGGCGGTTCGACTTGTCGGCGGAGGAGCTTCACTCCTGACCTGGGCTCCAGCGACGGAATACCTCAGTAACTCTGAGTGTTCGCTTACCTGGCGACTGGTTCGGAATAGGCTATCTCTCAATGACAAGGCCTTCATATGGGGCTTGGCGGATTTTCCAGACTGTGAACGATGTGGCCTTGGCTTAGAAAAAACGGCTTCGCACGCCTTCTACCATTGTCCTCGGGTGCGCCCCCTATGGGACCATGTCGGCGAGTTGACGACCAGTCTCGCTCCCGAAAAGCTCGTGCTTATTGATCGAGTGCACGCGTGTGACAATGTGTCGCCCCCGTATTCTGGGGTGAAATGGTGTTTCTGACGCTGCTGGCCACATCCCGAATGGTGATTTGGACGATGCGAATGGAGGAAGTCTTGCGAGGCAACCGTCTTTCTCATCAGGATCTGATCCGATTCTTTGAGCGTCAGCTCAAGATGAAGATCAGAACTGATAGAAAACGCTTGCATTCGACAGTCTTTAGTGAAAGGTGGGTGACTGAGGCGAGCTTGGTTCGTGTGAACGGGGCTAGCTTTGATTTTCTCTTTTAGGTCAACCTATGTCACATCGGGGTGGTTTCCTGTGGAGTCGTCACCTTGGTTAGGTTAGACAAGCTTTTGTGTACCTAGTTAATGTGATTAAGTGTTGTTCCTGGCCTGCTCCCGGCTGCATCTTTAGTTATGATCCAAGTTGAGATTCCCAACCTCCCCAGTTTTCTTTGGCCCCATTTTCATCTCAACTGGATCAGCTTTTATTTCCCATGTCCGTATATTTTTCCTCTTTTCCCACTCCCTTAGCGAGAAAGCCTCTTGATTTTGTCCAATAGGCAGAATACAGCGGCCTCTCTTTTTTGAGGGCTGGACGGTCCCTACTAACATCAGTTATGTTTAGTTTACTTTGTGTTTATATTTAGTTTGTTTTGGGGCTCATTCCCTCCCCTATCATTTTAGTCATCTATAAATTTTTAATTATAAATTTTATAATCATCAAATTGTTATGACATGACGTTTTGTAGGTTTCCCTTGAGAGGATCTGGTATTATGGTGTATGGAGGATTGATTGGTGATGGACGATTTTTTATGGTGAATGTGAAAATTGTAAGGAGTGAATGGGTCGTGAATCGGATTAGCGAGGTATAAGATAGTTAGTGATGACCAGCCACAAACCCTCCCCTTTTTTCGGCCACGTGCCACAATTGTATTTTAATATACAATAAATATACAGATTTGAGCTTGGTGGATGAACACACGTTTTTGCTGGTGAGAAGTGATGGTTGGATATGTGACCCGATTTTGTCATTTCTACGTTGCCTGTTGGACGGACTATCGTTTGAACTTTGATTTGGCTACAAGTTTTGTAGCCAAATCTATTGCAGGCGTTAATTGCTACTATAAGTTGACAATCACAAGTCCTCTCCTAATAGACAGACAAGAAGATTTCAACTTGGTTGGCAATGCATCTAAAGCGATTATTTCTTGATGAAAACACCCATCCAGCGGCAGTCTGGCTACTCGACCTGAAAAAAGTATCATGATTAAAATTCTTTTAAAAAAAAATGTCTCGTGATTCCACTGTCTGTCGCAGTGTGTTGGAGCGGGGAGCAACATTTTCATATTCTGTGTTTAAAAGGTGACAGTTTGTTCGAAAAGAGTTGAGTTTCCCTCTGGACAGAGACTTTTGGACCATCTCGTACAATAATAAAAAAATGGTTAGAAAATAAACATTTTCCTGTTACATTTCCAAACAGACACTCTTTTCGGTGTTGAACTTTGAACTCTGTTTCAGTCGAAATCTATTATCTGAACCTTCATTGAAGTAAGTAAACTGTGGTATCTGGTGCATATTTAAACCCGAAAGAATAAATTGCTTTTAAATCAAATAATAACAACTTTCTTGGTTATTTTAATTATTGCTTTTAACAAAAAAGATAACAAATTTCTCGTTGCTAACCTTTGCACCCTGTTAGAGAAATCTTAGAAATGTCTCTGAAGATTTTTGTTTTTAATCATTTCACCCCAAGCACGGCAGTAAAGCCACAAAGACACAAGGGAGTTACTGAGTGTGAAAGAATAGGAGAAAAATTTTTAAAAAATTATTAAGGAGAGGGAACAAAAACAGGAATTAAATTATTCGTTTTTCACGGTTTAGCAACCCATTGCAGGTTACTTAAAGCCAGAAAATACTTTTAAATTGTAAGAATTTTTTTTTTAGATAGTGATGGTTTAGTGATACAAGTTTTACTAATTAACCCATAGCTGAGGGGAGAAGATGTGGATTCATAGCTTTCCCAAAAGATATTTGAGCAGAAGTGAATACAACGAACCCAACTGGAATTTGAACTCGGCTCTCTGATTAACAATTCTCAAGCATTATACTTTTCACCACCCACGTATCCAAGTTTACAGCATCTGGTATTCCAAAGCGGTCACCCATCTAGGTACTGAACATGCTCGACGTAGCTTAACTTCAGTGATCGTACGAGAACCGGTATTGCAACGTGATACGGCCGAAAGCCAACAAGAATAAGACAGAAAACAAATGATTGACATTGCATCTATATTTTTTTATCTTTACCCTTAACGAGTACTCCGTTGCTCTGACCTTGTGCCATCATAAAACTCAATAAATTATTAACTTACTGAAAAGGTAGAGATTTTACCATTGTAAAATGGTTAATTAGCTTATCTTGCAAAAATGATTCGCTCCTTTTAAAGTAATCGGTATGGAGACTGGAGGTAAACGCAGGTCAGATTTTTCAAGACAGGAAAAACCTGCGCCTTCCTTTGAAAGAGAAACCATCATATGATCCAGAGTGATTTAGACCGGCTACAGAGAGCATCAAGCGGTTGTTTCTCATACTAACCGAACGCATGTTCGAACCCTGTTGGAGAGCTAACCCAAGTCTCTAGAACTCACTGTTAAAAAATAAAAAAATAATTAAAAAAAAAAACCCAAACTAAAACATGGGCATGGGTATCCATAAAATAACGTTTGGAGTAGTGTCAGATAACATTATCCATATATATATATATATATATATATATATATATATATATATATATATATATATATATATATATATTAACTGATTTAAAATATGGTTTCTTCGCTACACAGGAATTACCATGTTTCAAAAGCAGAAACTGAAAACTTCAAATTTAATTACATAATTAAATTAAAAGCATTATTTCTGTTTCATCTTCAAGCGAATTTTTTTCCAAAATTCGCTTGAAAATGAAAAACATGGTAATTCCTGTGTAGCGATGGAACCATATTTTAAATCAGTTAATTTATTATATTTATGCTCTATAAATTTTCATCGAACACCGGTTTGTAAAAATAAAAAATATCAATAAGAACACCGGATTATATATCTTATCGTTCTTTCTTTTTATTACAATATATATATATATATATGTATATATATTAATTAATTAATTAATTAAAGAATATCAAACACTTAATATCCTATAAGTAATACTTTTTGTTTCATTTTATTTTTATTACCTATGTGATTCTAAATGTTTGATTAATAGTAATTTTGCTCTGTCTTTTGACATAGAGCACTCCCTGGATCTCTCTCTCTCTCTCTCTCTCTCTCTATATATATATATATATATATATATATATATATATATATATAGAGAGAGAGAGAGAGAGAGAGAGAGAGAGAAAGAGCGCACGTAATTACTGGTAATAATAAAATAGTGCTCGATGTAAAATTACAGAGCTAAAAATCTGATATTAATAATAAATATAGATTTTGGTCGTAGCCGTTTGATACATGCACGTGGCAATAGTCAGGCACAACATGCATGTAACTCAGAGTTGCACCAAACATTAAAAACAAATATATGTATTTATTAGTAGTCTCTGTTATTTTACAATTTACATCGAGCACGGTTTTATCACGAGCAGCTATTCTATATTTGTAATGAATATTTAATTTATATTAAGATAGATAGATAGATAGATAATGAAGCGACTGAGATAGATAGATAGATAGATAGATAATGAACAGACTGAGATAGATAGATAGATAGATAGATAGATAGATAGATAGATAGATAGATAGATAGATATGAAGAGACTGAGATAAATTGATACCTCTAGACATACATACAGATAGATAGATAGATAGATAGACAGACAGACAGACAGACAGACAGACAAACAAACAAACAAACAGACAGACATTTTTAGCAAATTTTATTTTGTGCATTCCAGCCATACAGTGGTGTAAATTCCAGTCATTTGTACAGTTTCTTGTGGGTAGCCGTTCCCACCCAGTCGTATCTATTTTGTCCATTTTTTTTTTTTTTCTGAAGCAACTTTTTTTTGCATCATTCATGCTGTCGATCTCATCTCCACATTTCGCTGTATTCTATTTTATTTATTTCTTGCAGCAATTGTTGTTGTTGTTTTATTTCCTTTGATTTCTGATGTGTACTCATTTCTTTCCGGGTTCCGCCCAGCGACCTAACGTTAGAAATGGTATCATGACATGTTCCACTGGGAGGAGGAAAAAAACAACATATTTTCCATAGACAAAAAAGCCCTTCGTAAGGTGTGGACTGTACTCGTGAGAATATTTTTTTGTTTTGTATTTCTAAGAAATAATTTCTTTAAGGCCTGGGTTCCAGGAATAGGAATCCCTTCAATTCTTTTCCAAACAATCCGAGGGCTCCAACTGCAACAGGGATTGTTGATGTTCCATGTGACGCATTTATTATTATTATTATTATTATTATTATTATTATTATTATTATTATTATTATTATTAAATACTTGTTTCTTTCTTTCAATTCATTAACTAAACTGTCTTCTATCCATGCCACTCATAATGGTGATCATTAGTGAATCAAAATACGTTGCTGAGTCAGTAAGACAGTTAGAGAAAGAGAGTTAACAAACAAGAAGAGAAGAAAGTGAGAGAGGGAGGGAGAAAGAGATTAGGAGAGAGATAAAGAGAGTGAGTATATATATATATATATATATATATATATATATATATATAGAGAGAGAGAGAGAGAGAGAGAGAGAGAGAGAGAGAGAGAGAGAGAGAGAGAGAGGGGAGGGGGGGGGGAGTTAAATGCTCAGAGGTCATGCAACCGGCCGTGGGTCTCTCACTGATATATATATTGGATGCTATCACTTGTCTTTTCAGTAGTGAAATGTTTGTTGCAGTGAGTAGTCATTGCTCTTCTGTTTAGAGCAGCTTCGCTTAAATTGTTTTAAAAGTTCGTTTTTCACAGTGCACTGTTTATCGAGCCGTTTATCTTTCCTTCTTTTAAATCATTAACGACTGTCTTCCTGCTATTATGTACAAAAAAAATTCCTTCTTTCTGTAAATAATCGAATAATCACTTGAAAAAGTGAAACGGATTTATATTTACACGTGACTCGAAAACAATTTTTACTCTTTCTTGTCTTCCGTATTTTCCAGTCTTAGGCGGCGATATTAGAAAAGAATTGGTATTTTCTTATCAGCTTTAGTGTGATTTATTTATTTACCTACATTTCGAGATAAAAAAAATCGTAATAATTAATAGATAAAAAAAAAGAAAGAAATCTGTTAATAATTCATTAGAATGGCTCTTTCATGCGGTGGCTACACGTTGTATCATCTTCTTATTTTCATGTTAACATTTTTTAGGTAAGTACGAAAAATACCTATATTTTTTTTTCTTTTATTATTTGTATATTATTCTTCTTCTAAAAACCTTTTCAATCTTTCTTACCTTTTTCTTTTATCTTGTGTAAAAAAAAATATAAAGAAAAAATATCGAGCTCAGTGCTTTCACTTTTTATTTTATTTTAAAACTTCAACATTTCTAAATATTTTCTTTGTATCATATTTTTCTTTGTATTTTTTTATTTTTAATTCTTTTTCTAATATTTATTTTATTTTATTTTTTTTTACATGGTTTTTTATCCGATCAAATGAAAATTTACCAAGATGTGTCACTATCTGCTAAACAAACCTTGTTGATATTTTGAAGCCATGCAATGTTTTCATTTTTCAAGAATTTGAGGATCAAATAAGTTCTTATTGTGACCCTTAAAATAAATCTTCGATTATTATTTTTAAAATCGATCCTTTTTAAAAAATGTTCGACTTAAACGAACAAATTGCCTCCCTGTTAAAAAGTACGGAAGCTGATCAAGACCATAATTGTGTAAACCTCACAGATGTTTTTAGTTCGTGAGATTAAAAGATAATTTCTAATATTCCTTTGCTTGCATTTAAATTTTTTTGTTTCTAATTTATATTCGAACGTCGAGTGTGAATCTTACAGTGATGTGTCGAATTTATTGTCCTTTGCTTCTTCAAACTGTTCATAATGTTTAATTAAAATTAAGATTTTTAATTAATTTTACTCATTTTATAGTTTTAATTTCTGTAATTAAATTGAATTCTACAATCAATTTCCCTGATGAGTGCATACATCACACAATAATATCTACGAAACTCTTGCTAATTTATGGGATTGTTTATGTCTTAATTTTTTTCCTGTTCTTTATTTTCCGGCACTTTGTGCCTCTCGTATGAAAACGTCGTCTTCTTTTCATTTGATCCCGTTTTTATTTTTACCAAGACTCATACTTAGAGAATGCTTTTGTCAATTTTTTAAATTTTATTTTAATTAAATTGTAATTTCATATTATTTATTTACTTTTTAGAATATATTTAGAAATGACTTCGCTTAATATTTACAATTGCAGCAAGTTGATTGTTTCTTTGTTAGTTTTATTTTTATGAGCTGAATAATAATTGTCATATAAAAAAAAAAAATAATTGAAGTTTTATTCGTACTAGAGTTGTTAGCATCTTTATACTTGTTATTTTTATTTTATCACATTTTGTGCCAATGTATTCTTCGCTTGTGATTAAATAAAAGACAAGGAAGGTTATTGTAATTAAAATGTATTGTAATTTGAATAACAATTGGGCCTCAGATTTAAAACTAGTGCTGTTAGGACAAAAAGT
This sequence comes from Acanthosepion lycidas, assembly GCA_963932145.1. Taxonomy (NCBI): domain Eukaryota; kingdom Metazoa; phylum Mollusca; class Cephalopoda; order Sepiida; family Sepiidae; genus Acanthosepion; species Acanthosepion lycidas. The sequence goes on from OZ010588.1 coordinate 9,648,893, forward strand.
TAACATTAAAAAAAAAACATTTAGACTAGTTTTAATGACGGCAGCACATACGTGTCAGAAACTCAATTCTAGTTTTCTCTCTTTATGTAACTGAAAGGAAAAAAGAGATCCGAGTTAGTTTCTTTTTTTTTTACCAGTGATGTAAAAAAAAAAAATTCTCTAGGATTCTCAAAATGAAAAAAATGATAGAAATTAAAATAAACAAGAATAAATAAATGAAATCAGTACAATTTTTCTTCAGTACAATTGAACTTTTTCTTTTTCTTTTTCTTTTTCTTTTTCTTTTTCTTTTAATACAAAGCTTCACCCTGTACAAGGCTCAGGGCCCACTCAAGGGTTTACGTTAGGAGACATTTTGTACATATAGAAGAAGATAATGGTTAACCCTATAATTGAATAATTTAAGATTGTCGGGATCAGGAGGAAACATCCTCTTGGGAGTCAGTTCCACAGAGCAGTGGTTCTCAAGAAGGAGCTGTTCAAGTGGAATACAGAGGGAATGTGGGTGGTTTGCTACAATACAATCTAAGTGGATGGTGGGTCCTAGCCATGAAGCTTAGTTCAGTGGAACCAAAGAAGAATTCATTTGTTTTGTTTTTTTTTACATACTTAATTATGCTTCAATAATTTATCACCACTTAATAGAATTTTTAATTTCTGAATTTTCTTTTTCAATGAAAGCAATATTTAATTCAGTAAAATTAGTGGAGATAAATATGTATGCAGTGACTATATTTCACAGCTCAATAGTGTGTCATGGCACAGCAGTTGAGGATTACTGCCCTAGAGGTTTCATGTGATATTTTGAGTACAATCAGTAAATATTTCTCATATTTTTTATTTGCATTCATTTTCTGAGTTGCTCTCCCAACCAGAAGAAAAAAAAATCCTCTTTCCATATACAGAATGCCATGGATAAATTGTTGTAATGCCAAAATTGAAAATAACACTGACATTTCATTTTAACAGATATATTTATCAAAATTACACAAAAATATCTTGAAATACTAAAAAGTGAATTTATTCAATAAAATCACCATTGGCTTCAACCACAGCCTCCAGATGACTTCGGAATCTCCTGCAACTCTTCTGGGGAGTCTTCATGTTTAAGTTGGTGAATGTTCTCATAATCCTTACCTTCAGTTCATCTTTGATATTACAAGGAGTTTTGTTGGTCTCTCACTAAACTGCACTCTACACATAATCAAGAAGGGCTGCAGTCTGGGGAGTTAGGTGGTCAGATGTAAGAGATGATGTGGTCACAAAAATTGTCTGACAGCCGTGACTGGGTTCTCCTGCTTGTGTGACATGATGCAGAGTCCTGTTGCCAGACATAGGTTCTTCCAGTAGCCACCCTTAGACTCCGCCAACTCTTTCCAAATTTTCTGCACTGTCCTCAGATTGACACCCAAATACTCTGAAATGTTTGTATTGGCACTTCCGATGCAAATGCCAAGCAGGCTGTTTCAAAATTTTTGGTGGAGCGAATTGCATCATAGTGCTCTAATCCTCACAGACATGCCCAACTGACCCTGCTATAATGTGCAGTTGACAAAATCAAAAACACTGCACATGTGCAAAATTAAAAATGTAAAATAGTGGCAATTTACCCATCACAACCTGTATTCTTGAAAAAGACTTGAATGGATTTTCCAAAATTTTGTCATAACAACTAAAAAGATTAATAACTATTAAAATACCTTTTCTCAGAATTTGAGATGATACCTTAAAAAAAAAATAGGTTATAAAATAATTTATTGTCAGAATTGAATGCTTTCAATTTATTTTTTATTTTACTTATTCAGAAATAATTACTTGTTTGTTTTTCTCTCAATGATTAGTTTCCCATTTAGAACTACAAGATTTTTAGTACAAGTATTGAAGTCAACTGTTGTTAAATTTTCAATTTCCATTTTTTTCTTTCCATCAACATTAATTAATACCAAGTTAGCCCTTGTTCTGTTAAAAGCCTTGTTCATCTTGCCTGGTTTTCACACATCCGAATATCGAGAGAACCTCCTCGACTGTGAAAAGCACTGGTGTTATATAGCTCTCCCAGTCCTGGACCAACACTAAGTATTGGCTAATACCTTCCCAGTATCGTTCTTGTGCAAATAGTTAGCGCCACCTTCCCTCAAAAACCCATTGTGGAAGAGGATGTGACTCTGGGTGCTTACAGCACCACATTCAAACAACTTGAAGTTTTTATCAGGCTGACCCGATTCTCTGTTACAAGACCCCCATCCCCACCCCAGTTACACAAATAGAAAAATTTAGAAATTGATAAAATAGGGCTTTCAGAAGTAACATATTGTGGCGAAACTACCTGCAGTTGTGCTCTTTCTAGGAGTCTAAGAATATATAAAACTGCATTAAAATCAGATTTATTTACAACGGGATTGTATTAGGTTGGTGCAAAAATAATGACGTAATAATGTCGTTTTTTGACGTATTTTTTAACATCAAAAAACGACATTATTAAGTCATTATTTTTGCACCAACCTAATATAACAAAGGTGATATCCCACCTGTTTGTTAATGAAATATTGCTTTATACAGATGGTAGACAGGTAGTGAATTAGGCATCATTTGAAAGGTCAGCATTACTAAATTTTGAATTGACTTTAAATTTGTAACCCAACTGATTTTAAAAATAGCAAAATGGGAGAATATGGGAGAAGAATGAAGCTTCAGAAAGTATTAGGTTGGTGCAAAAATAATATCGTTTTTTGACGTTAAAAAATACGTCAAAAAACGATATTATTTTTGCACCAACCTAATACTTTCACCTTCTTTTTTTTTTTTTTTTATATTAAACTTTGCAATTATATATATATATATATATATATATATATATATATATATATAAGTTGGCTTAATTAACTAGTGTTTTCTGAATAAAGTTTACCCAACAGCAAATTAATACTTTTTGAAATCTATTGCTTTTTTTCTTTCTTTTTTCTTCTTATTTTTTTTTAACTTTGAGCAAATCAATTTTGCAATAATTCTTTACTCACAGTTTTAATTAGATTTTTATTTATATCAGTTTGACATGCAAGAGTAGATTTTGCTTCCTACTGAAAGCCAAGTATGTATGCAGAATTTGTATATTTTATAGTTTCTGCCCATCTCTCTACTTTAAATCATGTGACTGAGAAGCCGTTCCCAGGAAATGCCAACTGATGCAATCAGTTTGTGTTAGTGATACCCTCTGACGTTTACAGCAAAGAACAAAATGAGAAGTTTCCGGATCAACCACTATAAGACAAGAACATATTGTGTGGGGATACGCTAACTGACATTAGAATGACCATGTGTTACATTCTTCCATTACAAGATAGCAAATCAATTATCAATATTAATTCTGATAAGTTATTCAGTCTGATGAATAAACCATATCTCCTATTTATGTCAATTGGTAAAATATATTTATATATCTGATATGTCTACACTTGTTAGCTATGGCTGTGCAATTTCTTTTTAATGTTACTTTGGTAATTTAGTTATGAGACTGTAGGGGGTTTCCCTAAATAATCCTTCACCTAACTTTTTTCTCCTTCCTATCACCCTGCATGCTACAACACGTTATTAATAAGATATTTTGTCATAGTATGTGACACTGGGCCATAGTACAGGGAGAAATAGATTCATGCCTTTCAAGTAGGAAGTGAATCTAAACAGCCTCAACGAAAATTCAAACTTTCAATTTTCTTTGCTTATAACTATCACACAATCTTATATCTACATACATACATACATACATACACATGTAATGTTGTCAGAGTTGTGTGTCCTCGTGTAACTGTGTGTGGTGCGGGGAGTGTAGCAGATGAGAAGTCTCTGCAATAAAAGAGAAAATGTATTTCGAAATTTATGGAAAAATATGATTCGTTTTAACTTCTGGTCATATCTTTTGTTTTTTAATCTTGTATAGAAGTTGGTTGATTTATTTTCTATGGCTTATCAACCCTTTGCAGGTTTTTTAAAGCCAGAAAATATTTTTAGATTGCAATATTGTGTTTTGGAGATAATAATGGTTTAGTGATAAAAGTCTTACTAATTAACCCATAGCTGAGGGGAGAAGTGGATTCATACCTTTCCCAAGGGTATTTGCACATAGGTGAATATAACAAACCTGACAGGAATTGGAACTTTACTCTCTGATTTCCAATTCCAAGACATTACCCATTACACCACCCACACATCCAAGCGTAAAGAACCTGGTATTCTCAAGAAGTTGCCTATTGACCACACTCGACATAGCTTAACTTTGGTGATTGTACAGGAACCACTATTTCAACATGGTGTGACTGTAAGCATTTATATAGAAGTATATACATAAACATATATATATATATATATATATATATATATATATATATATATACAGGAGTATGTGTAGGTAAAATCTTTGAGTCATTAATTTAATTTCATGTCTCTTCAGGATGTAGGTGATCATGGCTATCCACTATTTCTTTTTCTTTATCTGTGAATTATCATAGTTGGTCCTTAGAAAATAGTGGAGTGGTTTCCTGTTACCGTTAGTTTTGAATTCAGAGCAGTCTTTCTCTTAAACTGTAATTGAGTCTACCCTGTTATTTAACCCATAGCCGAGGGGTGATGTAATGGATTCATGTCTTCAAAGGCATTTGTGCAAAAGTGAGTGCAACTGATTAAGTTGGAATTTGGAATTTTTTGATTGCACTATTTATGCTTAACTATGACATTACACTGAGTTTCTTTGAGTCAGGACAAAAATGAATACTGCCCTGCTCACCTACAGTCTGGATTCTGAGAATTTCAAACCTTCAATATGTTCATTAGTTATCCAATGTTTCCCATGTCTTGTTAGACATTTTACACATTTTGAAATCACTCTACTAGAAAAAAAAAAAAAATTTTAAAAAGTTATTTCCTATTAGTTTCTTTTCTTTTTAAGGGGCCTGTTTAAGTTTTATGAAACATTTTGTGAATTTGTTTGTATACAGCTGAGCTTCTATATATTTAACTTCACTCACACTGAATTAAAGCTTTAAAATTATATTTGTAGAAATTTGATTTTAAAAGTTTATCTTTTCTTATCTTAGGGGCTTTAATGATAATGACTGGTTCTATTTTTTTCTTCTTTATTTACCGAGGTTGTGTATTTTTATCCTGTTTGCTATGGTCACAAGATTATTTTATCTCTTTTCATTTGACAGTCAATAAATCAAACTCATATGCACAGAAAATTTATTGAAATTCTGATGACCTAATCATTAAAAAATCTGTTGCTGGTTTTAGATAAAAACATTTTGAGTTGAACAATTGGCACCGTTACGAGAAATAATCAGTTATTTTGTTTGTTTGTTTTTTCCTCTATTACTCTACATTAAGCTCTCCATACTACACATACATACATACTTATATATATATATATATATATAGATCCTGGTTTGAAGTAATCATTCGTCTAGCCACAAGCTGTGATACAGCAGAACAGTCTGTCTGTGGATGACTCGTATATATATATATATATATATATATATATTAACTGATTGAAAATATGTTTTTTTTTTTTTTTTGCTACACAGTAATAACCATGTTTCAAAAATGGAAGCTAAAAATTTTAAATTTAAATATATAATTAAATTAAAAGCATTAGTTCTGTTTCATCTTCAAGCGAATATTGGAATAACTTATTTTAAAATTTACTGGGTTTTAAACGCACATATAAATTCATAATTTCCTGTTTCCAAGGATACAGAGAAATCCAATTATTCAGACAGGGGTGGTAGTGTGTTCATTTTTATTAACTATTGTTGTATCAATTATGAGTTACGTTCGAAAAAGAGGTTAAGTTTAGCGAGGGTAGGGGTGCATTTTTCAATGAATTCTGACATCCGTTAAATGCATGTCGTCTGGGTTTTTTTATTAATGGTAAAAAGTTTTTCGGTATTTTTTTTTCTTACTTCTATACTTGATGATTTTTTTTAGGTTTGTTTATGTTAGAATACTTTTTATTTAACTACAATTTTAAAATATTTTTACTCTTAATTACTAATAGACTATATTTCTTTTTAAAAACAAGTAAATGTAATAGAATTACTTACATTATTTAATTTTTTTTTCTTTCTATTAAATATAAGTATGTATATTACCAGCTCCCATTTTTTTAAATTTTATTTTTAAATATTATTTAAGGAACATTTTTGACAATGACAGCAAAAATAGCTATTTCATTTCTCTGATTCAGTAAATTTAAATTATTTATAAACTTAGTAATATATAATTTCTCATGTATGCACAAAGGACATGGGTCATTTAATGACCTACATATTCTAGCTTTTCTTATTAATTTCCATTTTACTGTAGGTGTTTTATTTGATTCTTTTAAGTGCCAGAAATACTTTGAAAGTGATGTCTGATTTCATGTATTTATTTACCCTAAATGAAGTTTGGTGTTGATTGAAACACTTTTTGAACTCATATAATTATTTATTTAAAAATATGATTCCTCTAGTACCAAGCTCTGTTTCATCTTCAAGCAAAATCTTTGGTACTTTAATTCAATTTAATTCTAATAATTATATTGATGTTTTTAGCTCTTGTTTTTGAAACATGTGAACTCTTATGTAGCAGAGGAATCATATTTTTAATAAATTATTATATTAGGCTCTACTTTTGTATCGAGCACTGTTTTTTAAAAATAAAAATAAAAACAAAAATACTAAAGAACTTCGGATTATTTACCTTATGAGTTCTTTCCTATTTTCTATATATTGTCACACACACACACACACACACACACACAATATGCAGCATATCTACATTCAAACATGTTTAATTGAATAATATAGGCATATTATGTCTACTTATTTTTATACTGATCCTTTCCAGTTGTCTAATCAGTTTTTTGTTAATCACCAAAGAATATGCCATAGTTTATTTCTTTTTTAACCCAAGTACTATCGATCTTTTCTTAGATAATCTGGTGTAAAAAAAATCAAAAAAAAAAAAAAAAGATCTAGTGTCCTCCTTGATGAATTCCATTTTAACATCATGAAAACTGATTAGAAAATTAACTTTGTCAAAAAGAAACCTATGCACATAGTGGCCCAGAATATTATTATTAATTTTTTTCCCCTCATTAATTAATGTGATTGGATCGGCTGGACATTTTAATATTATGTCAGATTTGTGTTACGAGCAATATTTTTATATAGTGTTGGATAGTTGAACGAAGATGCTTTCACTGTTACTGTGATATCATGTGCTGCCACTTCTGTTTGGCTTAAAATCAGTGTTTATAAATGGGCCACAGGTGAGGGACATCAGTCATGCTTAATTTGGTGAGTTAAACTCATTATGTGACACCAAGTGTAAGGCAGGAGCTTATGTCACCAGAAGTTGTTATAGCATCATTTTGAAACAAATTTATTCATAGTGGAAACAAGTGGAGTGACTGTTGTGAACAATTCATTACAACCTCCTCCGTATTTAAAATGAGAACCTAAAGGAGGTATAGATGACAGTCAAACCATTAACTCAACTGCAAGAATTCCAACATTTCAGTCTTTGGAAAATCTTTAATGAAGAATTCTAGAGGGAGATTAAAAAGAAATATTTCTGTTAGAATTGTAATAACTTTACCATAATATAATTTTCAGAATCAGAATGTCAAATAGTGAATTAAAGACAAATAACTTTTTTAAAAAAATAATTTTTTTTTTTTTTTTTTTTTGGTAGCTGTTATAAATTTATTTGGTGAATTTGGGTCTGATATTTTCACTGTATAATGTTCGATCTATATGATTAATGGAGAAACATTGAATTAAGTGCATTGACAAGGAAGGAAATTGTGTTAAGTTGGGCATTGGCAAAGAAGGAGACATGTATTGACCTATGATGGTGGATCAAAAAGTCTGTAGCCTGTCACACTTAATTTTAATTTATATGATTAATATTCATTAGTTTATTAAGTGTAGTGACAAAGAAGATTGAAAAAATCTTTCTTGTATAAAATAAATTAATTTATCATCGATAAACAAAGCTTGGATGTGGCACAAGGCCAAAAGTATAGGGGCACCCAGATTTTTTTTTTTTTTTTTTTTTTACAAAAAAAAAAAAACAAAAAAAAGAAACAAGATTTTAGGTATCAATGAAAGATTTTTAGTACTAATATTTTTTTGAGAAAATATTTATCAAATTTTTTTTCTTAACTTCAGAAGCCATGTCACGAAATGGTGTTGAGGGCAACATTCTTGTGTGCATAATATTCATTTTTAGATTTTCCAAATGTTTTAGGCATTGTAGAGCGTGGATTGAGGAACTGGAGAGCCAAGTTCAAATTCCAGTTGAATCCATTACATTCACTTACATGCTAATATCTTTGGAAAAGGTATGAATCCCCTCCCAGCTATGTGTAAATAGCAGGACAGACTGGGTTCTATAGCTTTGGATGGCATCTAGTCTAGGAGAAGGACAACTCTGAAATCAAAACCTGCAGAGGGTCATTTGGAGACTTTGTGACACGTAGTGCACCAGGTCTCTGTATTCGTCCCTTCAAAAAATGTGGATGGTTCTGCACAAATCATATAATCAAATTATATGTGCAGATGTCTAGCTGTCAGTTCCTAGGAACTGAATTGCATGACTTTCATACGTCGAAAATGATGAGAGGGTCCATTTTTATATATATATATATATATAATGTGATATGGTGGAGTAATGGATAGTGGCTCTGATTGAGAAATTGGAGAGCGGAGTTCAAATTTCAGTCAAATCCATTACATTCACTTACATGCTAATACTCTTAGGAAAGGTATAAATCCTCTTCTCCCCCCAGCTGTGAGTAAATAGCAGGACATACTGGTTTCTATAGACTTGGATGGCAACTGGTCTAGGGTGAGGACAATGCTGGATTCAAAACATGTAGAGGGTTGTTTGGGGACCTTGTGGTACTCTGTATTCAAATATTGTGGTTGGTTCTGCACAAAACCTTCACCACTATAATCAAATCGTATGTGCAGGTTGTCTGGCTGTCAGAACTGAATTGCCTTACCCTCATACGTCATAAAAGGATCCCCAGGTAGACACAGGTCAACAGCCCATGTCAATCAATGATGGGAGAGTCCACAATATATATTTATAATTTTCTAGCAATTAGATGTTTGAAGAATCATTATTACATGCTATAAATGTGACTGTAATTTCTTTTATAATTACGCTCATGTCACCATATCTTTGTGAAAGAATTAATTCTGAAAATATTACTAATTATATCGTTGACTCAAAAAATGTTTTCCTTGTGCTTCATTCCTTAATCCATACTCAACATTTATAAAGGATTCGAGTAAATGTTAAGAGAAGTAGAATGCCATTTGCATTTTCAAAAAATGTCACAGGAAGCTGCAGATGTTGCTTTATATAGAAATATGTGCAGGTTGTCTCCAAGACAGGAGGATTCAATGGCTGAAACATTGATAAAACAACAAAGATGAGGACAGAAGTTCAAATGTAAATAGTGCAAATAAAACTCTTAAATGTTTTATATTTAAATATTTTAAAGATTACCATATATACTAGCATATCACATGTCTTTTGAAGATCTAATTTTGAAGCTAAGAGGGTTGCATCATACACGAGATATAAAATTAGTATATGTACTGCTGGCCCTGGCTATGCCATTGATCAAACTATATATATCCATTTACTGTAGTCAAATTAGCTTCAAAACTATGTCTTCAAAGATTGCATGATGTGCAAGTATATATGGTAACTTAAAAAAAACAAGTTTACAGTTGTATGATTTAGAACTTTCACTAATTTCTGCCTCACTTTCTTAATAGTAAATAAGTCCATTAGTAGATAAGTCCATTATTATCTATACACAGAATAGATTCATAAGTTAACCTCATTAGATTTTAACACAGATGACGTTGTTATTATGTTTTAATATAGAAGTTTCTCATGCAATAATATTATTTTATATCAATTCATGTATGTAAATGCAAATTTGAAATGATTTTAAATTTAAACAAGATGTCTGAATATTTCTACTTGGCAAATCTGGAAATCCCACTTCAACCAGAAAAAAAATTGCTCTTGCATCAAAGAGGAACTTTTACAAAATGTCAAGAACTCTATATTGAAGTAAAAATAAACAAAAACAAATTATAGATCATCATCTCATGCCCTGAAGGTGTTGAGCCCATGAGTGCAGTCTGTTCTTTCTAGCTTTCACGGTTTTGGGGAGGGCATTGAAACAGCCCCCAGCATCAGATTGATCTGATGGATGACATCTTTCCAGCAGCTACAATTACTATAGTTTGACCAGTTCACACTCCAACCATCTTCAGGTGTAATATTAATCTCTGGTTAGTCTGATCTATGAATTGTTCTTGCTGAAAAAATGCATGTAAAAAACATAAGCTATCTTCTTGAAAGTCTCTTCGAAATGATTGGATATACTTTGTGAAGTTTTAACATCAGATCACTTATTACAACATGATCAAAATGGCAAAAAATGACGATGCTAGTCTGTATAGTTTAAGGGAAAAAAAAAGAATTTTTCATTTCAGAATTTGAGACAATTGAGGACGTATCAAAACAACAAAGATGAGGATACCAGTTTAAATAATAATCTCAGAATTTCAGAAAACACTTGATTAATCATTTCTTTTCTTTTCTTTTTTCTTTAGTTATGCTTTTTTCCATGCAACACGGAAAACGCTCAGTAATGTCAAATCTTCTATTTCTGCTGAATGGACTTCAGATGGTTTTTTCCCAAATACTTCAGTTTGGCTTTTACCCAATGAAGTAAGTATTTTTACTTTATTTCTACTTGATTTTAATCTTCTTTCTTTCTATTATTCATTCAACACCCTCCACCTACCAGTCATTACCTTTTTTTTCTTTTTTTTTTCTTTTTTTTTTCTTTTTATTCATTCAACACCCCACCCCACACCAATTACCTTTCTTTTTTTTGTTAATTAGAATTTTGATTGAAACTAAGGATATTGCAAAAGAAAATTAATCATTGATATTTAATATGGGTTATGAAGATTGTGCCTGCTTTGAAAATCAGCATTCAAATCTGCATAAAGTAAATAGTGTTTATTTAAGTTTTAATCAGTATGTATTTTTAAGATGTACTATTGTTTTTAAAAGAGCAAGCATTTCGCAATCATTGTCCTATCTATAATTCCAAGATACTAGGCACAATAAAAGAATTCTTTTTTAATATTTCATTCAACGTTTATTCACATCAGATTTAGCATAAATGAAAGCAACTCTTGTTTGTCTTTTGTGCCAAAAACAAGAAACTTCTAAAAATCTAGTCTGAGAAAACATTAATTTGTTTCCTCTTTGGCTTCTTTGTTTTACAAGTATATTTTATTTTTTATGGATGTGTTGAAGTATCAGTTTTGTCTGGCATATTATTATATGATTTTTTAATAAGTGATATGCAAACAAAGATGATCAAAGAAATTCTATCTAGTTATATCTGTTTAGATTTATCTGTCTACAGCAGGTAGCCTTTGTAACCTAATTGGTTAAACAGCTGTCACAGTAAGACAGGCTCATGTGGATTAGCAATGTGAGTTAGTCTTGCTGGATATTTGCTCATTCTTTCCTGTCCTTATTGCTTACAAGCAATTGTGATATGGCAATCCAGGAGGGGAGATAAAAATCAATCGAAATTAAGATGAAAGAAAGAAGAAATAATATTAGGTTGGTGCAAAAATAATGACGTAATAATGTCGTTTTTTGACGTAAACGTCGAAAAACAACATTATTACGTCATTATTTTTGCACCAACCTAATAATAACAATAGCAACAATAATAACATTAACAATAGCAACAATAACAACATAACAATAGCAACAATAATAATAACAACAATAACAATAGCAGCAATAATAATAACAACAATAACAATAACAACAATAATAATGATGATGAAAAAAAATAAATAGATAAATAAAAAAAATCAGAACTGACAATGCTTCATCAAAAAAATTCAGTTTGGGGTCTTTTTTTTTTTTTTTTTTTTTTATACCCTTGATGAAATGATTGCCATTTATTTCAGACATGGAATCAACGTCATATTTTCGAAGGTCAATCAAAAGCTGACCCCTTTCTGGGCTATTTGGACACTGGATTTATGTTAGCCTATTCTTTGGTAAGACTTTTATCTTCCTTTTTACTCTTTTACTTACACGTGACAAATTTGTTTTGTTATGTGAAATTTGACTCTCTTTGTTTTTGTTTTTTTAATCAATAACAACTGAACACAAAGTACAGATTCCAATTGAATTTGTTTAAAAATATTTTCTTTGTTGATTTGTTTACATAAACTTGTTGTTTGTTTTGTGTTTTTTATTACAAACTTAAAAGAAAATAATTTCAGCAAGTAATTTTTTACCTTTTTTTTTCTGCCAGTAAGGTGACTAGCCTTGTGATCCAACACTCCAGCATCCAGTGTTAATAGTATTAATAAATTAGTAAAAAAATATGTCAGTCAGTAAAATAGCTTTGCAACTCTAAACCCTTAGAAATGAATATAATGGCTGAATCTCCTATTTACATATTTC
>OZ010588.1:9666471-9701471 GCA_963932145.1 Acanthosepion lycidas
CTTTTATCTTTTTAAATTGGATATTTTAAAAATAAAAATGCACGAAAATTTATGCATCCCCTCCTTCTTTATGTGCCATATTGCTTCAAGATGTTGGGAATATGTCTCTCCACAGTTTCCTATCTTTCATAGTCTTAATAAATTTTGTCTTTTTGCTATATCTCATAAACCTTGTACCACCATTCATTTACTCAAGCTTACTAAGTATGTTATGTATTGTTTTCCTCTGTCCCATGAGTATCAGATTTTCCAAGCCCTCTTTCCTCATTATGTGCTTTAGAAATTTCAACTGTCTCTTCCTGATAAATATGTTTGTTTTTTGGGGGTTCTTTGTCCTATTTCTCTAAAACTTTGGTGCTCACATATTCAGTCTATCATATTCTCAAAAGCCTTCTGTAGAATTACATTTCTGTTGCTTCAAATCTCTTCATCTTTGAGGAGATTGTCCAGCATTTGTTACCATATAAAAGGACAGATAATGTAGCAGTTTAATTAATGGTAATTGAAGGAAAATGAATTTCATCAAATCATTAATTTACAAGATAATAACTTTGCTCACAAATGATGGTCGCTTTATTTTGTTAAGCAAACAAAACCTAATCAACTTTTACAGCTGATGCTTATAAGTTTATGAACCAAAGACTTGCTTCTTTACGAGTATCCATTTGTCCAAGACCCTCAGTATCACTCTATCACTCTTGCTGTTGTTAGGAGCAGAGAAAGATCAAGGCTGTTCTTCATGTCTGTCTGGGATAACCTTTGGTATCTTTGCAATTGATAAAGAAAAAAATGAATTTCCATCCTTTTATTTTTGTACGTAATATCTGCTGTGAAATACGTTCTCAATTCTTATCTACATAGAACAATCTCATTCAATAACCCTTTGCTTTGAGTGGCTCTTGAGTCTTTTACTTTATGAAGAATTGTAAAAAAAGAAACCCCGAAAAACAAGTGATCATTGACAAACTGTCTCTGACACATCTGAATGTATTCAGATTGAACCTTATCATGCTTCTCCCAAATATCATGACTTTGTGCCAGTCTAGTAAAGTATTTAACCTTTTATAGTGTAGAATTCTAGCATTTACTAAGCTTAAATTTTATCAATTGCAATGTGACTAAGAATCTCTAATAATAAACTCTCTCTCTCTCTCTCTCTCTCTCTCTCTCTCTCTCTCTCTCTCGTTAGAGGATGACAGATTCTCTATCTTAAAAACAACTTCAAAGAGGCCATCTGATCAAAATTAACAATGAAAACTATTGATAAAGTTCACTCTCTTCAGAAACAGTCATTCACTCCTGTAGTTAACTGCTACTAACAAGCAGGGATTTCTTTTCTCCTGATGATAGCCATGCTGGCTGAAACAAGCCGAGGAACCTAATTGAAATAATAAAACAAAAAAAAATATTAATATACAACCCAGTGTGCCTGAAAATTTTAATTAATCTTTTAATAATTTTATTGTTCAAAAAACATAAAAACCAATGATGTCAGCATGTAAGGTTTATGAAACTTTGTTTCATTCTAAGGTTGACTTTTCTAGTCTTACAGTAAGTACTAAACATATTTATAGGGAGTAAGCATATGACAAAATGTTTATAGTACTTTTTAGCATTATAATAATTGTACTTATATGTACTTGATAGGTGAATTTCTTATCTATTTTCTGTTCGAACACTTTTGCAAAATACTAACCTCAGAATAATGTCTAGAGTACAGATGATTTGTTTTTCTTTTTTCTACTGTACTCACAGAAGAATTTGTAATAGCCCACTAATGGTAAATATGAGTCTTGGTATAAGGGTGGTGGGGGAGATAATTTCTATGGCAGCAAATACATACAAATCTTCAGAATAACACTTGTGCTTAAAAGTAGAATTTGATGATTTAACTTTTTTTAATTAAAATTTCTTGTAGAATTTTTCAACGCTCAATCTGTATATTTTGTGTATAATAAAAAATGCAGAAAAAAAAACAAAAAATTTTGAGTGACCATGAATTGAAGCAAGCATTGCTGACAGAAAACAAATACTTATATGATTTTACTTTTTTTGTTTATGATTTTAATATAAAAATGCATTGCAGACGATTTTATTATAAGCAAAAAAAAAAGCATTGAAAATCAAAAGGAAAGGATTATTAGTCAGAAGTTAATATAAGCATTACTGACAGAATAGGTATACTTATCTGCATCCGTTTCCCTATAATAAAAATAGGTATGCCTATCTGCATCCGTTTCCCCTGTAATAAAAACAAAACTTTTATTGTAGTTTAACTTTTTCTTTTCAGCCGAGGATTTATCTTGGGATTATGGAGTTCATGTGCTTCTGTTGGCAATATCTTTGGTGCTTTAATTACTGCAGCTGTTCTTCCAAATGGATATGAAGTAAGTCTGAAAATAATCTTTCTTTTTAGCTTTATTTGTCTTTCTTGTATATGGATTTTTATAATATACTAGCTTGAAAGCCAATCTGCTGGGTGCCATTTAAGCTAGCTCCTGCAGAGGGCTCTTGATTGGGCCTTCATCACAATAAGTGGGGAGGAGTAGATGTGATAGGCAACAATAAACTACAGAAGAACTCAAAATTAATTGCTACATTTAAATATTGCATTAATATTTAAGCTTAACTTTTAGAAGTTCAACGACAATTCTTCTACTGCCACTTAATTTAAAGTCAATTTGATGTACATGGGTCCTTACTTTCGATGCAGACAATTATTTTTTATTTCATGGGTGACTTTCAATGGATTTTCCAACCAATTTCAATTATTCCCAAATTTATTTCCAAGTTATAAAAATTGTTATCTTATAAAAACATTTGTTGCAAAGAATCACATAAAAAAAAATTGCCAAAAACAATGATGAAAATTTGGGAATCCAAAATTTCAGTATGAGTCTGGATCTGGCTTGGAATGTTTTTAATTTGCTCACAGAGTTGGCCTGATTCCAAAATGACATGATATGTTGGAGTAAAGTTGGTGAAGGGTGACATTTACAGTTACATTCATATTTATTATATAGATTATTTATGAGGTTGCAAGATAAGAGTTATTGAGTGTGGAAATGGAATCAGTAACCCAAGATCAAATTTCAGGATTTGTGTTTCTTTAGTACTAATACTGTTAGGAATTGGACTGATTCCACATTGCTAAATGGCATGACAGAAACATCTTGTCTTTTGTACGTCACGTTAAGGACAGAACTTAGAGAAACCACATCCCCATAACTACTGCCCCGGTAGTAATAACTGTAAAATGTTACATCTATTGCCAACCTTGACAGAGAACAGTGTACATATGAGAGGGTAATTTAAGTTTAACTTTGTTTAGTACACAGCTATAATATTGCAGCCTTCAATGAAGATTGAACTCCTTAACAATGATTTACAAGACTTGTATGCTAACAGCTACAACTACATGAGATAAATAAATTTGCATTGAAAAACTTTTCTTTTCTTTTTTTTTTTTTTTTTTTTTTTTTTCAAATTAAAATTCCTTATTAATTTTCTCACATTTTCATTTCAGTATGCTTTTCTTCTCACTTCAACACTTCTATTTGGACTCGGTGTTATCAACTTATTTGCACTTATTGATTCTCCAGCCGAAATTGGTAAGAATGTTTGAGATTCAGATTTCATTCACACTCAAAGCTTTATTTGTTTCTCTTTTCTTTTTTTAATTATGACCATAAATTGAAAACTGGGGCCCATTCTAAGATTTAACGGTGTGGTTAAAAAGTCATTGGGTTATGTTGGGGGGAAAAAAAAACGTTGAGGAACCAGGCATGATTAAGTGGAATTGACAAAATTTCTCAAGGACAGGGCAAAATAATACAAGACAATATAATGCAAGGCAATGTAACTATAAGATAGAAACAAAGTGAAAAAATTCACAAAATATGAATTGGGTTCACACACAAAAGGGATACAGGTAAGTGGTTATAACCTCCTGACTTCAAGAGAAGAAAGAAAACTGTTGGGGGTAAAACTGAGACTTGTTTATTTTTATTGGCTGCTAGCCTAGAAGCCTCTCCTTGGGCAGACATTAGGCTAGAATTGTTGTTTAAACCTTTCACTCTGTTCGATATTTAAATTTATCTTTAAATGAATTATTTATTCAATTTTTAATCACGTATAACTACAGTAGTTACTATCTGCTACTTCAGGTTCATTATGATTCGGTGAGATCAAAAAACAGATGGACACATGTACACTGTGTTTTATTTATATATAGATGAAGAAATCCCAGTATGCATCTGTAGGATTTGTCTATAAATTTGGGGACTGGGGATTTTTAGCAATCATTCCCCGAAATTCAAACCAAGAACACTTTATGTAGTCAAATCTAAACAAGGCTCATAATTTGGATACATACATATATTTTTTGGCATTTAAAAGAAATGAATAAAACACCAAAAGTAAAAAGGAAAATAATTAATAGGACAAGAACTTATAAAACCTGGGATGACCCATGCCCTTTATGCCTACATGAAAAACTATATATTATTGAGTTTCTAAATAATGAAAATTTATTAAACCATAGACATGAGTTAATGTTTTTTTTGCCAACATCAACAAATTTTCGCATTAAATAATTAGCATAAAAAATACAAATAAATAAATAAAAATTTTAAATTCCATAGTCTAAATAAAAGGTTTATTGCTCAACCCAATCATAAGATAAAAAAAAATCCCTTTATGAAGTTGTCAAAAATAATTGTAGTTCAATATGACACTTTTATATACAAACAACCCTTTTAGAAAAAAAAAAATCTCCATAGACACTTAACAATGTAGCAATAACTCCATTTATTTTTTAGCTAAACCCGACCAGACAGTATGAGTTTAATGTCATCATACGCTTAAATTTGACACCCCAACCCTACCTTGACTTGACCTCTTTCCAAAAGTACCTGATATTGTGATACAAATTGTTACCCCTTATACCCCTTATTTAAATAATTGCTCTAGCCGTTTCCATAGTAATTAATTTTATGAATGGATATGCTTATAAAAACACAAAAATTTCAAGATTCCAAAAATTTTGCTTGAAGATAAAACAGAGCTTGATCCTTTAATTCAATTTAATTCTAATAATTATATTGAAGTTTCCAGCTCTTGTTTTTGAAACTTGAGAACTCTTATGTAGCGAAGGAATCATATTTTTAAAAAATAATTATAATATATATATAATGGCCTTGTGTCACACTTAGTCCAATAAATATTGCTTGTATTTATTCAAGTGAGCATTTATTTGTGTTGCTATTGTATGATATTCTAATGTTAACAAAACCACACTTAAATTCATTCTCTATTTTCTGATATTTAAATAAAATTGGTTTATATGCCAACTTTTTAAAATGTTTGTAATTCTCTAAACACTTGAATGCATGCAATGCATTTGTTCTAAAGTAAATGGTTGGTTAGTTGGTGTTTGGTACTTGGTCACGAAATAGTTCCTGTAAAGAATGAATAAATGATAATAAATTCCAAAAAGCTGTTCTTATAAGATTTGTTTTGTTTTTTTTTTTTTTGTTTTTTTTTTATTATTAGCAAGCAAAAAGAGATATATAGGCAGCATATTTTCATTCAAGCACGTTTGGTTAAATAATTTAGACATATTAGGTCTATTTGTTTTTATTTTAATCCTTTCAAGTTCACAAATTAATTTCTTGGTGGCTGTAGAAAAATGATCCCCCAAAATTCCAAAACTTTTTCAAATAAATTTTATTTTCCAAAGTACTTTCAATCTCATCTGAGATCATCTTCAGCCATTGCATATCTATGGATGTCTTGTGTATTAAAACCATAAATTCAAAAAACCACTATTCAAGGGAGGTAATTAATGTGATTTTTTTTTTTTTTAAAAGATTTTTCATTGTAGTATTTTAACTTAGTATTTGTTATATAACACTTTGCAGCTACAAACATTACAGAACTTTGCTGCTATACTCGTAGTTGACTTTATTTTTGGATGCAAGTCTTTTATATAAAGGACTTCCAGAATTTTAACATTTTTGTTTATTATTATCTTGATGGAGCACTGATATATTTTCGACTAATATCTGTCTAACTTGGGAGTTAGTATTCTTTAAATGTTCTGAGATTGAATTATGATCATTCAAGTGAAAGATAAGCCTACTTGTCATCAGCGTTGTTTAAAAACAATATGCATCTTAACATTTTTATCAGAGATGCAATCTCTCAAAGGACATTTAAATTGATATACAATGTTTTTTTTTTTTTTTTTTTTTTGTAAGACACTAGTTGAAGGAGAAGAACTGTTATGGATGACTAGGTTATATTAAATTTAGTATAGTCTATAATTAATTTTTATTTTTTTACTTTGATCAGTGGGTGATATATTAGTCTAGCAGATTTTTTTATTTTAAAAATATTATTTTTTCCATTGTGTGTACAATATCTAGTTTTTAAAGAGAAGTCTCTAAACTCAATGTTTTTTTATTTTTGTTATCCCAAGTGTTTAACTGTCATGTTATTAAATTATTATTTTTATTTGTTTACTACAGAAGAGGAAGTTTACGAATACTATGTAGAAAGAACTGATGCTGAAGGTAAGAGATCTGACAGTTACTTTTTTTTTTTTTTTTTTTTTTTTTTTTTTTTTTTTCACTTCTTAGTACTTGCATATGAAGGTTAGTCAAAATGTACTGGTTGTTTGTATTTACTTTTAAATGTATTTGTTCGAATTCTCAAAGGGTATTTTTTCTTCCCGCTTAAAATAAAATGTCCAGAAGCCCTGGGAGAAACATTGTAGGGCTAGATTCTTTTTTTTTTTTTTTTTTTGTTCTGCCCATAAATCCTCTTTCAAATAGCTACCCCCACTTCCTGGTAAACATGTCAACTTTACAAACTAGCAATATACATATGTGAACACCAGGTTCAAGAAAAAGAAAAGATGTGATCACTCGGATAGAAATGCGCCACACTGGTGTCAATGAACCACAAACACAGGATGAAAGTTTAAAAACAATTTTATATAACAAAACAATTGAATAGTGAGAGAATGTAAGATAACAGACATAGTAAGATCGACAAGAGGCACTTATCTGATAATGGATATCACTACGATTATCCATGAATAATGAGTTACTAAATTAAAGTGTTCATAATAGTACACAGATAAAAAGTTCTTTAGAATGTCTGAATTAGAATCAGTAATTATTTCTTCTGCAATATAAACTTGGAGATCCTGGAATGGTACTTCTATTTCTTTCCATGCCAAGTAATTGAAATAAATCAAAGATAACACTCGGAAGATTTCTTTGGGAATAACATTTTTTATTCGTTACACATCTAGTAATCAAATAAGTCCATAAGCACATTTCTAATGAACACACAACAGGAATCAATTTATTCGAGATGACTTAGAGATTTTCTATAAACTGAAAATATATTTAAAAAATCACACTTGGTGGCACATGTCACATTGGCTTTACTTATCCCATTAGGAGGTCAAACTGTGTGATTGTTAAGCAACTCAGATTATATCCTGCCACCTCTCAGTCTAGGCAGGTAATAAAGGAAGAGAAGAATGAGGAAACACAAAGAAAGTGTGTGCTTTGATAGATTGATAATATATCTGATTTTAATTTAAATATTGAGGGTAATGTCACAATGTAGAAAGACAAAAGCTCTCATAGAATCTCGTTTTGGAAAGAAAAATGCTGTAAACATTCATGGGAAATTAGTAAATGTTTATGGAAAGGCTGCACTTGAAGTAAGCACATTAGAGATTATCAGTGACGTTAATGGCAATCCTAGAGATAAATGTGGAGCTGGCCTTAATGATAGACCTCACTGCGGCAGATGGCATGCCGCTGTCAATTAACAAAAGGCTTTCGTTACAACTAACAGAAGCATCACTATTACAAAATGGTAAAAACCTTCAAGTGAGCTATTGGTAGTATTTGTAGTTTAGTGCAGTTCCTTGACTGCTCAAAGGTCTATGGAAAGGGGTTTTTCAGAATGTTGACAAACTACATGAAGAGACCTGACTTTGCACCTTTGTATGTTCATCTATTCTCTCAAGGTCAATACTTCACCAATGAGGTTGAGGTGAAAAAAAAAGAAGCAAATTGCAGCTCGGTAAGAAAACATTGAAGAAGTTTTAAAGATGGAATGCATAAAATAAAGATTGATTAGCAAGAAGAGTATGGTGAAGGATAAATTTTGTAACCTGAGACTTATATTGCTTTGTCTGCTTCTACTATTAAACTAGTGTCAATTTGATTAATTAAATATGTTGTGAGTCCAGGAGAGTGACTTATTGAACCTTCTCAAACTTTTTCTGCTGACATGAAGTGGAAAGAGTATAATGAATCCATTACTAAGTCTGCAGATAAAAAAGTTATTTCACTGTGTCATGCTAGACAATTTTCATCACAACAACTTGTGTTACATATTTATAAGTCTACCATTAGTCTTTGCTTCGAATATTGCTGCCAAATCTGGGCTGGTGCTTCTGCTATATATTTAGAGATTCTTGATAAGATTAAAAGAATCTGCAATGTTATTAGTCTTGACCTGGCATTTTGGTTTCAGTCACTTTCCCACTGCCATAACGTAGTTTCCCCCAATGCCTTTTCTATAAATACTTTCATGGTAATTGTTTTGATGAACTTTCCTCTATGGCTTTTCCTTTTTAAAAGTTGTTATTTTGATTCCCCCCCACCTCCACAGATAAATTGTATAAATGGAAACTAGAAATTCATAGAGACCTTTTGAGGGATTATGATGGCTGTAGTAAGAATGATAAGTAAGAATGTGTCGTTTTGGCAAAAGGAATACTGTGGTATGTTTGGGTCAGTAATTTTGGTTAGCTAAGCTTAATTCTAAGACAAAAGAAGACCAGCCTTTCCTATCCCCACCCCCTTTTGGCCTTGTGCCAAATTTTTTTACTTTCAAAATAAATATTACTTACCTCTATGGTACCTAGACTTTATGAATTTAAGCGCAGTACTAGTTTGGCGGCAAGGTCTCATTGTTTTACAGCTGAAAGTGCTAGACGTAACCGTAAGTTCTATGCTAACAGTTTGCTCGCACTTCTCGCTTGTAGAATTCTCTTTTGGCTTCTTGACTCTCAGTGAATTTTGATCTTCAAAAGTTTAAATGCAATGTCAATCTTCTGCCTTAACTTTTATTCTTTTATTGTTCTCTCTCCTTAATAGTATTTTTTTTTTTTTTTTTTTTTTTTTTTGTATATTCTCTAATGGTCAGTAACCCCCTTGTGACTTAGTGGCTTTATTGCCTTACTTGGGGTAAAATGATTAAAAGAGATTAAAGTTTCTGAAAATAAGATTAATTATACTACAATATCTGAATCAAATTCAATTATCCCAGCTATTTGTTGATCATCAGGGTGTCCTGCTTGGTTGTAAGGGAATTTGAAGTTGGTATTGCTATCTCCTGTCTAAGTAACATGAGACTGGTTGTATTAGGTTACACAGTACCAGCAACTTGAACTGACTGAATTTCTGAACTTCCTTTGGCATCAGTGCAAAACAACTTGCCATACTGCTCCCATTTTCTTTGCCATAAACTGTTCAACCTGCTCTGCACTTCCTTATAATGCACACACACACACGTGGATAGATCAATAAGTTTGTAGTCTAATAAGAAAAAAAATTTATTTTGCATAATAAATATTTATTCTTTAACATAATCTCTTTCAATGGATTTAATTCAAAAGTGAATATTAATTACAGATTTAACATTATAAAGTGTGAACTTAAGATCCAAATGTAACTAACACATGGTACATTTAAAAATGATCCAATTTAATGTTAGCCAGCTCAGATCAGTGGTATCTTTGTCCTTTTCAAAATATTTATCTTGCATCTTTTCCTCTTTTAATAAGTCTGCAAACTTCTCTTCATCCTCCCTTTCAACCTTTTGGATAGGTCAAAGGTTGCAGAGAGCCAAATCTGGAGTGTAGGGTGTCTGACATACCCAGGTGGTTTTGCTAAAATCCCTGCACAGAATGTAAGGAACTGGTAGAGTCCATATTAAAAATGGCTGGATACTTTCAGGACGTTCCTTTTTTTTTTTGTATCCCTCGATTTAATTCTCACATTTTTAATCGCAAATTTCCAATTATATCAACCTGCACACATTCAGAATTGGGTGAGGGATGGGTTTCTGCTTGGTGAAAGTCTTCCGGAACAGATTGCCTTTTCAAATCTACCCTAAGCTGTTCTACAATACAAACCTCATCTCGGATAAGGTAGCTCTTATCTCTTCTCTTACTAAGTATGATATGCCAAACCAAACTTCATCTTTGCATATGGCTTTTCTGTCTTTCTCATGTCTGACTTTTGACTGGTTTTCTGCATTTGCATGGGATGTTGTATGTGCAGTCTTTGGTCATCAACTTTTGGGTAAATGCAAGAGGAGATTTCTTATACTTAAAAAAATAAAGACGCTCCACACACTCATTTCAAACAGTTTTTCTATTTGCAAAATGGATCATCTGGAATGTTGGAAAACAAACATGGAAAATGGGGGGGAAAAAAAAATTAAATCAATAATTTATCTCTTGGAATAAGACACGCATGTCAATAATACATCAAATGCCTTGATTGTCTACCATAATGAGACTGACCACAATTTTGATATAAATAAAGGTACTCTAAGGAGAAAGTAATTCACTGCAATGTAAATGACTAGGGAGTGCCTTGATTGCAATGGTCATCTACAGTAAATTTGCACCCTGGCTCTTACAACGTTTCACCACTCCTGGCAGGTCTTCTAATATCACAGTATGGAATACCTAGTTAGAAAAATGATAGAAAATAAAAGACTATGAATGAATTCGACTAAATGAAAAGAAAAATTTTAAAATTCCCAGCACCCCTCTGTTGTGTGTAGTCCTACCAACATAACAAATTTATCGTTCATTATTTACATTATTCAGATTATTGTCCTCATCTTTGTCGCCATATTTATTACAATGTTTCGGCCATTGTACACTCCAGTCTTCTTCAGGTGGTTGGAATGTCAAACTGAACCCTTTATTTTGCTCACTGGGGTAGACTGTTCTAGTTCCACATGCCATGTCTAATGGATGTCGGTTATCTCCTCTTAATTCCCCTTTGGAAGTTCTCCACTGCCTTAAACAGGTATTGAAATCACACTTTTTGGGTCCTGTCACTGGATCTAACTAACACCTTTATCCACTCAATGACACATGGCGCAGTGCATAAAGGCGTTAGTTAGATCCAGTGACAAGACCCAAAGAGTGTGAGTTCAATACCCGGTTAAGGCAGTGGAGAACTTCCAAAGGGGAATTAACAGGAGATAACTGATAACTGACATCCATTAAACATGGCACATGGAACTAGAACAGTCTACCACAGTGAGCAAAATAAAGGTTCAGTTTGACATTCCAACCACCTGAAGAAGGCCGGAGCATACAATGGCCAAAACCTTGTAATAAATATGGCAACAAAGATGAGGACAATAGTCCGAATAATGTACATAATACCTCATCTCAGAAATATAGACAAATTTATCGTTTCATTGGAGATAAAAACTTTCCTGGCAACAAGTAGAAATTACTTACCTGTTATGTTGATCAGTGTTCATTGAGTGTGGGTCTTTCTGCATGTTGGACCTAAGAGGGAAAAGACTAGCATTAAGTCTGTTCTCTTTTTGTCTCGTCTTGGTTGAAGAGGAAGTGACATAGGTCATTTCTGATTGGTCGCTTGATATTTTAAGATCAGCAATGACAGTTATATATGTCCAGTGTTGTGTGCTTGGTGAATTGATGCTTCACGATCGCCTGCTGGAATAGGTATTGTTCCGGTATGGTCTCTTGGGTGAACAGGTATGATGTTGAAAGACCCAAAACTTGTCATGATCCCAAGTCATAACATCAATGACGAGGCGATCATGCGCACCCGTTGGTGTGTATTTATAACAAACTAAGAAAGTCTGATGAAGTTCTGAAGGACAAAACGTGTCATAAGGAAACTTTTTCCACTTTGTCATAAAATTTTCCCCATATATGATACATATATAGAATTTGTCACTTAGCTGATTGATGTTATATTCAACACTTTAACTCTGCAGTTTCATATACGAACACTTTCATAATTGTTCAATCTACTCATCAGGATTCAGCAATTGACATATAATTTCGAAGTAAACCCCTTATCAATCAACGTGGGTAGATTGTTCTCATTCCACTCCACATGTCTAGGGATATCTCATCTTGTTCTTATTTAATTTAGTTTATTGCTTGCCATTTCCACTGAGTATACTGCCTGGCTCAGGGACTGAACTCAATTACCATGTTACTTTGTTGGCTGAGGATTCAGAATACACCAATTGAACCTCTGCAGAGAGGTAAGAACCCCCCCACCTTCCCCCGCCAAATGAGGTGCACTGGGTAAGACAATAAACTGCATCCAGTAGTGGGGCCTTTAGTTGGGAGGTTTTGAGGAGCATGGAGCCATCTCTTTGTTGCTGGTGTTTCTGGGTCTGCCCTGGCTCAGGGTGGTGACACCTGTTGGAGTGCCAGCTGTGGACAGTTGGTTGCACCCCCCCAACCCCCGGGCTGTGTTCAGCATGCTATGAAAGTGTAGAAATATGTTTTGGTACCAGAAATAGTTTGTGAAAAGTTATTGCCAGCAGAGCGGGTTTTTGAAGGAAAGAATTATTACAAGCAATATATTTAATTTTTTTTTTTTTTTTTTTTTTTTTCAAATATTGCCAGTAATACATTTTTGGAAAAATATTATCAGCTATATACTTTTTTTTTTTTTTTAAAAAAATATTACCAGAAATAGATTTTTGAAGGTAAAAATAAAACCAAAAATACCAGTAATGCATTTTTGAAAAAAAAAAAAAAAAAAAAAAAAAATTACTAGCAATAAAAATTTTGTCAGCATTAAATAATCCACTGAGGTGTTGATGTGCCGTAAAACAAAACAAACCAAACAAATACGATATCACTAAATTCATAAACGAACATTCATTTTAATCCATTAGGCTATTTTAGGTGACATGATGGATACTACTTCAAATTTAGTATTTATATATCCATCTTAATTGTCTTCAACTTTTAATTAATGAATATAAAATTTTATTTATCTTTTTAAACAAACTATAAAATTTCTCTTGATTGATTTTGATATTATCTTTTTCTTTTTCCTCTGTACGAATTGTTTAGATGAATATGATTTGACCCACAATTTTGGTAATAATATAACACTGGGTATGTTTAATTTGCTACTTTCATTTCTATCTCTCATGGGACGAATCTTACGGAAGTTCCCTCTGGAAATTCTTTTTCTTCCAGGCTCTTCAGTTGCTTTATTTCTTAACCATAGAAGAATATCTGCGGCTTTTGTTTATTTACTTTTTTCTTGCCTGCTTTTTAATGCTCTTTGAATTTATTAACAGCATCAAATAGCAAAGAACAATTGTCTGATATTAAATACACCATTTTTATAAATTCTTCCTGGAATCGGCTTTATTCAAATATCAGATATAAAAATCTTGCACTCTGTATAAGATCCGTATATAAATCGGACTTTTATATTCGACGATCAATATAATCCTTTTGGTCTGTGTGTTTTTTTTTTGTTTTGTTTTTTTTTTAAATCGGTTCAAACCCTGGTTCAAGTAGTGTGCAGAATTAGGCTTGGTGGTACGGGGTAAGAAATAACCAAGCAGTAGCAAATAAGAATAAGATATCCCCCAGACATAATCAGTGGATTGAGAACTACCCCCCCCCTCTGTGGATTAAATAAAGAGTTCAGTTTTGAAATACCCTAACAGTTACCTAGATCAAGAGACACCTAACGAAAGCCAAAATACACAATGGCTGATACGTGATGATAATAACAACTAAGATGAGGATATTATTTTCAATGCAAGTAATGCTGATTCAGCATCACAGATATTCAGATACGGGTGTGGTGCCGTTTTAATTACATGACCCAAAGAAATGAATTTGTAGATATATTTAGAAATTCTCTTTAAAAGTTGCATTTGTAGACACTGTTTACTGATTTAGTAGGACTTTTCTTGAATATCACAATCCTCAGAAAACTTTAAAAAAAAGATATACTTAAACAGTATTTTATATAAGATTAGATTGAGTTCATAGGGTAATTGTCAGATTACTTCAAACTGACTCATTTGAGTAACATTGAGGGGTTGATAAACTGTAAAATAAAATCGACCAACCAACCATTTGAGATGAATCTTTTGTAATTTAAGTTTACATTTTTGGATTTAATAAATTTAAATAATTTCTATGAATTACTTCTCAGGTAAAATGGTCTTAGAATCAGAAGCAGAAAGACATTACACACCTGATATTTCATTTTTTTTGTTTTTCTTTCTTTTAAAAATATCACTTCAATATTTTTATTACTTGCATTAAATACATTATTCGGTCTGTTATCCTCATCTTCATTGCCATATTCACAACGTTTCGACCGTTGTACACTCTGCCAATCTTCAGGTGATTGGAATTTTGAACTGAACCCTTTATTTCGTCCAACAGGGTAGATTGTTCTAATTCCACGTGCCACACCTCTTCCAGATGTCTCGGTTATTTCCCTTTTAACTCAAATCTCCAAGTTTTTTGGTTCGCCACTGCTATGGCCTGGTATTGAACAGACAACTCTTTGGGTCTGATCTCTGAATCTAACCAACATCTTTATCCACTGGACCATGTGTCCTTGAGGAGACATCCGGAAGAGGCATGGTACATGGAACTAGAACAATCTACCCTGGTGGATGAAATAATGGGTTCGGTTGGAATTTCCAATCACCTGAAGAAGGCCGGAGCATACAGTGGCTGAAATGTTGTGAATATAGCAATGAAGATGAGGATAACAGTCCGAATAATGTAAATAATGCAAGTAATCATAATACCTCATCTCAGACAGATATTTTATTATATTGAAATTAGTTTTAACCATTATTAGAAACATGAAATGATATTTGACAGTAGTTTTTTAATGTCATGTTCCTTCATCAAATAATCATGACTCTCCACAAAGTACTTCTCTTTATTGTCTGAATTGCAATGCTTTCTTAGAAAATAGAGTGAAATGGTCTTTTGTTGCCTACACTTCAGTTTGTTGTTGTTGTTTTTTTTTTTTTTGTTTTTTTTTTTAATTCAAAGTAGTAGCCATCCTAAACTGGTTGCCATCCAAGGCTAAAGAGCCCAGTCTGCCCTACTACTTACCCCAGAGCTGATGGATGTAAAATAAATCATTTGATATCTTTCTAAAGAGCATTAGTACAAAGTGAACACAAAAGATTAGGCTGAAACTCAGCTTTCTTTAATTTCATTTTTAGCACTGATAACCCTTATGTTAACTGCACATTATCATGCGCCCTAAAATCCTGACTTCAGTCACTGGTACAAATTAATTTTATTTTGATCATTAAAAAAATGCCAGAGAAGTGCTAGAAATACTAGAAATACATTCCAGTTATTCCATAATTTCCTGGAATTTGGCAATTTATTTTTTCTGTCAAAATAAATTTAATCAGATCAATTTAATAATTCTGAGGAATTTTTATTCTCTGTAGATGTTAATTTATTTTAACTAAAATAAATCTTTAAAAAATTAGTGTGCAGGCAAAGTGCAAGGTTTTTTTTTGTTGTTTTTTTGTTTTTTGTGGCCTTTTCTGCATATTTTTAACAAATTTAAGATCAGATGATTTATTTAGGATTTTTTAACATTTAAGCTTGATGCTGCCTTTTTAAAGCATTTTTCTTAATTTTCTAAACATTTTTCCATTTATATGTATATTTTTTTTTAACTTTGGGATGTGTTTTTTTCGCTATGAAACCAAAACAAAGCATTTTCTTTTCCAATCCAACTTGTTTAGATTATTGTTATTTCTTTTTTTTCTAATTCACACAAAAAAAACTTGGAAGAAGCCGACAAATCGAAAACAGCCATTTCATTCTCTTAATTCCACAAGGTTTATTTTTGATTGATTTTTGCTGGGTCACATTATTTTAAAGCATTCATTCCATGTGTATTCCTTTCTTGCAACACTTTGCAAATGTGGTTCACGCTTGCTTTTGTCCCCATCTCTTTACTTTAGGAGGATCTAATAATACTCGGGGAAATGATGAGCAAGGTAAGTCCCACAATCTCCCTGCTCCCCCCAGCATTGAATGTTTACTTTCACTGATTTTAATGGTTCTTTTTATTTACTGCATTTGTTTAAAAGAAAAAAATACTTTCAAAATGTTTTCTTAATTCTTTTTCACTTTCTAATATTGTTCTGTTTTTCCTTTTTGTTTTTCCTTTTCTAATTATCTGATAAAATAAAAGTTTTAAGGTATGCTATATTTATAGATTAAGAAGTGCTCAGTATCCAGGCTTAAGTCATATGTAAATATAAGTAATTTGGGCATAGATCAAAAATATCACCATTCGGTGTTGATCTCTGTGTCCATAATTAGATCAATCAAAAAAGTGCCTTCAATTTTATCATAAATGGTTTTTACCATCTTTGATTAACTTTACGGTTATCTTTGATGTTTTAACTGCAAATGTTTACGTATCTCTCCTTTTCTAGATTTTATTCCTTCTTTTCTAGAATGCAGTGATTTTTTTTTTCCCTCCTCTCCTCAGACCCACCTTTTTTTTTTTTTTTTTTTTTTTTTCATGGCTTTTACTAAAACCATCGACATGACTCTTCATAATTTTTTTCATACAATTTTTGCCTCATCTCATTTGTTATATTTAACTAAATATCTCACATGTCCTTTAAATTTTTTAAAATTTAAAATCTAATCTCCTCAGCTTTGTGTTATAAAGTTTTCAGTTTGTAAGACTAATTAAAATCTAAGTATGCATCTTAAATCCTTTATCTTTTTTCCAACCTCCCCATTTTTTTTTTTTCCAACCTCCCCCCCTTTTTTTTTTTTTTTTTTTTTCAACCTCCCCCTTTTTTTTCCAACCCCCCCCTTTTTTCTGTCTTATTATTTGACTTGAACAATTTCTTTTTATCATTTGACTGACTCTTTCAGATTTTGTATTGTTTCAACAGTTGAACAGCATATCCACCCATTGTGTTGTGATTAAAAGCAATGATAATAGAAAGAAAAACTAGTTGGAAAATAAAACCAATAATGAAAAAAGTTTTTATTTCTTGCTAGTAAAACCAAAATGAGGGAAACAAAAACTTTTTACTATGTTACTTAAAAATTGAAAACAAAAAAATGAATATGAAAAATAAATAAAATTAAATAAATGAAAGAAGTAAAATAAAGTCTACAAAAAATCTAAATCGATAAAAATAAGTAAACACATTTAAGTAAATAATAAACAAAATGTTTCGGCCATTGTACACTCCAGCCTTCTTCGGATGATTGGAATTCTGAACCGAACCCTTTATTTCATCCACTGAGGTAAATTGTTCTAGTTCCACATGCCATGCCTCTTCCAGATGTCTCAGTTATTTTCCTTTAACTCACCAAGTTTTTTCTTTTCTTGTTCACCGTGGTGAACAAGGAAAAGAAAAAAACTTGGCTGAGTTACACAGGAAAATAACTGAAGACATCTTACGAACGAGGGCATGGCATGTGAACTAGAACAATTTACCTCAGTGGATGAAATAAAGGGCTAGAGTTCAGAATTCCAATCACCGAAGAAGGCTGGAGCACACAACAGCCAAAACATTGTGAATATGCCAATTAGGATAAGGATAAGTTTGAATAATGTATATAATTATAATACCTCATCTCAGAGATATAGACAGATAATAAATAATGAGTAAAAAAAGTTAACAAACACCACTATAAAACAGCTACAAATAACTGCATTTGAATGTACATTTTTAAAATTTTTTTTTTTTTTTTACTCCATAGTCTCTAAAATATGCCCTTGTGCAAACTGCTTTAGTTTCCTTTCTTTCACCATACGATCAGTTTTAAACCGACTGGAGTGACAGGGTGTAATCAATTTCTATTTTTTCCTCAGATTAAGTCATTTGCAGTGGTGGGCAGTAATATAAATTTATTTTCAGGGTGTATGATGAAATTTGTTTGGCCTTGAAAAATATTACATCTGATTTTCAGCACGCCCAGACACTATTTTCTTGACTGTCGATTAGTTGGCCTATGGCCATTGTCTGCGATGAATGTTACTTCAAGGAAGTGTACAGAAATTATAACACTGCACAAACACTAGCAAGACTTACCAGTGAGCAAATCAAAGTAATATAGACTCTCCTGATTTAAATCCAGTAGAGAATCTATGGCCAATCTGCAAGGAACGACTTCATGGAATGGACATATGAAGTACTAACTGGGTCATGTTTCATAGGAAAATACGAAAAAAGTAAATAAGAACGGAATTATTTATTTTGTTTCAATTAATTTGATGTACAAGGGTGTATGTAATTGTTCCATCTGCCCAATCGCCATTAGGATAATACAATAGACCTTCTACCCATAATGCACCATAGACCAGCATATTTAAATATTCAAGCCAAAACAATGCACCAGGTCTGAAGATTGCATTAAACATGAAACAGATTGTTGCCACTGTCCAATTCTAGGAGAAGGTAACTCTGAATTCAAAACCAGCCTGGAGAGAGTTGGGCTCTGCCAGGTTATCTTGCCAAAGAAACGCCATTTCTACTGCAGCTACATTACAAGTGGTGCCCCTACAACCCTGATGGGTCATGGGATTTACAATTGCAATATTAATATCTGGTATAGTGTATGTGAGTATAAAAGTAGACATTGAGGTCAAAAAGCAAGCGGTAATATTCTGTTTTCTGCTTGACCACAATCTTCAAACCTGGAGACTGTGTTCAAGCATGAAACAAACTGTCACCACTTGGTGTTGACCTCATTGTCCACTTAATAATGCAGTATATAAAGTCCTATCACAATTGAAGATTGAAAGAAACATATACATCTTTGGCTTTAATTCATTTGTTTAAACAAGAGACAAATTTACCCTCATTATCGATGATAGAATTGCATCTTTTTTGCAAATTTTTTCTGTCAAAATAAATTTAATCTGATCTGTGTAATTTTCCAGGTTTCAATGCAACGAAACCATCAATATCAGTTTTAACCACTTATCAATTAATAAACTGTTTTTTATCTCTAAAAGAAGTTGCAAAAGATCTATCTATATTTCTGAGATGAAGTATTATGTATACTATTTACATTATTGTCCTCATCTTTGTCGCCATTTTTATTACGTTTCAGCCATTGTACGCTCTGCCTTCTTCAGGTGGTTGGAATGTCAGACTGAACCCTTTATTTCACTCACTGGGGTAGTTATCTCCTGTTAATTTCCCTCTCCAAGTTCTCCACTGCCTTAACCAGGTATTGAACTCACACTCTTTGGGTCCTGTCACTGGATCTAACCAACACCTTTGTGGAACTGGAACAGTCTACCCCATTGAGCGAAATAAAGGGTTCAGTTTAACATCCCAACTACATGAAGAAGGCCAGAGCGTACAATGACTGAAACATTAGTATAAAGATGCCGACAAAAATGAGGACAATAGTCCGAATAATGTAAATAAAGTTGCAAAAGAGCTGAATAGATGAAAGTCAGATGGAGCAATGTCAGGAGCATAAGGCAACCCCCCCACACCCTTTTTTTTTCTTTCTCCCTCATAATCAATGACTTAGGCAGCATGCTTTTCCTGTAAATTTTTCCAATTCATGTTTCTCAGCATTAGCTGTTTTATTTTGGTTTAGCACTTCATGATATATCTCACCAAAAACAAAACATAATTTTCTTTGGGTGTCATCTTAGTTTTGGAATGGATTCTCTTTTTTCATTGCATGGTAAACTCTGTTCTTTCTTGGGGTATAATATTACAAAGAACGCACTTTTCAACACTGGTGATATTTTTTGCAACTTCTGTTGATGAAAGGGCTCTTTTTCACTTCTTGCAGTGAGGGAGGTTGAGTTTTTACCTTTTTTTTTTTTTTTTTTTTTTTTTAGAAAATCAACATAGTACTCAGTGTACAAGCTGGAGTTTGACATGATAAGTATTGACACTAAAAATTATATTCATAGCTTTTAGCAATTTTTGAGTTTTAAGGATCGTCTGAAAAAATGTACAGGAATACTTCATTTCTACAGGTTTTTGCTTACAAACTGACTTCAAAATTTTACTATTTTAAGAATAAATCCAAATAAACTAGATACATTTTGCATTAGATCCATTGAATGGAAAATATATTCAAACTAGAATTCTAATTAAGAATCACCACAAGAATAATATGGAATTTTTTTACTGTATCCAATAAGTAAAAACTGTTAAAAAAAAAAAAGAAAAAAAATGGTTACTTAATCAATAAGATTTCTTAGATCATTTGTTAGATCCTAATTAATAAAAACAAAAATGCATATATCACCATAATATTACTGGGCAAAAATTATAAGGCAAGATATTTCAAATTTGAATTGCCTTTTTTTTCTTTTTCTTTTTTTTCTTTTTTTATTATTATTTATTTATTTATTATATTTTCCATTCTCCACCCACCTTTGAAGTAAATAACGGTCTTATTTGATGGCACAATGATTTAGTAATAATGTGCTTGCACCTTGTTTCTTATCCATATATAATCTGTGCAACTTCAGCAGGTAATTTAACTGCTCTTTCAACACTTAGTTAATATGCAGGTAAATTTGGCAACTCCAATCTATTCATTAGAACCACTTGCAGTTCATTATTTGATAAATCTTCTACAATCATATACACACACAAACGTCATTTTGTGAGAGGTTAATCAAATCTGATCAGTGTCTCATTAAAGGAGTTGATGAAAGAATTTTTTTACTACCATCTTTCGTAGCTTGTTACTTTTGAAACCCAAAAAATAATTTCATTGCAAAATTTACTTATACTTTATTCTATTTTGGTGATGAAATTTTAAAATTAGTTTTCTAAATTAACGTAATTAATTAAGTATGATAAATGTTTACTTATCTAATGAACCAAATCTTTTCATAGCTTCTTCCCTCATCTCCATTTCACCTAAGTTCAACAACGAGAAAAGAAGATTTTCTGAAAGCAAGGCAAAAGTATTGTGTTGTAAACTTGTTATGGCAACATTCTGTATATTTGGTCGACCGTTGCTTTATTCTCTGGATCATGTTGAAGATACGCAGTTGTTGGTTATGGAATTTATTAACCCTTTTAATTTCAAACTAACTAAATGCATATGTTCCAATTATAAACTTTATAACGTTTTCACTGGTCACCAGAATTAAATTCTGAACTTAAAATAAATGCATAATTCATTTCCTAAAAAAAAAAAAAAAACAATTTTGGAAAAAAGTCAATATTTATCATGTCAAAGCCCAACTTTCAGATTCAATGAAATACCATGGTTACAACTTTGTTCCAAACTCCTTTTAAATTTACTCAAGCTGAAATAAAATAATCTGTTAAGAAATAAGAAAAAGAATTACAACATAAAAAATTGTTATTTTTACTGTAAATAGAATGTAAAAAAAAATGTAACAGGATTTTTCTTTGATTAATCTATGAGGAATTGCTGAAGAAAGACTTTTTCTTCAATGCGATTTTTAAGAAAGTTTCTGTATGAATGTGCGGATATTAATAATTGATTGTTATCTCAGAAAAAAAAACTTTAAAAAGCATTTCATTGAAGAAAGTCATTTCTCAATGCTCACATAAATTAATCAAAACATCAAATCATATATTGGCTTTTGTCTTTACACATAGTGCCTTTTTATAGATACACTCTATTTGTAATTTTTAAATATATATATATATATATATATATATATATATATATATATGAAGAAATATAGTATTAAGATGTGCTATATTTATGGGATAAAGTGCTCAATATCAGAGATAGAGCGTATGTAAATATAAAAGTGAACATAGAAGTCAACACTGTTTCATGTTATATGCAATTGTCAGGCCTGAATATTGCATATAGCTGCTATATGCAATATTCAGGCCTGACAATTACATGAAACAGACTGTCGCCTCTAAGTGTTGACTTCGATGTTCACTTATATATATTATGAAATGGACAAAGTCCGACACTTATTTTAAGACATTTTCATGTTAAATATTTGTATCTATAAAAAGAATGTATTAAGTAAATGCTCTGTTTATAATAAACAGTATTAAACAACATTTACCGGCCGGTTTACTGTTTATTATAAACAGAGCATTTACTTAAATAGTTGTATCTATAAAAAGAATGTATAAACATGAAAATGTCGTTATATATATATATATATATATATATATATGCTGGATTTTCTCTCAGGTTTTTTCTTTTTTCCTTTTTTTTGGGGGGAGTCTTTTTCCTTCTTTTCTTTTTCCTTTTCTTTTTCCTTCTTTTTATTTTTCTGTTTTCCTTTATTTTTTATTTTTTTCCTTTTCCTTTTTTCCCTTTTTCTTTTTCCTTCTTTTATTTTTCCTTTTTCTTTTTCCTTCTTTTATTTTTCCTTTTTCTTTTTCCTTCTTTTATTTTTCCTTTTCCTTTCTTTTATTTTTCCTTTTCCTTTCTTTTATTTTTCCTTTTCCTTTCTTTTATTTTTCCTTTTCCTTTCTTTTATTTTTCCTTTTCCTTTTTCTTTTTCCTTTTTCTTTTTCCTTCTTTTTATTTTTCTATTTTGCTTTATTTTTTTATTTTTTTCCTTTTCTTTTTTTCCCTTTTTCTTTTTCCCTTTTTCCTTTTTTCCTTTTTTCTGTTTTGCTTTATTTTTTTATTTTTTTCCTTTTCTTTTTCCTTTTTTCTCTTTTTCTTTTACTTTCTTTTTTTTCCCTTTTTCTTTTTCCTTCTTTTTCCGTTTTCTGTTTCCTTCTTTTTCCGTTTTCTGTTTCCTTCTTTTTCCGTTTTCTGTTTCCTTCTTTTCCTTTTTCTGTTTCCTTCTTTTCCGTTTTCTGTTTCCTTCTTTTCCGTTTTCTGTTTCCTTCTTTTCCTTTTTCTTTTTCCTTCTTTTCTTTTTTCTGTTTCCTTCTTTTCTTTTTCCTTCTTTTCTTTTTTCTGTTTCCTTCTTTTCTTTTTCCTTCTTTTCTTTTTTCTTTTTCCTTTTTATTTTTCTGTTTTGCTTTATTTTTTTATTTTTTTCCTTTTCTTTTTCCTTTTCTTTTTCCTTTTTCTTTTTCTTTTACTTTTTCTTTTTCCTTTTTCCTTTTTCTTTTTCCTTCTTTTTCTGTTTTGCTTTATTTTTTATTTTTTTCCTTTCCCCCTTTTTCTTTTTTCCCCCTTTTTCTTTCTTTACATTGATTGAACACCTATTGCCTTGGATCTACAGGCCAATACATTTTATATGCTTAATATCTTTCATATTGTTTTAAAACTTTTCTATTATCAGAACCACTTCTTCGGGACGGTGTGATTCAAAGACGTCCTGTTGAGAAAAAAGAAGCCATCTCAATATTTACGGCTTTTGCTTTACCTGGAGTACTTCCTGTAAGTAAAAAATATTACACTCTATTTTTCTTGCTCTAAAAATTTGTATTTACCTTTTCTTATTTCTTTTCTTTTTCTATTTCCTCTTTCATTTCTTCTTTTTTCCTTTCTTTTCTTTTTTATTTCCTTTTCTTTGAATGTTTTTAAAATTAACAGCATTTCAACTGGTTTAGATATTTCAGCTATCCAACTACAGATGTAAATTCCTGCCTTCAAAATGTGTTGAAAGGACAAAGGAACCTCAAAATTAAGGTGTACAGTATGACTAAATGGAGTCTTCATCAAAAGAAGACTGGATATGATTTGCATTCTAACATAAACCCCATAATTTAATGAGTTCTTATCATTCTAAGACTTAGTCATTTAGTTGCTTCCAAGTCTCAACCATTCTGTAGCCTATTATAGATCAGATAAATCATTTGTATTAGCAGAGAAAACCAGAAAACACCAGAACAATGTTTATAATGTAATTCCAACCAGTTTCGACTGTTGAGCTCTTTCTTAGGTTGAGCAATTCTATGGCCTCCTTTTGATTGTACAATTGCTGGCGGATGAAAAACTTCCAGGAATCAACATACATTAAAATGAGATTTTCTGTCTGAATCTTTGGGATGAGGAGTTCTCATTATTTCCACTGTTTATATGTTAACTACTGTCCTCATATTTGTTGTTGTTGTTGTTATCACAAAATTTTGGACTTTGTACCTTCCGAACTTCTTTAGGTGTATTTTATCCAGGTAACGTACAGAAAATTCCAAACTGAAACCATTATTTAATCTTTTAATCTATTTAATCACCAATTTCACAAACGAACAGTTTAATCGACAAGACGATTGTCCCGAGTGGATTAAAACATTGCTTCATGAATTTAATGAAAAGTGGAATTTACTGGGCAGCGGAACAAGACGGGATCTCTCCAGAGCTGGGCAGCGGAACAAGACGGGATCTCTCCAGAGCTGGGCAGCGTAACAAGAACAGTCTATCCCAGTAGATTAAGTAAAGCGTTCAATTCAGAATTCCTTGTAGCTTAGCCAGATTGATATATACTTGAAGGCCAGAGAGTACAAGGCAGAAATGTTATGATAACAACAAAGATGGGGACAATAGTGTAAATCAAGATGACACTTATGTATAGAGCAGGACAGTATGCATTTCAGCAAAGATGGAATTGAAAAGCAGCCCGACATTAAAAAAAATCTATATGGAATGACATATGTGACATAATTTGCTGAAAATCAGTTATGTCACAGTTTCTGGTTATCATTATCACCTGAA
Source organism: Acanthosepion lycidas (assembly GCA_963932145.1). Lineage (NCBI taxonomy): Eukaryota > Metazoa > Mollusca > Cephalopoda > Sepiida > Sepiidae > Acanthosepion > Acanthosepion lycidas. Next base: position 9,691,199 of record OZ010588.1, read on the forward strand.
AAGTGAAAATTTTTCCTTACAGATTCACCTCTAAAATTGGATTGTCATAAAAATTGTGGTAACAACAAAAGCAATTCAATAAATTCATTTGTCAAAAAAAAAAAAAAAAAAAATCTCTTGGAATGTGAACCCTTCTCAGAATTGTAAACAATATCATTTATTGTCAGCTTTTAATGAAATCATCTTTTAACATTTTCTTTTTGTTGTTCTTTGCAGTGTGCCTTGTCGTATGCCTGCCTTAAGCTCGTGAATTATTCATTTTTCTTCTGGCTTCCACTTTACATGGGTCGCAATTGGAACCTTCCAGAATCTACAGCTGACAATCTTTCCATTTGGTATGACATTGGTGGAATTATAGGTAAGATAGTTATTCACTTTATATGTTTCACATTGTTCTTTACACAGAAATTTGAACCAGTTACCCAGGACATGGGTTTTATCTGTTAACATGGGGAGGTGCTTCACGAAGTCCTCTGGTCATACACACATTCATTAGTGTCAGGCACAGAGGTCAATACAATGGCATAGCTAGTGTTTTTTTCCACCTGGAGTTTACCTCTCCTCCCGAGAAAGAATACAATGTACATTAACCTCATAAAGTTATATATATATATATATATATATATATATATATATATATATATTCATACATTCGTCAATTTTTAATATTTTTATCCATTTCTCAGAATCTAATGTCCGTATAATGCCAGGTTTTTTTTCTGTGTTTCTGTTAACGTGGTATTTATAACACCTCGCTGGTAAATTATGAAATGAAAGTAAAATGGTGTTTGTTTATTTATTTAAAAATAAAACTGGGGATATGTAAAATAACGAAGATATTACTACTTTCTTTCTAAATCAGGAAAACTTTAAAAACTTTTTACAATAACTTGTTTTTTATATACCCTCTGTTTTATTTAAAAAGGAAAACAAAAAACACGTACTTTTAATTCATAATTTATCAGTTTTTTAAATATTTATTTCAATTCTTATGAGTGAGGAGTCATAAATTAAACATTAACAGAAACACATTTTGTTTTTCTTTTTAACAATTCAAAAAATATAATGTCTTTTTAAATTATTTTGATTTACGTAGTTGAAGTTATTATTAGCAAAGTAGTAGACTAAAAATTAAAAATCCAATAAAATTAATTTCACTTTTAAAAACTGAAATAAATGTTATCATACTTTTAATTCTTAGCCTATTTTGCTTAATAAAATTTCAACTAAACAAAAAATAAAACATTGCATTGTTTTATTACTGTGAAAACTTGTAAATAGAAAAAATTGAAAGAATGCCCATTTTTGGACTTTAAATAAACTTTCTGCACCTAAAAAAAAAGTATATATTAATTTTCAATTTTCTTTTAAATTTCCGTTCGATATTTCCAGAAAAAATAGGAATGCATGTGATATCCTTAAAGCACTGGAATTCAATTTATTTATCTATTTTATAATTTATGATAAGTAATAATTTTATATCCGTATTAAAGTTAGGTCTATGTTAAGATAAAAATAAACAATTGGTTCACTTATTTATTTAATTTTTTTTCACTAATACAGACATGAAAAATCAAAGAACTGATGCCAAAGTCTGGACTTGTCACATAGGTGTGAAAAAAAACTGTGGATTCATTAAATTCACTTAATCCAACCCCACATCAAGCCCTTTAAAAATGTTCAAATTTTTTTCACACCTTTTGCTCACGTCTTGTAAGAGGGGGGTTTATCCCCACCAGCTGACAGCATGTTTTGGACACAATTTTTTTTTTTTTATTGCTGGCTTTGAGCTAACCATATCAAAGACAAATTGAACCCTATCTTCTTCCTTATCACTACGTTTTTTGCAAAATTATTGAAATTATGCTATTGTTTGTTTTTCTTTTCTGAAAACTCACCACGGACCAAAAGTGCCACCCTTCACTTAGTTATGCCACTGAATTAGTATAAAATAATAGCAGTAGAAGTAATTAACTACTTGAGAGCAGGATGTTTTTAGTGTTAAATGTCATTTCTGTGCAAATTTTTCAGATGAGGCTTTCATTTATTTTGGCATAAAATGATTCTAGAGTTGATATCCTATTAAAAATTCCTTCAAACTGAAAATCATCTTTTCTTTTTTATTCCAACAATATTCCAACCTTCATTAAGTATTTGTTAATCCATGTAACTTTCAAGGAATTTCAAACTGACCCTTTTATTTAATCTATATGGCTAGGTTGTTCTCACCATTCTATCCAGAACAAGAACAAAACTAGATACCCCCCAGATATGCACAGTGGAATGAGAACAATGTACCCAACCTCTGGATTAAATAAAGGGGTCAGTTTGATATTCCCTAAAGGGTAAAACAGCTGTAAAATTGTGATAAGAGAGGAATCTGAATATATGGATAATTCATTGTCATTATATTCTCTGGATTTTCTGCCAATGTGTGATGCCAGTGAAATAACTCTTCAAATGCTTCAGAATAATCATTGTTTTTTTTTTGTTTGTTTTTTTTTTATGCTTATTAATTTCCACAGTTGTTATTTGTTTATTTCTAGTTTCTTATAGAAACTAGAAATAAACAAATAACAAATGTGAAATTTCTTTTTTATCTAGAATTTTTTTTTTTTTTTGTTTGTTTGTGTATAATTAAAATTTGATTTAATTCAGTGAACTGAATCTAATTTTAATTACAAATAGATTAATTAATAATGCAATTAAAAAGTGATTACAATTCCTAGAAGTTTGGAAACATTTCAATGCTGAGGCAATTTTTTATAAAGTAAATCTTGTTTTTATAATTGTTTATCATTCTCATCAAATGATTTTAATCTTTTTGTTTTTCATTGTTTTTATTTAGGAGGTTGTATTGGTGGATATATTTCAGTAAGTCTGTATTTTTTCTCTTTTCTCTAATTTCTTTGACTATAAAAATTTATTAGAAACAAAAAATATAATAAACAATTCCATCAATTTTGCTGGCTGGCTGCTTGTCTTTTTGTCAAAATAGGACGTTAAGAGTTCAGAATTCAACGTTAAGAGTTAACAATTCAACATGGATGGTTGCTTTGGCATGGGGTAATGGTTAACAAGCTAGTCTGTTTGCTTGACCGTCACTGCTGAATTGCAAGTTTGATCCTCACAGAATGTCCCATACTTGTAGTCTTGTACCAAACTAAGCTAAACTTTGTAATTAAGAATCTGAGATGAAAAAATACAAAATAAAACGAAGACAAGAGATTGGATGTGCGGCTGGTGTAACAGTGGCTTGGAATGCAAAATCAGAGACCCGAGATAGAATTCCAGTCAAGTTCATTGTATTCACTTGGGAAAGGTATAAATCTATCTTGTCTTCCCCTAACTATGGGTTAAATAAAAGGACAGATTGGGTTCTGTAACCTTGGTTGGCAACCATTCTATTAATTGTTACTCAATAAAAACACCCATCCCCCAGCAACCTGCGCCACTTGTGGGGATGCCTTGGTCCATAAAAACATGCAATGACTGAAATTATTCAGTTATCTGAATTTCACGTTCTAATACAAACAGAGAAAGCATTTCTTATCTCCTCATGAGGTATAATAGAAGTTATTAAGCGACAAAAATGGTGGTGGATGGAAAAAACGGCAAGAAGAAAGGATAACAGGTGGAGCAAAAGCTTGGTTGAATGGTCTCCTAATAGATAGAAAATGCAGTAGGAGAAGACCAGACAGAACAGAGATGAGACAAATGGGTTTGCTGGCAAACATAACAGGGATTAGCATAGTTACAGTCCACGTTGGGAGGAGTTGGGAAAGGCTTTTGGTTATTTGCAAACTTAAAATAGCGGATGATGATAATGATTTTACAATATCTGTCTATATTTCTGAGATGAGGTATTATGTACACTATTTACATTATTCGGATTATCATCCTCATCTTTGTTGCCGTGTTTATCACAATGTTTCGGCCGTTGTACGCTCCGGCTTTCTTCAGGTGGTTGGAATGTCGAACTGAATTTTTTATTTCGCTCGCTGTAGTAGACTGTTTTAGTTCCACGTGCCATGTCTAATGTCAGGGACACATGGCACAGTGGATAAAGGCGTTGGTTAGATCCAGTGACAGGACCCAAAGAGTGTGAGTTCAATACCTGGTTAAGGCGGTTGAGAACTTGGAGATGGGAATTAACGGAAGATAACTGATAACCGACATCCATTAGATATGGCATATGGAACTAGAACTATCTGAGGCCCAAAATAATGATGTCTGGTTATTTGATTAGATTTTAGGAAGTGAGTTGGGCTGAGAACCTTTCAGCACACCTTCAGATATAATTTGATTTATGTACCAACAAAGTTTCTATAAGCAAAATTGTTGATTTTCTAAATTTATATGAAGTAAACTACACCGTTGTGCAAATTAATTGAAACAAAGCTAATAAGTCCGCTATTATTTACTTCTTTTTTTTTTTTTTGTATTTTTCCAATGAAACATGAGCCAGTGCACATGTTTGTACGTCCATCCCATGAAGTCATTCCTTGCAGATGAACCACAGATTCTTGATTGGATTTAATCAGGAGAGTTTCTGGGTCAGTCTATAGTACTTTGATTTACTCACTGGTAAAGCTTGCCAGTATGTTCGTGCAGCATTACAATTTTCATATACTTCCTTGGAGTAATGTCTATCACAGACAATGGCCATAGGACAACTAATTGACAGTCGAGACAATAGTGTCTGGGCGTGGTAAAAATCTGATGCAATGACAAATGACACAATATTTTTAAAAGCCAAACAAATTTCATCATACACCCTGAAAATAAATTTATATTACTGCACACCACTGCAAATGACCTAATCTGAGGAAAAATAGAAATTGATTACACCCTGTCACTCCAGTGGGTCTAAAAATGACTGTATGGTGAAAGAAAGTAAACTAAAGCAGTTGTTCCAATTAATTTTCACAAGGGTGTATAGACTAAGGGCTCTTTAGCCTAGTGAACCCCTGCTTGTTCCTAGTTTTGTTTTCTTTATTATTAAAATCATTTGACCTATACATTCTACAGCCTTCTTCAGGTGTACAATCTGTAAAGCAACAGATAATCCAGAAATGCTACCAAACAGAAAGGAATTGTGCTAGATCTACTTGTTGGCTTCACTTATTCACAACTACACAAACAGATAGTACACCTGAGGAAGGCTGTAGAATAGATTGGCTGAAATGAGTAACAAAAAGATCATTTTAGAAGTTAACATATGTAGTTTGAAAAAAAAAACTTTTTTTATTTTTCATTTTTTTGTGTTGACTTTATAAACAAAATATGAATTGATAAGATTATTTCAAATATTTTGATATCGTTGGTTATTTAAAGCAAATCTTTTCTTTTTTTTATTTCAGGACAGAATTGGATATCGAGCTGTTGTCGTCTTTCCTATGATGCTTATTTCAATACCAATACTTTACATTTTTAATCGTAAATATAGAAACAATCTTTTCATATTTCTTTCTTTTTCTTTTTTGTTTTTTCTTTTTGTTTTTGTTTTTTCTTTTTGTTTTTGTTTTTTCTTTTTGTTTTTGTTTTTCTCTTTCTCTATCATTCTTTCTTTCTCTATCATTCTTTCTTTCTCTATCATTCTTTCTTTCTCTATCATTCTTTCTTTCTCTATCATTCTTTCTTTCTCTATCATTCTTTCTTTCTTTCTCTATCATTCTTTCTTTCTTTCTCTATCATTCTTTCTTTCTTTCTCTATCATTCTTTCTTTCTTTCTCTATCATTCTTTCTTTCTTTCTCTATCATTCTTTCTTTCTTTCTCTATCATTCTTTCTTTCTTTCTCTATCATTCTTTCTTTCTTTCTCTATCATTCTTTCTTTCTTTCTCTATCATTCTTTCTTTCTTTCTCTATCATTCTTTCTTTCTTTCTCTATCATTCTTTCTTTCTTTCTCTATCATTCTTTCTTTCTTTCTCTATCATTCTTTCTTTCTTTCTCTATCATTCTTTCTTTCTTTCTCTATCATTCTTTCTTTCTTTCTCTATCATTCTTTCTTTCTTTCTCTCTCTCTCTTTCTCTCTTTCTCTCTCTCTCTTTCTCTCTCTCTTTCTCTCTCTTTCTCTCTCTCTTTCTCTCTCTTTCTCTCTCTCTTTCTCTCTCTTTCTCTCTCTCTTTCTCTCTCTTTCTCTTTCTCTCTCTTTCTCTTTCTCTCTCTTTCTCTTTCTTTATATATGATTCCAGTTCTCATATTTTCTGGTATTCTCCCATCTCAAGGATTTTGATTTACAAAATTATGAGGTAAAAAATGAAATTTAAGTAACGTTGGGCTTGTCAAAGAAAGAGTAAATTATCAAGACTATTTTGTGTTAGGAGGGGGGGGGGCATAATTTCTTCAACACCAGCGAAATAACGGTATTATAAAGTCGCGTTAAAGTACTTTTTTTTTTTTTTTCTTTTTTTTTAAAAAATATTTTTTCAGATTAAATTGAAAATATATTTTGCCCCATTTAATTTTGATTCGTTTTGTTTAGCGGCATATCAACACCTCTATGGGTTATTTAATGTCAAAATCTAAATATTTTGAATGCAATTGTATGCCCTCAACTACAAATAAAATGTATTTTTGGTCATTTTACTATATAAATAGGTATTATTGGTCTTTTTTTTTTTATAGAAAAAATGTATTGATGTTATTTTTATTCTTTCATAGTGTATTGCTTTTGTTTGGGGATTCACTATTTACCCATAGCTGGGACCCTAACAGGTGCTACCACCCCAGGTCAGGATGGACCTGGGAACAACGGCAATTAAGTGGTCATTCCATGATCCTCAAAACCTCCAATCTCCCGATCAGTGGCCTTACTTTGACTGAAATAAGATTGCAAAGAATCAGTTAAGGAAATATTTAAAAAAAATTATCTTGAGGAATTAATTTGCATGAGAATTAAATCTTGTTTAATGCACTAAGATATAGCAATAAAGTTTATAGATTATGACCAGTTAGTGTTTCTACCTAATGAAAGTAGTCAGTAGTAATTGGTTAAACTGTTGGAAAATAAGATAGAAAGAATCTGCACTGATAACTTGATCAGTAGACCAAGCACAGACATTAATACTTTGTGTGAGTGATACAGAACAAATGATGAATTTATGATTTCAGAGGCAAGAGCTGAGGCATTAGGGGTCAGTGAAGTTTATTGGGTACATGAAAGGTTGTGTTTAGCACAGAGACTACACAAATGTAATATGTACGAGCAAGAAAGTGTATGGCATTTCAGAACAGATGACTGAAGGTTACATGGCCAAAACAAAGCAAATTATTCTAACTCAAGTACATATAAAGATCTGACATATTTTAGTAGCAACAAATAGCTTTAAATGTGAAATTGCAATAGTTAGAGCAACAAAAACTAACCTAAGTTTGGGTAGAGAATGTAGAAGTGATTGTAGCAACAGGGTCTAGAATTTGTTAAAGGTTACATTTTGTATTGTGATTTAGATTCCTATAGATCACAGTACAATGCTGGACTGATAATTGTGTAGTGTGTGTGGGGTGGGGTATATACAGCTTTAAAAATTGTGTGGTGGGGTCAGAGGTAAAACAAAAAGTTAAGAATTGAAGTGTTAAAAAAAATCCATTGCTACCAATGGGGAAACTGATTTTCTTTATTTTATACTGTTTTGTATTTTACAAATAGTATTAGGCTCATAGCTTGACTTTTGTAAATAAAATTTGAAACTGTTTTGATGAAAAACATTGAAAAAGATTTAAACCAATTGAACTTGAGATGGCAAAATTGACAACTGAACTAAGAAAGCCTTCCGGATATGAGGAATTGGTTACAAAGTCCGGATATGAGGGATTGGTTACAAAGTCCGGATATGAGGGATTCCGGATATGAGGAATTGGTTACAAAGTCCGGATATGAGGGATTCCGGATATGAGGAATTGGTTACAAAGTCCGGATATGAGGGATTCCGGATATGAGGAATTGGTTACAAAGTCCGGATATGAAGGGTTATATTTAGATTAAAATAAAAGAACTGGAATCAGGTTTAACATTTATTTTCAATGTTTTATAGTAAACAAAATAAGCTAATGGTGAGTGAAATATAACGGAATTGATTTTAAGGAAAAAGAAATAAATTATGTAATGTGAATGAAAATTCTTTAAATTAAATGCACAACAAATAATGTAATGAGGATTTTTTTTAATCGCTATTGCATGATGATTCTTTCTCTTCTAATGTCATTCGCAACTTTTTCCGCATTTCGTTTTGCTTTTGTTCTTGAAATTTTTTAAATGTAAAACACTTTTTAACTGCATGCGTTATTGCAATCGTCATAGCTGAATGCTGGCTTTCTTTCCATAAAACTGATAGGTTTTTCAATAGCTTTTTCAATTTCAGTCCAGGTTTCATTTTTATTTTCTTTAACAGTGAAATTAATAACAACCAACCAAGATGATTACAATTTTTTTTTTTTTTCTCTCTCTTTTTATATATAGTTGTTTCACATCCCCACACATGGTTGATAATTGTTCTCCTCACAGTGGGAGGATTTTTTATTGGAGGTGCTTCAAATTTAATCAGTTCTGCCATCTCTGCTGATTTGGGTATGCTATTTTTCTTGTATATGTATGTTATCTAACATATTCATCAGAATGTTTTATTTATTTTTAATCTCCTTCATGACTAAGAAGTTTTTCATTACCTGTGTTTGTGTGTGTGTGTGTGTTTCTTATTACTGTAAATGTCATTCTTAGTGGGTCCATGTGTGTGTTTGAGTTGCTGTGCCTACCTTTTTTATTTTCTTTAACAGTGAAATTAATAACAACCAACCAAGATGAAGAAGCCTTATGAGGGCCAACTTTTATTAATTTTGCTGCTTAACTCTAGAACACCAACCATGAATTAAAGTTACCCCCCTACTAACCCTGGGTATATCATAGCCGATTTTGAAAATATCAAAAAAAAATATTAACTATAAATCTTTATTTGAAATATTTTACATGCAGTCACTTCCAATTTTGTACTTTGAGTTAACATTAATAGGAACTGAAAGACATTATTTAGGTAAGAAAATCAGGTACTAAAAATTGTAATTAAAAATAATCAAATTTGCACTGGGTACTATATACCCATGGTTAGTGATCTAGGGTTAAGAAAATAAACAGAGATAGCAACTCAAAATGTTTACCCACTAAAAATAACATTAATAGTAATCTACAAATCTACCATTCATCCATACATTGCTATATATGGTCTGGTGGCCTTGCTGTTCATCTCTACATTCTTGACAAAAATCCAAAGACAGATATGAAATTTGATTGATCCTGACTTAGGGTCTTGACTCCAATCACTTTCTCATTGACATAATGTGGCTTCCCTCTGTCTTTTCTATAAATATTTTCATGGCATCTGCTCTGACAAACTATTTGACCTGGTGCCCCACCTGCACTAAGCATGCTACTAGGTTGGCATCTCAGTCCCACCACTTTACTTTTGAAAATGTTAAATGTAACTGCCACTTCTACTCCAACAGCTTCTTCTCTTGCACTTCCCGACAGTGGAACTCCCTTCCTCTTACTTGCTTTCCTGATAGCTATAATCTTAAAAAATTTAAATGTAATGTCAATCGACATCTTCTGATGTCTTGATCTTGATCCCCATCCTTCTCTTTGTTCTTTCCTCAAACACCTGTCTTTACTCTTACATTCATTCTCGGTAACCCCTTGTGTGCTAGTGGTACTCCCACCTCACTTTAAAGTGAAATGTTTAAAAAAAAAAATTTAAATAATGTTGGATTAAAAAAACAGTTAAATAATAAACCGCTACATAAATGCAATCATGTTTTGACACTTTGTGTGTCTATTCAGACCACCAGCTGAGGAGACGCACAGTGTTGAAACATGATTGCATTTATGTAGCGGTTTGTTACAATTTTTTGTTATAATTGTTAGTAAGTATTATTATTATCAAGCTATACTCTGTATTGAGCACATTTTTTTTTGTCTGGACATTGGTACTAACCTACCTCACACTTGTATGTGTGTGTGTGTGTGTGTGTATATATATATATATATATATATATATATCTAGTGTGTGTGTCATATCTCTCGCTGCTCTATCACTACTGCCATGGAAAGTGCTCAGATGAACTGCATATCCTGGTTACACCAGATTTGACCTTCACAGCTAGGATCCGCCATGCCACTTAGATAATAATATATATCACTGACATTCCCTCTGTATTTCATCGGTGAGAACAGCAGTTTCTTCCCGAAAACCACTGCCCTATGAAACGGACTCCCAA
>OZ010588.1:9706471-9883971 GCA_963932145.1 Acanthosepion lycidas
TCCCAGATTGGATCTATTGATTTTTGCATAATTGAAAATTATTTTCGCTTTTTAAAGGTCAACAAAGGAAGTTAAAAAAAAACAAGAAAGCTTTGGCAACCGTCACTGGCATCATTGATGGCACAGGAAGTTTTGGGGCAGCTGTTGGTCAAGTAAGTTATTCTTCCAAAATAATTATTCTATCATGTAACAAAAGTAAATTTAATTCTTATCTCAGGCAGTTGTTGTTGTATATAGCAAATAATGAATTTATGTTCACCATTACAAAAACATATCTTTACCCTTTCCTTATTATAAATATAGTAACTGATGAATGGCTAGAGAGAAGAGATCAGTTTTAGATCTTATCAAAGATCAATTCTGAAGTAAATTTCTGGAGTGTGTTAACAATTTATATTGTATTAGCAATTCTATGATCCAAATAACAATCTACAGCAGGAAGTAACTCCTGAATATTTCAATTGAGGCTTCAGGAGTTAACTGATACGGGGACAGTCAGTTCGTTTCACTAAAGAATTAATTTCCCCAAACTGAAATAGTCATATTCTGAATAGCATTCAACAAATTTGGCAAAGTTTCTTTGGTAAATCTAGATCATGAAGCACTCCAAATACAGGGGGCAATGGATAAATTGTCATCTAAATTATGCAAAAATGAAAATAACGCTGACATCTCATTTTAACAGATATATTTACCAAAATTATGAAAAAATATCTTGAAATAGTAAATTTATTCAATAAAATAACCCTTGACTTCAAACACAGCCTCAAGACTACTTCGAAATCTCTTGCAACTCTTCTGGACAGTCTCCTTGTTGGTGAATGCTGCCATAATCCTTGTTTTCAGTTCAGCTTTGGTATTAGGAGTTGGTCTCTTGCTCAACTGTGCTTCACACCTGATATTCAGAGGGGTTTGCAATCTGGGGAGTTAGGTGGCCAAATGTAAAGGGTGATGTGATGCAGAAATTGTTTGACAGCTATGACTGGGTTCTCCTGCTTGTGTGGCATGGTATAGAGTCCTGCTGCCAGATATAGGATCATCCAGCAGCTACCCTCTTGACCCAGGGTGGTACTACCACCTCAAAGCACTTGATATAGGTCTTTGTGTTAAGTCTAAAGCCCTGTGGGAAGATGAATGGAGGTATAACATTACTCTCATTATTGATCACTACAAACACCTTTGTAATCACCATTAGACTCATCCAACCCTTTCAGAATCCTCTACACTGCCCTCAGATTGACACCCAGACACTCTGAAATATTTGTATTGGAGCTTCCAGTGTGAATGCCAAGTACTACAGCAAAGTTTCCAAAGTTCTGGCAGAGTGAATTGCATTATGGTGCTCTTTTTCTCAAAGACAATGGCCAACTGACCCTACTATATGATTCAATCATCAAAAGCAAATGACGCGCATGTGCAAAATTAAGAATATAAAATGCAGACAATTTACCAATCACAACGTGTAAATGAGTTAAGCAGATGAATCATTTGATTTTAGGGATCCGTATGAGATATGGTACTTGAATACCTTGCTTGTTTTCATCCAAACAATAGCAAAGCTACATTTGATAGTTGGATCTGGAGACTTTAAGACCTGCACAGTCCTACAATGAACAACATGCTATTGGCTCGGATAATTAATGTCTTTTGCATAATTCCAGCCAATATTGTCAACAATAAAAATTTACAGACAAGAAACTCTCTATTTTGAAACTCAGGGAAAAGAGAAACTATTTAGTGTGTGGGGAAGAGGAGACTGGGAGATAAAGCATTTAGTGTGTGGGAAGAGGGGATGAACATGTGTGTTTTTGTTTTTTTGTTTTTTTTTATAGGAAAAACTCTTGAGAATTACATTCTTCTCATTAAAGTTGCTACACTTATCAGTAAGACAGGAATGTAGATAAAAGTGTAGTCAACTAAATCTGTAGGTTGGTATGCAAGCAATAAAAATAAAGGAAAACTGATTAATTTAGATGACAGTCTATTGTAGCCTCCGAATCATAGAGATAAATAAATTAATTCAAACTGACTTTTTGACATTCACTTATGTATTTTACCTTCATTACCTAAGTGCAGCTTTTACCGACTAACTAGAAACACGGTGAGTTAAAAATATTAGCATTGGTTTTCATTATTATTCTACTGTCAAAAGCCAAGACACAATTTAAGGAAAGGCTGTCAATTAAACACAAAAATAAAACTAACATTTTAATCATAATTTAAGCAAGTTTGTTTGTTTCTTGTGATTTTTGCTGGAGAGAAAGAATAATTTACCCAGGAGTTGACAATGTAATTCTTGTAAAACCTGTTCCTGGCAAGGCTTGGAAGGAATTCTAGACTTTTCAGGCGATATCAGTTGGAGCAGAAATTTTAGATTTTCCAAAGTAGAATGGAGAACTTTCTTCATATCATTTGAATGAGTTTTTATGTCGTTTCCTCTATGGACATCAGGCAATGCCCTTATTTGATGTGTTGTCAGAATTTGTTAGATTGTAACCTCAACTTATTACATCTCAGTAACTTGCAAATTGGGGGGAAAAAAATGATGAAAATAACGTTTTTTTTTTTTTTTTTTTTCTTGGCTTGCAAAATAGACCAGAAAGGAAGTCACTAGTTTTTTTAAAAAAAAAAAAAAAAAAAAAAAAAAAAATCTTTGAATTGATCCTGGCTAATTTAATTAAGTAATGTTTTTATCAATTGTGTTTTTTTTTTTGTTCTTTGTTTTTTTTTTTTTTTTTTTTTTTTTTTAAACCCTTATCTAATATTGACTTTATTTCAGGTGGGCCTTCCTTACATTGAAGTCGGCTATGGATGGAAATGGGTGTTTGAGATGTTTATTATAACTGTACGTATCTTTTAAACACTTTTAAAATTTCTTTTCATAGCACCTCTTTTCACAGCACCCCCTTGAAATCAAATAATTGCAATCTACATGCAAAAATTACTGGTGGTGAATGTATCCTCACTACAGTAGTAAATAACTTAAGATTTGAGAATGATTGAGTTTATATACTGGTGTTTTTCTCTGTATGAATGTTTATGCCAGTGGTTTCTGAATGGTGCAGCGGAAGAAGATAGTAGGTGAGGCAGAACGATTTAAAGACAATCAAAGATTTAGAAACAGTTTCAAAAAATTCAAATGCCAAAAATAAATATGATTTCAAAATTTAAGACATTATTATGGATTACTTGTAATTGCAGGCATGAGTCCCAATATAAAGAGTTTTAAATGATTATTGACTGATTTTATAATTGTGATATTTTTGCATTATATCAAGTATTAAGAATATAGTAACTAGGCTCTGCAAATTGGTGGAGAGAGTTATCAATGATAATGTTCTGAATTCGAATCTGCGGTTATCGCACTTTTAATCCTCTCACTGATTTTAAATGTATTTTTTAACACCTAAAATTTGGTGAGGTGTGAGCAAATTTTCATTCTGAAAATGCAACCCAGAGCAAAAGAAATTTGGGAAGCACTTCTTTATGCTAAGACCTTTATTCTTGTCAGCACTGAAAGTTTTTGCATCAAATTTTTTTTTTTTTTTTTCAGTGTGGAATTACTGCTTTGTTTTTATTACCAATTGTCCATATGGAGTACAAGGAATGGCGTTATGGTATACCTGAAGATGAGGATGAAGATAATGAAGACAAAACATCTCCAGCAACTGCACCTACTCCCATAGACTATTCTTTGCCACCACCATCATATGATGAAATCTCTTGAAATCTTGCTTACGGACAGAAAAGGATAAAGAAAACAGAAACAATTTCAAAGTATAAAAGTGATCTTTTCCCCCCCAAAAAAATACAAACATTCTTTACAGACATTTTTAAGAAAATGAAAGACTAACAAATGTCTGTGTAAAAATACTTAATGTGAGATAGATACTAAAAGAATCTCACAAACTTATTTTTTATTTTATTTTTTATAAATTTATTTATGGCAATATAAATTTAAACATATTGTGGGATGTATATTTATAAATTTTTCTAACAATCAATTACATTTCAAATACACTGTATATATCAAAAAGTAATTTTTGAATGGATTTTTTTTTATCAAACATTATTTCTTAGTGGGGGGACACATATTTGAGTTTCTATCCCATCAAAAGTAGGTCATCTCAATCTCGTCCAGTTGTTTTTAAGTTCACTGTTTTAAGAAGAAAAAAAAACAAAAAACGGATAGCAACACAAATATGTCTATTCTCTAAAAAATAACGCTTATTGTATTATGGGATATAAATAGGTGTATGCAATTTATGACATGTTGTCAACCCTCTCTCTTTTGCTATGCTTATCATGCAGTGTGTTGAAAAAGAGAGTGTTAACTGTATAATGCATACAATATATTCGATATACTTCATGAATTTTATATAAATATGTTGTACATTGATGCATAATTTAGACTGTCTGTGGAAAATGAGTTGCATCATGTTCCATGTGGAAAAATAGTACATAATTTCTTCTTTGGGAGCTTGGATAACCAGAAGAGAAGTAAAGAATGGAAAATATGAAAAATGTCGCCCATCTATTCATGCCATCAGCAGAATGGTCAACCAATCCACCCTGTTGTTGTTAGATACTCTGACAATAGCCTTGGTACATTTGGTAGTCAAGACCCCCACCTACCCATCAAATTAGTCTTCATCTTAGTTGCTTCTTCACTTCTCTGTTAGTAAGTAATTTTTCTTCCCCACCATGTTGGATAATGGTTTAATATTAGTGCAACATAATGGGTGTTAGCTTTTCATTAAGAGAGAGAGAAAAAAAACAAAAACAAACAAAAACAAAAATAAAAAACAAAAAAACCAACAATCATTATATAATGATATGTATAATGATGATAAAAGAATCATAAAAAGTTATGAAGAAAATATTTAATTGTGTTGTTCACTTCTTCTCTTTGTTGATATTTTCCAAGTTTAGCCTTAGTATAAATAAATGCAGGTTCATTGAACTCACTACAGTAGTAATAGTCTTCTACACACACACATAGCCACACCCAGTGGGTCTTGTGTAGGCGTGGTTTTCTGCTCCCCATCTTAGAAGATATCATTTCTAGTGCTGACCCTAATAAGGAGAGCTTCTCAAGAAATATTTGAAATAATTGTCCTGTCATGCAATCTGATGCATCGACTTTTCCCTCTTTGTTTTTTTGGGGTTTTTTTTAAACTTCGTCTTTCAATGTTCCACAAAGTGTCCACCATACCTGACCTGCAAATACAGCGAAAGATTTTTTGTTCTTTATTTTTTTTAATGGAAAACTTAATTGTTATTGTGTGTGTGTGCGTGTATGTTCATCTTTTACATTTGTGCACATATGCATGTACGCGACAAGACATTGTTATTGTAACTAAAGAACGTTTTCAATTTTGATGAAATTATTATCTTGTGAAAAGTTAATTGATGAAAAGGCAAAAGTGGTTTTAAAAAATGTTTAATGACTTTATGAAATTGCTGCAAACCTGATCTGTATTTTTAATGAGTTTTTGCACATTTTAAATTAATTTTTGCTGTGAACTTTTCATTTGATAATTACTTTAGGTTTTTAATTAATTTTTTTTTTTTTTTAAGTTAAATCAAAGAAGGCTTTGTAGAATATAAATCTTTTATTTTTTTTTTATTTTATTTTCTTTGCAAGAAGTTTCCATCTGAACACTAACATATTTATATACACAGCCTCATTTCTGTAATTGTTGTTTGTGTATGTAAAATGTATACATATATAAAAATTATGTTAATAGATTGTATTTTGGAGATTCATTTTTGCTTTTTTTTTTTTTTTTTTCCACAAAAATATTTAAATTTTACTTATTCTATTATTTTTTTTACTTACCAAGATTATAAGGAATTTTGTAAATTGATGGATACAGTGGGCCAATATTATTTTACTTCTTTTGATTATTTTCTTTGTTTTATTAAAACAAATGTGTAGCCTATGTCAGGTCTTCCTCTTCTCTTTCCTTACAACTGCCTGTTTCTACTACAAATACAGTAAAACACTTTTTACATTGTTTGTTTTTTATTTCATCTAATCCCAAAACCTAAGGATCTAAACCATTGAACACAACTGTGTTATTTTAGGTTTTTATATATATATATATACATATATATATATAATGTAAAACTAGCTTAAGAGCTGCACTCTATCTGGATTTTTTAAGTGAGCTCTTGCAGATGGCTAATTAGGCCTCCATCCTAAAACTAAAAGGACCTCTGGTCCAACTTAGAAAACAACCAATGATAATTATGAAGAAATAACTTTGAATTCCTCAGTTCATTCCATGGCACTTCAAAACCTCGCTAATTCAAGCTATAAGTCCAATTCAGACCAAAAGTATGATTTGGGCCAAAATTCCAATTCAGGCTGAAAATTGAGTTCAAACTACAAATTCTGTGGAATTTTGAAACCTCTCACTTTAACTCTATTTCCTTGGCATTTTGAAGAAATAAAATTGATTTTCTCAATTCACAAAGTTTTGGAGATATTTTAAACTGAAAGCAAAAATTTTTAAATTCACAAATTTTTTGGTACTTTAAACTCAATATAAATTAAAAACTTCTAAAGTCACTAAATTTTTTTTCAGTTATTTTAAAAATTTGAATTTTGAACTGTTCCTTCCTCATCTGGACACAAATCCCAATACTGGATGTTTAAGCACCGGATGAAGGGTAGATTTTCAATTCCCAGATCATCCTGATTCCAAAAATGTATATGTAGATCAAGTATGTCCTGAGTTAGAGGAGTTTCAGACATGGATGGACAGACAGAATTTCCCATTTTATTTAGATAGATCAAAATATGTGGCAATTTTCGTAAAAGATAAAGTAATAAGTTAAATCAGTGACAACGTTTTTGAAGAATTCAAAGCTCCATTCATTTTTCAAATCTTTACACAAGTTTTGAAACATCAACTTTTAAGCAATTCATTTTCTTCTGCAAGATCAGGATTTGAAGTATTTTTAAAAGACTTTTGACATAAAAATGATCTCTATCAATTGGGTAAAAGAAAATTTACTCTTTCTTATAAAAGATGAAAGATTCTCACCATGGCAAAAAATATGTATATATGTAAATATTAACAAATATGATTTTTTTTTTTTTCCTTGTATAGACTGGAATGACTTTTGTATATTTCAAATATTTTTTCAAAAGTTGTTATCTGATATTATTAAAAGAAAAACCAGCTTAAATAATTTTCATTTCAACCATTGCAAGGTTTTACTTTAAGCTATTCTTAAAACAGCTGTTTAAAATAAAAAGATCAAATAATACAGAAATCTGAATTTTCTTTTTGTTCCTATTACAACGTGTAAAACGCTTTCATTTAACGTTTTCAAAGACTTCTGCTCAGTTTTTACATTTTAATTTATCCAAATGGATCATGTTATCCTTGTTTTTTTTTTTGTTTTTTTTTTTCCTTTCCTTAAACTATCACATCTTTTAAAATAATTATTTGTCCAACTGCTTAGTACGAAAATTTTCAGTAACTGTCTTGAACCAAAAAAATGTTTGAATCAAATGAGTTGAGAAAAGAATAGCACAATTTATTCGGAAATTATTTTTTTAAATTTTGGTAAAAACAAAAATTTCATTTTCAAAAACTCTATTTTTATTGACTTACACAAAATGTTTAAACTTTGTAAAAGAGGCTCGGAATAAAATTTGTTTAATTTCCATTTTGTAATCTACTGATGCCTTACTATCCACTAATTATAAAAATCCTTTCATTTAGCCATTTTTTTTCTTAATGACATCCTTGATTTAGTGACACAAGCAAATATCCAGTGCTTGTCATTATCATCAATTAAATCAAGCTGTTAACAATTATTGGAGATAAGTGGTAGCAAATTTCAAATGTCCAGTGTTCCCATTAACTTGACCAGTTGGGACCATATTCTATCCCGTCTAAATTTTTCTTTTTTGATCTCTAATTGGTCCAATATCTTTGCAACTTTTTCCAGTGTCCCAGGGTTTTGATATGTATTTTCATTGTCTGCTGGAATGGTCATCTTTTAAGCAACCTGTTTATTTTACTTCAAGATCCTAAATGAAATGTTTCTCTGGAATATTTTAATTTTTTTTAAACGTCCTCATCTGCAGATTTAAGACGGATTTTATATTATCACTTAAAAAGAAATTGAATATGATTGCTTTAATGTGATATTAATGCTTGTATTATGTTTGTTTCAATTCATATTTGTGGGAATCTTGATTCAATCAAATAATCATTAACCATCTTCCATCAGCACCAATTCTAAAACTTCTGGCAGTGAGCAGGTCTCACAGGCAATTCATAGTGATTTTAGTCCCCAAATATGTCTGTGCTGAACATAACATAAGTCCTCTTAATAAATATCTTGAATGTCTTTCACTTTTGGTAATTTTGGGAAAAGTTAGCATTCATATTCCTTGCTCTCTCTCTCTTTAACAATACAGATAGTACCAGTATATAACTCAACAAATCCAAACCTACCCAAATTTCTCACCCACACAAGACAGACATGCTTACCGAGGTGTGGAGGCCTCACACTTATACACTCACCTACATGAATATACACACATCATGCTCACTCACTCCCTAATGAGCCAAATGATAACACACACCCACAGCAATACACACGCTTATACATATCATACTCACTCACTCCCTAAGAACCAAATAACACACACACAACCACTAAACAGAGACACATCCCCTCACCAGGTCCAATAAAACTGTCAAACTGACCAGAGAATTCAGAGCAGCATGTATCTATCCAGTTCTTATCTCAAATAACAACTTAAAAGAGACTGTTTGACCAACACAAGGATTGTTAAGATTCGTGTTAAAAAGATAAAAAAACAAATGAAAACTACAGACAAAAGTTCATTTTCTCCAGCAAAAGACTCATTTCTGTAGTTTACTGCTAGCAGCAAGCAGAAATATTTCTCCTCCCGATGATGGCCATTTTGGTCGAAACTAGTCGAGGAATCTAAATGAAATAATAAGAAAAGCGAAAGAATATTAATCTACAACCCAGTGTGTCTAAAGATTTTAATTTTTTTTATTGTTCAAAATATATATATATATATATATATATATATATACATACATACACACACATAGACACATTTTACCAAAGTCCATTCTGATTTGATTTCCACTCTCCCCACCCCCCACATTTTTTATTGACTTATCCCACCCGTGTCTTGGTTTTATTTTCATTTTTCTAAATTTTTTTTTTTTTTTCTTTCTTTCTTTCTCCACTTTTGTCTTCTTAAATTCAATTTCATGCTTTTAAGGATCTACATCTTCCTTCTTAGAGCCATTCTTCTTCTTTTCCAAACAAATGTTGGCCAAAAATAAAATAAGTAGTCGACCTTATCTGCTTCATACACAAAGCAAATTTCATTTCTTTTAAATATCAAAACAAAGGATTTTTATAGAAAATCTAAAATGCAATTTGCTTTAGCTGAAAAAAAAATCTCCAATGTCAGGGAAAGGAGACAACTTTTTTTTCTTTTTTTAAATCTTTGAATACTTATTAAATTTAATTATTGGAAATCAAATTTCTCTTTCGTATATTTTATAGAAAAAAAAAAAAAAGGGAAAAATCAATTCATTTTTTTAAGATGTGTGTTGTTTCAAAAAGGTTTTTTTTTTTCTACATCAATTGTTATGAACCACAAAGAATTGTGCTGTGAAACCAAACTCATAATAACTGGTTGTGTTTTTTTTTTTTTTTTTTTTTTTTTCTTCCTTATTCAGGAAGACATCATTTTACCATCACTCAGATATGAATAAAATGACAAAATCCACATTTTTTTTTTTTTTCTGCATGTATATTTAGTAATATTGTAAATAAAGTTCCTTTTTTTTTTTTTTTTTTTTTTTCTTTTAATAAAGAAGTTAAAAAATATCCATAGTCTTGTAGTTTTCATTATCTTTTAAAACATGACTGTTAAGATGCAAACAATATTCTGAAGCTGTTTCTTATGACTCTCAACTAAAAAAAACATCGACTACAAAGATATATTAGATTGCTTGCTTTGAAAAATAAAAGCCACATATTTGAGTAGATGATGCATTTATTTTTTATTTTATTTCTTAAACAGTAACTTTATTTTCATCTACTGGCTTGAATATTTGAGAAATCTTTTTAAAGAAAAAAAAAATTGTCCTCCAGCAGGATTTGAACCTGTATCCTCCTCCTTTTCAAGAAGAACCATTGTGAGATCTGATGTGCTTTTAATCAACTTGGCCACAAAGGTTATCACTAATCAAGCCACGCCTAATATTGCCTTTATGCAAAATCCTTCCCAATACCCCCCCACCCCCACCCATATATCTCCCACCCTGATACCAACTGCAGCATCTTTCTTACTCTGTTTTGTAATAGCATTAAAAAATTGATATGTGAATTTGAGAGGCTTAACATAAAATAAACATATGACTAGATTATTCAACCAAACATGCTGCCTAAAAAGTGTACAACTTATACTTTATATCAAAGAAACAATTTATACGAAGAATTAAATGTTAATGTGATTAATGACGAAATCACTTCGCTAACAAGACTTAATGAGACATTAACTTAATTTCCTTATATATCAAGTTGTCAGATAAACATAATTCTCACTTGATCGATTTGAACAAGAATTCTAGTGTCGCGGCACTGCATGCTCGAAAACTTATATTCTTCTGTCATTAAATAGCATAATTTAAAAAAGCATCTTTTGGTCTACACATATTTTGTCTTGGTGTTTGCCTATGTATGGGAAAATTGCGCCCTGAAGATGACAATTTGAAATTGTCATTACTTGGCATGTGTCTTCCATCTGACATCTACTCGGATATAAGAATCTTATTCAAGGAATTGATAGTAAGTTAATGTCTCATTAAGTCTTGTTAGTATTTAATTCTTTGTATAAGATACAACAAATGATGGTTGCAATTTTCATTAAAACATTTAAATTTTTGACGCCCAATGTATCTAGATTTTTAACTTGGCCCAGTTTTTATTGCTTTAATTTTTCTCAGTTTTTAATTGTCCCACATTTATTAATTTTGTGTGGTAAGTACTATCAAACAAAATGGTGCAGATTTTAATAAAGACTGACTCTGACAGGAACAGAACATGTAAAAGGAGATTCAGTTTCTGTTGGAGGCGACAATCTTTAGTAAGACTACTCAATCTAGGCTAGTTATAAAAATTAAAAAAGAAACTGGGGTACACTCAAATATGTGTACCCACTGAAAATAACATTTAGAGTAATATATATCTAACTTTTTATATATATATATATATATATATATACACACTACCTTCAAGCTACCCTATCGAGCAGAATTTAAGCTAGCTGCTGTGGAGGGCTCTTGATTAGGTCTCATCACAATAGGTGGGTAGGTGTAGACGCGATAGGCAATAATGAACTCAAAATTGATCACTGCATTTAAGTATTGCATTAATATTTAAGCTTACCTTTTAAAAGTGCAACGATAATTCCGCCGACAGTTAATTTAAAGACAATTAGAAGTATGTAGATCCTTACTTTGCATACAAACAATTATTTCTATTTCATGGATGACTTTCAATGGTTTAGCAATTAATTTCATTTATTCCCAAATTTATTTCCAACTTATAAGTATTATCGTACAAAAGAATTTGTCACAAAAAATCACATACAAAAATTGCTGAACAATCAGAATAAAGAAAACTTGGGAATTCTAAATTTCAGGATTGTGGGTCCTGATCCGGCCCAGAATGTTTTTAATTTGATCACTGTCTGCCTGGATCCAAAATGGTATGTTATGATGGGTTACAGCCTTTAGGAGTAAAGTTGAAAAAGTGTGACACACTGACATTCACATTTATTATATATATCTTCCTGAAAGAACCTAGTCTGGGAAATTGACTCAGCTGACATGATGCCAAATTTCTATGGTTGAATGTTGTGCAAAGTGCAGTAACTAATATCATTGTATCATTAATTCTACATTTAGCTGTCTGATCACAAAAAGAACCCCATGTAATACAGTATCTGCTTCTGGTTTGAGCAGCACTAACATTGAATAGGCACGTCATTTGACACAATTTTCTCCCTCCATCATTATTGCATTGTCTGTGGACCTCTGCCATTGATGTCTGTTTGGAATTCATATGTTTCAGCTAAATTCTTCCCAATCAAAGAAGGAAATTTCAACATTTGCCATTTCAGAGATAGACAGTTCCCACAAGTGGCATAGCTTGGGGTCGGCACTTTTGTGTCAGCTGTAGACTATAAACATGTATAAGCTGTATTGAAATAAGTGGTTTTAATGTCGGGACAGTACTCACAGTTGAAGGACCTTTTGCAATTTCAAGTAACTTAAACTATGGTGTATATATATTGGTCTATCTACTGTCTTTAGAACGACAATTGATGGATGAAATAGTTTTTGACAAAGTCATTGAAGAATTGTAGAAAATTGTAATTTTATTCATTTAACAAATAATGATAATCCAAGTAATATTATTTTCCTTGAAGTTCTTGGAAACTCAAGATAATGGTCATAAAACTTTTAAGAAGTCTATATCAATCGGGAAGCTCTTCAGACAATTGCATTTATATTTCTATATGTTATCAGAATATTTCTATTAACTCCTACTTGACTAAATTTGATTTTATATATAGATATATTTTATTTTATTTTATTTTCAAAAATTTTTTATTTCCATTTTATTTTATTCTGTTTATCATATTATTTAATATATTTTTTTAATGAATTTAATGATATATTTACATTTTGACTAATATCTTCATGTTTGTTGTTATTATCACAATGTTTCAACTGTTGTGCTATCTGGCCTTCTTCAGCTATGTGTCAATCCCATTCCCTTTCAGAGAATTTATTTAATCTACGGCAAAGATTATTCTTGTTCCACTGTGCATGTCTAGGGATACCTTGTCTTGTTCTTACTTGATAAGACATATGGTCATATCGTGTTGAAATACTGGTTCTTGTATGATCACTGAAGTTAAGCCATGCCAATCCTGGCCAGTACCTAGATGGGTGACTGATTGGGAATACCAGGTACTATAATTTTGAATGTGCAGCTGGCATAATGGATAACAGCTTGGAATTGGAGAAGAGAGTTCCAATTCCAGTCAGGTTCATTATATTCACTTACACAGAAATACCCTGTTCTCAACTATCTTGGAAATGTTCATCAGTCAAAGCTTTTTGCACTTTTTGGGGTTTTTTGACATAATTTTCAGTCAGCTTTCATTACAAGCTGCACAAAATTGCCTTCCAGTTGAGATGTTAGACAGCATTGACAGTGGTTGTATTTTTATAGAAGTGTGTGTATGTGTTACATTTTGGCAAGTAATATTATTTTCCTTGAAGATAATGATCATAAATTTTTAAGAAGTCCATATAAATCCAGAAGCTCTTCAGACAATTGCATTTATATTTCTATATGTTATCACAATATTTCTATTAACCCCCATTGACTAAATTTGATTTTATATATATAATAAATATAATAATAAAAATACAAGAATATTAATACTTTATTAGTATCATGGTCAGTGACGTAGCTAGCAGGTGGTCAGAGGCATTGACACTTTTGTAGGCTATAAGACTATATAGGCTGTATTGAAATAAAAGTGGTTTTAATTTCAGGGACAGTACTCACAGTTGAAGGACCTTTTCAATTTTAAGTAACTTAATGACGTGTATATATTGGCTTATCTCTTATAGGCTATTAATTATTCAGCAAGACTTCTCTCACCAAGCAAAAAAAAAAAAAAAAAAAATTCAACTATCTTTTGTTACTTTGAAAAACACAAACCACAAATCTTTGTGTAAACAAACTTCTAATTTTGTGTCTGGATATTTTGTCCTAGTATGAACACACCGATCAATAACCTTGATTTCAACAATTTCATGAAGTTGCTGAGAAATATGTCAATATGGCTTCTTTAGCACATCGAATCTTTTAAATGATAAATGAGTATCAAATAGATCACAATCATGACAAGATCAATAAAGAAGAGTTCCTCATTGAGAGAAAAAGACTTCAGCATTTTATTGCTGTTGCTAAAGATGAAATACAGACATGGAAAAAGGCCCCTGTGAATTTTTGCAGTTTATTTGCAAGTATGACCTTGGGAACTCTGTTCCAAATATAGCAATTTAGTAAAACTGGCAACAGACGACTGCAATTTTGCTTTTTGACTTATTTTGGCTTTGTTACAAACTGTGATTTATATCCTTACAAATAAATTAAAATACTGGATTTAATTTTTTTGTAGGTTCTCTCTGAAATCTTTTGCTTCAACCTACTCTGCCAAACTGTCACAAAAAACAATGTCATGTGAACAAAAACACAAGAATATGAAGTCTTTATTAGTATTATGGTCAGTGATGGAGCTAAGGGGTGATTGGAGGCATTGGCACTTTTGTATCTGCTGTAGGCTATTAGACTGTATAGGCTGTATTGAAATAAAAGTGGTATTAATTTCAGGGATATTACTCAGAATTGAAGGATCTTTTTGATTTTGAGTAATTTAAACTATAACATATATATTGGCCTGTCTACTGTCTAAAGTGTGACAACAGATGAAATAGTTTTTGATAATATTGAGGAATTTGCTAACAAAAAAATCAAGTTACTTTGTAGAAAGTTATAATTTTCATTTCACAAATAAAGATTTACACTTTTTTCCTTATATGTCATTTTTCCTTATATGTCATTTTTGCTTTTTTACTGATAAAGTTTAAGTATGTTTGGTGTGTATGTAAAGCATACTAATATTTGAATAAGTGAAAGTAATATTATAATGGCATACAAACTAGTTTTATAACTTTACGATTAACTGCAATATGTATTTTTATGGGGACCGGGGTGACAAACTCAAGGGCTTCACACACTTGAACTAAGCCACTGGGTCTCCTTCCTTTCTGTCTACAATATTCTGCTGTCAGATGGTTTTAAATCCTGTCTGCTTTCCATGGATGCCTTGCCAATACTGCCACATCTACATTACCTCTTTACCTATTAAATCATCCAACTAAATCTATTTCTACAAGTGAAAGCATTCAGTACAGCAGTGGCTGTGATCTTGGAACTTCATATTTAATAAATAAATAAATTTAACAAATAAATAAAAGTAAAAGGTGGTGCTGAAAATCAATCCCCTGACAAAATGATCAAATATTAACTTTTTTTAACCCCTTCTTGTCCAGACCCAGAACTTTTCAGCATCTCCTTGTATTATTATTTCATTCTAAAGTCAAATTCGAAACCAATTTTCAACAGTCCTTCAAATTCAAAACCTCAAAGTGACCATTTGAATTTGCCTCAAAAAAGAAATAATTCTTTCCTTTCTTGAAATAGCAGCAATAGAATCAAATTAAAATTGTTGCTTTTTATTGCAACTCTTAACTTCTTTTTTTATATTCGATCTTTATTAAACTTGCATCATGAATCAGAATCTTGAGGCATCACAGCAAATATGTGTTTACAATTAGCCTACATAATTTAATTGAAGACATCAAATCTACAATTTTCATTATCCCCTTTTGTTTATTATTACTAGAGATGTCTTTAGCTGTTCCATTTTTACATCAAACATTGTCTACCTGAATTTCTGGGATGAGGAGTTATCATTCTATATTCGGGCTCTTGTCCTCATCTTTGTTGCTGTTGTCACAATGTTTCAATACACCAAATTCTAAACTAAACCCTTTATTTACAGGGGTAAACTGTTCTCACTCCACTGCTATTTAGGGATCTCTAGTTCTTATTTTTACTTAGTATTATTAGGTTATTGCTTGCCTATTTCCAGAATGCAAATGTCTGACCCAAGGATTGAACTCACAATCATTGTCACTAAATTCACAAACCAACAATTTGACCAGGACAATTTGTTGTAGGGAACTTGGAGCCTTAAACCTAACCTGCCTGCTGCTATGCTTGTGTTGTTGCCTTTTTAGGGCCAGAAATAAAGACACAAAGAGAGGAATTGAGTTAAACAAATATATTAACAGAAACAGTAATACAAATGAGTGTTACAGCAAGAATGTTTGGTCCAACTGTCAGAGCTGACTGCTGGGAACTTCCCTCCCAAAAAGGCAGTACCTGCTCCTATTTATAGTTGGGAGAGTCCATGCGTGTGTGGGTAAATTTCCATAACAGCTTGATAAAGGGGTCAGTTCAGAATTCCCTTTAGATTACCCAGATTGATATACACCTGAGGTTATAAAGGTCGAAACATTGTGAGAACAACAAAGATGAGGGCCATATTTTGCATATAAATCATTTAAATAATCAAATATTGTCATTTGAACTTTTTGACTTGATTTTCTTTAATCATATCAGGTTAGATTTTTATTCCAATGAAAAGTTGCTGTTTCCATCAAACAAGGTTCCAAGAGTGAAATTTACAATTTCTTCTTCAGTTAATTCTTTATTTTTCTTGATGGATGGAGAATGAAAAACTTGTATTGATTGTTGTGACAAAATTAAGATGAAAAAAAGTTGAACACTTTAATTTATTGCATAGGTAGATGTTTGCCTTTCTTTTTCTCCCCCCCCCCCAACCCCTTGTTTCAGTTTTTTTTTTCTTGCCTAAGGTTTTAGGTCTTTTGGCAAATTGTCTATTGGTCACACCAACTGTGTTGGGGTTTTTGTCTGCATATACAGTGGCGGAAACAAATATTCGTACACATACAAATGTTTAATTTTTTGTATTCCCAACTAATGAATGAACACACTTTTCATCTAATTAACTCTACACATATGCATAATAATTAAATATGCATAGAAAACGGAACAAATTTTGATTTAATAGAAATAAATCCCATTTATCCATTTTAATAGGAGAAAAAAATATTTGTACAATGCAAATTTCAAATTTTAAAACTTTTAAATTGTTTTAATACTCTAGATCACTGGTTCCTAACTGGGGGTGCTTGCACCCACTGGGGGTGCCACATCCCCTTTTAGGGGGTGCAAAACCTTGGATTTGGCAATTTAGTAAAAATAATAAATAAATAAATTTAAATGTTTAAACTTTAACCGTTAAATATTGAAATTTATTTGTTATTTTTGCTGATACCTTTTATCTATTTTAACAGTGAAAGAGAAAACAACTCATTTGTTAAATTTGCCAATATAACAGTAATAATAATATTGGATAGCATTGAAATTAACAACCAAAAATACATGATACTGCTTTCTGCTGACTACTTTTTATAGTTGGGGGGTGCCATATAGAGGGTGAGCCTCGCATTTTTTTTTTTTTTTTTTTTAAACTTCATTAAGTTCAGAATTATCTCTGGAATCTAAACTTGTGGGGTGCCAGATTCTATTATATTGGTTACTAGCAGTAGAGCCCGGCGTTGCCCGGGGATGTAACAGTAAGAGATAGATCAAGTATTGACCATCATAAAGACTGAAAAATAAAATTGACAAAGATTATTGTTTAAGGTTGACGGACACGCATGTCTTAATTAGTTTTATTTTTTTTACGAATTGGTCAAACTCAAACAAAAATATTGTTTTCAATCGTTGAGTCTATCGATTGAATAGAATTTTATTATAAACAATTGTCTTGTAAATGGAATTTTTAAAGCATTCTGAATGTAAAAATAAAGAAAAATAGTGTGCAAGACAATAAGAAACACTACCTGCCAAAAAAAAAAAAAAAAAAAAAAAAATAAATTTTGTTGAAATCGGTTGAATAATGTAGGAAATCCAATCCCATATATAAACGAACACACACAAACAACCAACCTGGGTTTTATAATAAGTAAAACTCGATATTAATAAGTATAACTCGATATGAACAGTATTTACATTAGTCGAACTATTGTCCTCATCATTGTCGCCATATTTGTCACAATGTTTCGGACGTTGTATGCTCCGGCCTTCTTCAGGTGGTTGGAATTTCGAACTGAACCCTTTATTTCGATCACTGGGGTAGACTGTTCTAGTTCCACATGCCATGTTTGATGGATGTCAGCTATCAGTTATCTCCTGCTAATTTTCCCTCTGAAAGTTCTCCACTGCCTTAACCGGGTATTGAACTCACACTCTTTGGGTCTGTCACTGGATCTAACCAACGCCTTTATCCACTGTGCCATGTGTCCTTGAGGACTCGATATGAGTTGTCCCCCTTTCATTAATGCCTCTTAATCGTGTTTTCAAATTGATTTCATGCAAAAACAATTGTGTTTTTCCAATTTTTGGCACTGTCAGAACCACCGCAAGGTAATTTTACGTAATCTTGTGAAGTTTTGTTGAAATCGGTTGAAAAATGTAGGAAATCCGATCCAATATATAAATGTACAGACACACACACAATCTGCGTTTTATAATAAGTAAGATTACAATGGTTATTATATTGAACTTGGTTATTAGATTGGTGATTATATTGAAGTTAGTTATTATATTGGTGATTTATTCATCATTTCTACCTCTTAACCCTCCATTGTGTCAAAAAAAAAAAAAAGAAAACCAGAAATGGAATGATGACAACGTGCGTTTTGGTTTCACTTGAGAAATGATGAATTGCCAAAACCCCAGTGCATATTTTGTAATGCTGTGTTTTCCAATGCAAATATGAAGCCATCAAAGCTGCAAGAGCTCTTCAACAACAAGCACAGTGGATGTGTTATTGAAGGCCATGATTTTGAATCACTGAAAATTAAAAAGAGCCCATGTCGATAAAGGTGTTGCACTAAATGCACAATAAACAATGAAATTCATTCATTTAAGTGGTTTTAATTTCAGGGACATTACTCAGAGTTGAAGGATCTTTTTGATTTTGAGTAACTTAAACTATAATTTAAATATAATTAACCACCCCTCATAAGGGGGACACGGTTACATAAGCTGGAATGACCACTCAAAATTTTGTAACAGTGTTACTCCTTGTGAGGGGTGGTTAATTAATATGAACCTTTTGAAACCTTTATTCTACATTCAACATCATCACTTGAGAAGACACCAGAGGTGTTGAAACAAAATGGCTATTTTTGTAGTGATTTTATAACATATTTGGTATAATTTTTAAATAAATAATTAATTATATATATATATATATATATATATATATATATATAAAAGTATAAAAGGCAGGGTGTGTGTGCGTGTAACGAATGCATGGCCGCAATTTTCAACGGATTTGCACCAAAATTTACATGCACATGCTCCAAGTTAGCAGGAAGGCCAAGACTGACTTTGCATTTCCCAACTCCCATCAATAGTGGAAATAATCGATTTTTTATGCTTCTACGGCAGTTTTCATGTAGTTTGCGGCCATTTTCTACTGGCCAGAGTGAGAGCCAATAGCTGGCTGCCATGAATAGGCAAGAAGATTCTATTGGCCAGTGTGAGAGCCAACAGCTGACTGACACAAATGTTAACTAGCATGCAAAAAAAAAAAAAAAAAAAAAAATACATAGCTGCATTCGTCACAAGTGCGAAAAATTTAAATCTGCATGGCACTTTACTCCAATTGGCTCATTCGCTTGCTTAAACTCAACGTTGATTCTGATTCTGCAGAACTGGGTTGAGTGTGAAAAAGTATTTGTTGTTAACATTCTTTTTTCATTCGGTTTTTCCAGTTACGAGTTCTTTTTTAAAGCTGATTGTTTTGCGTTTATTTTGTTTCGTTCTTTTTTCATAACAGATTTAATGTTTTGTATAGAGTTTAGAAAAAATTTGCAGTGTGAGATAGGCAAGAAGTAAGTCATGTAGCAACATCAGCACGGCAAGGGCACTCTTTTAAAGGTAAGGAAGGGCAAAAATATTTTAAGTCAAGTGATAGCGATTGCTGTACGAGTTGTACGATTTTTGAATCAAGCACGGGCAATGCTGCTAGTATATATAAGTCTTCAGGTGAACTTTAGGCTAGTAAAAAAAAAAAAAAAAAAAAAAAAATGCCGTAAATAATTGATTAATGTCAATACTCCTATTGTTCTGTTTATTCAACCAGGCAGGTGTAAATATATTAACTGTTAACAGTTTATATATTTAAACCTTGAAAATGGCTAAATGTATAGCCGAAAGCACTCAGAGAAAAAGAACATTTGGGCAGTTTTTATATAATTTATCATCTGAAAAGAAAAAAAAAAATTATTAGATCGCATAAGAAATTGTATAAAAAAACTAAATCAAAGCACCTTGTTGGTTGTATTCAATGAAATGTGCATGGAAGAAGGATTGCTGCCTAAATACACACACAAATTTGCAAGAGTATAGAATCCAGGTAGAGCTCAATGTCCAGGATAAAAAGCTTTTTGAATTTGTAGGTCTGATGAATTGGGTCGTGATTACGATTCCAATCTAATAAATTATAACTATGGAATATTAGTGTTTGAGCCTTATATCTTCATAATGTTCAGTTAAAAAAAAAAAAAAAAATACCTTGATTATGGCTAATAGATTAGCCAAAAGTGCTTGGATTTTCACACACTATGTCCAGAAAAGAAATCACTACAAGAAAAATTTTTATAAAAAAAAGTGCAATATGTAAGATCATTAATTTAGTACGAAATTTTTTTTAAAATACTGTATCACTGGTAACACCACCAACCTTAAAAAAGTTCCTTACTATACACTGCTCTAATGTCATCTATGAATTCTTATGCCCACCAGGCAATTCCATTTGCTATTATACACAAGCTTCAAATTTCTATGTTGGGCATACAACCACTATTCATCTTGCAGGCTAACTTGCCACCTCATGGATCATGGTGCAATCCATGCACACACCAATAAACCTATATCACTTGGCAATAAAATCTCCACTTGTAAACATATACTAGATAACATTAATTGCTTTTAAAAAACACAAAAAACAAAAACAAAAAACAAATCCAAATATCAGAAGCTTTATCCACAAAATCCCCGAACTAAACAAAATCTTCTTCATTGTTGGAACTGCAATTTTAAACAACTGATGATACAGATAAGCAATGGAGAATATTACTTGCCAACCATCTGTACATGATGTCCTCATAATGCATGAGAATGTTGAGTTTTAAAAGTATTTGAATGCAGATTTTGAAAATGACCAGAAGTATGGTTGAAAGTCCCCAACCACAAACATTCATGGAATACCTGAACTCATTTGATCCAAGCATCAATTAATCTGGATGTAAATAACTAAAAGAATAATAAATCCGCATTTGTTATTTTTCATACACACACATGCATGCATGCATACACACACAGATATTTTTGAGAGAGAAAGTGAGATATCAATCTAATCCCCTCAAATTATTTATATATATATTAAGTAACGAAAATCTTGGTAATCCGTATGAAAGGAGGATGAAATCCTGAGAGTTGATTGTTAAGTCAGAGCGAATAATTTAATTTAAAGAAAAATAAACCACTTTAAGGCTCCATTTGTTATAATTTATTTCACCAGAGAATTTTATTTTTTTTCTGGATCTTCAGACTTCACTTTCAATGATGAAACAAAAAATTTTCATTTCACCTGTGAAAGTGAAGTCTGAAGATCCAGAGAAAAATAAAATTCTCTGGTAAAATAAATTATAACAAATGGAGCCTTAAAGTGGTTTATTTTTCTTATATATATATATATATATATATATATATATATATATATATATATATTATACATAGACATGTGCATGTGTGTGTGTGAGAAAGAGAGAAAAAGAGTTACGAATTTACTTTAGAACATTTAAAAAATTCATTCATCGAGATGAAATGTGTGAATTGAATGCAAAGATTAGTAACCTGGGAGCCATCTTGATGATGCCATAGCTGGGAAGCTGGCTGAGAAACAAATATTTCATTAAACTTCTTATACAATTTAACAATTTTGTGAGAAACTGTCTGTAACATTTCACATAGGTAGAATTATTAATTCAACTGCACTACATCGTGTGTTGTATTCTAGAATATTATTCTGCAAAAGAATGTACATTCTCATTCAAACAAGGCACATTCAGTTATTGTATCTTTGTTTATGTGGGACCGTCTTCCCCCCAACCTTAGCCTCAGCACGCACTTCATGAAGCTCCTGCCGAACTTTTCATCAACTCTTATTCCTCTCTATTCATGAATTCTAAGTGCATTGCCTGCTCTCTCCTGATTAATGACTCCCATCAATGATTAAGGTTAATATTTGGCTTACTTATTGACTGATCAAAGCAATTTTCTTATTTGACAGTCTTTCCTGCGGTCTGTTATTTTTTACCTCATCCCACTCCCCACTCAACCAGATTTTAAAATATTTGCATATATTAAAAGTCCTTCAAGTGCCTCCTTTTTACAATATGGCTGGGGTTGTCACTATGAACCAAAACAATAAAATCAATCTTAACAAATCAGAGTCCATCTAACAAAATTCAGACAAGAAACACATTTTCCCCTCCAAATAATTCTTTCATTTTTTTTTCTTTAATTAAAATGAAATTCTTTTAAAATTTGGTAACTCAGAAAATGATAAATGCATGACTTTTTTTTTTCCAACAAAATTAATAACTCAACTTTTTAAATTAAACATTTTTCATTGTGTATGAAAATTTCTAAATGATAAATGTATAGAAAAAAAATGTCTTAAATTTTAACAGACATCTAAAGATTGTTTTTTTTTGGGTGGGGGGTGCGTAAAAAATAGGTGGTTAACATTTGCAGTGTAGCTCCATGAATTTTCCTTGAAAAGTTTTAATGAGCAATCGTTCCAATATGTCAAAGAATGAAGACGTTTATCATTGAAGTAGCAAATGTTTTCTCAATATTTGTGTTGCCCATGACTGGAGCTGTTTAATCAACTTTGTAACAGTTTTTATTCTGCAAAGTAGAAGAGAACTTTTAACAGAAACAAATAAAAGAAGACATCAACCCTTAGTATTTGACAATTTCAGGAAGTGAGGTCAACATATTGTTCTGATTTTGTAGTTTGTGAGATATTTAGGGGTAAATTCTCCATTTCTGAAGAGAATAGCATCACTGGGTAAGGTGCGTTGGATGTTGAAGCATCATTTCTTGCAGCTGAATTCAAACAGTTATTTCTAGTAAGAGCAAGCATTGCTGACTCATCACAGCTCGAGGGAACCACTTTGCTTATAGTGGAACGTAACGATGGTGTAGTTTCTACAGCTTTTACTCGATTCCTTGCATATTTCTGTTGAAAGTTGGAAATGTTAGACTTCGCAACTGAAGCGACAGAAGTGAGTTTGGTAGAATCAGAACAGTCACCAGTTGCACAGAAGGGAGCAGTTTTTGTGAGTTGCAAGTTCGGAGCTGATGTGTCAGAATTCAAGGTGGGATGATGTCGACCATATTCTGGCGCTGTGTGATCTAGAGGTTCCATTTTGATATGAGAAACAAGTTGAGATTCTAGGGTTCGGTCCTGGTGTTCCTGGAATGTCTTTGATGCTTTGCCAGTTTTTGTTACAGAAGTAGTACTGGAACCTTGAGAATGGGATATCTCATTAACTGGCCAGCCTGTGGTCATGGGCCTTACAGTGTGTGTTTGCATAGCAAGATTCTTTGAACAATCCAACTGGACGGAATTTTGAGGTTCAGTCTTGACTACAACAGGATCATGGGAAACAAAACCTTCATCTCCTGGACACTGTGGCCGTGATTTAGTCAGTAGGGTTCTCTTTTTAATTTCCGGAATAGGATTTTGTTTACGTTGTAACAAGAGTTGTGGTGAAAAGGAGTCTGATTGGGTAGCAAGGTGTGACAGCGAAGTCCCCGGGCACATTACGTTGTCAATAGAACCAGAACCCTGGGATTGTGGACAAAGGTGTGTCTCACAGAGCATGCGAAGTTCTTCAATTCCAAGCTGATATGAGATTTGCTGAAGTTGGGTGAGTGTAAGAGGATCAAGATCCAAGAGGCCATTATACATGTACTCAGCAAATGCCCGCATTGCATTCTCACTGATGTTGGCTGGAAAGTTAACTCGCAAAAAGCAATTGTTTCTCACCTCAGAACTTGACAACAATGTTGGGGAAATGGCCATCAGAACGACTTTGTGGACCTATAACAAAAATTTTTTTAAAATTAAACTGAGTTTAATAAAAAAAAAAATTCATGACTTTTAGAAAAGATATAATTTTGAAAATTTTGGCAGTCTTTCTAAATAAAGATCAGAACACCAAAATCTTTGCCGATTCATTCCTATTGGAAACAGATTTTAACCATTATTGACATCATTAAATACACAGATAAACCACCTGAATATTTAAACAACGAACATAAAAATAAAAAATTTAAACTTTGCAAGATTTTATTCCAGACATTTTTTAATGCCATCTCTCTTCAGTGATCATGGCTCTCCAGTATCCTGGATTTTATTATTTGTGAAAAGCCATGACTTCTTGAGAAAAAAAAAAAAAAAAAAAAAATATATTGGAATAAAGTCCTGCTGTCTTTTACCACCGTTTTCAATTTAATGTAGTCCTTTACTGAGACTGGATGCTCCTAAAGCAAGAAAATAAAGTCTCTTATTTAACCCATAACTAGTGGGTGAGGGCTTCATGCATTTCCCAAAAAAAATTAGTATGAAAGTGAACACAACAGACTAGGCCAGAAATTGAAATCAGCTAACTGAATCCACTTTCTACCTCAAGATCTGTTATACGACCTGCACACATCTCCAGCCATTACGGATTCCAAAATATAAGGAATACATAGCAAATGCAAGGAATTCTTTGCTCCAGTGAATAAAAAATGCATTTGACAAGCCAAATGGTAAATGCTTTTAGAAGCAGATGTCATTAGAGTGAGACAATGTTTACCTGCCAATAGGAGTAATTAAACGTAGCTCTCCTCTGCCTAATGATCAAGCACAAAACTCTCCTTTGCTCTACTAAGTCACAAAACAAAGACTACTACTAATTATATTCCTAGTAGTGTAATTTGTATAATACAGGCATAGTTTGTATATTCAACCAAATTTTAAAAACGTAATTTATCTTGCTACAACCTCTATCCAGAAAAGTAGGCTCACAATTCGGAAAAGTAGGAATTTCAGGAGCATTTCCCAAGTGATATACGCTGTGCTTGTTCTAGTCTGAAAGTAGACAATCAGGTTTTCAAATCTTTGTCCTAAATCCAAATATTTGTCAAGTTATAATTTTTTCAAGTTAATCAAAACTCCCATATGTTTGATCATCTATTTTCAGATGATCAATTCTGGACGGCTGCTTTTTCTGCTTCTTTTTGCAAGGAAAATCATTGGAATCTTGTTGAGTTGAACATTAGAAGTGACAGATATGCCTGTAAACAAATATCAGTTTTTTGGGATAAATATCAGAAAACCATGATATAGATCTCTCGTTCTATGTTTCTTTGGCTGCTGAATAAATTCAAATCCCCAAAAAATAAGTAAAATGGATTAAATGCAAACATTTTGACTTTTCACTGCCAACCAGGGCTTCTAAACCTAAATTCATATCAGAAATGTTTTGTTTTAATCTTCCTCTTAAGCACAAATAACATGAATGCAGTTCTATAATTGAGCTGGAAAGGAGGCTTAAAAACCATAAATGCTTGGCTCTATTTTGTAAGTGTTATACAGCCATTTTGAGGATTTTGAGAACTGGTTGTGTGACCTTGATGTAACTTGGAAACAAATCAGAGGGGACCTTACTGTGCATGAGTTTTTTGAGACTTATACAGTTGGATGTGAGATGCCATTAAATGTGCAATGTGTAAGCAATGCATTCACAATGATAATGTACCTGTGCAGGGTTTTTTTTTTTTGCAAAACATCATATCACAGATGTTTGCCAGTGACATCTGCACCCAAATCCCAAACCAGATTTAGTCCCTGCAACTTCTATTCTATCTTTAACCCAAAGCCCAAAATTATGATCATCTAAAAAAAAAAAAAAAAAAAAGCACTTTGAAGGGAACTACGGTAACTTTGTTTACAAAATGGAATAAGTCAGCCAGCCTTTCATAAATTCAAAAAAAAAAAAAAAAAAAAAAAAAAAAAAAAAATGTGCATCCTAAATGATGTCTGATTATTTAAAACAGCAGCAATCAAGAAACTTTCTTCCAAAATTCTATCAAATCAAATATTTTTCAAGACTTAAGTGAAGAACATGGCATATGTTGAGCTTAGACCCAAATAGAACAGAAAAGAAATCTTTGTGAATTCTCTTTGAGAGACAAAAGCAAAATACTGAAGATGTTTTGTCTTCTTTCTTTCTTTTGCACTGGAAGGGTGTAGCTTTTTTGGGAAGCACATTTGGCAGAATTTAAAGTGGGTTACTCTATTTTTCAATCTGTTGAGAAAAGCTTTTAATTTCATACAATGAAAAATTTGTTATCAGGAAGAGCATCTAGCTGTAAAAAAAAAAAAAAAAGAAAAAGAAAAAAAAAAGCAGAATATCTATTGTAGAGAGGGAACATATTTTCTGAATCCATATTTGTCAAGGCATCAAGTTGGCAAAGAGGTTCCTATATCTCTGAGTTATATATTTTTTATCCCATGACCTGTAGGGTCGTGGGGGGGCACCATGTGTACTACAGCCAGAGTAGAAGTGGTGTTTCTTAGGCAAGATAGCCTGACAGAGTCCAACCCTCTCCAAGCTGGTTTTGAATTCAGGGTTTTTTTGATCTCCTAGACCAGCTGCCACCCAAAGCTATAGAACCCAGTCTGTCTTGCTATATACCCATCCCTGAGGTGAGAAGAAAAGGATTCATACCTTTCCCAAGGGTATTAGCACATAAGTGAATGTAATGGATCCGAATGGAATTTGAACTTGGCTCTCCAATTTGTCAATCCGAGTCGCTATCCATTATTCCACTGTGCCTCCAAAAACTCATCCTCTCTATTTACCAACCTCACCACAAGGTAAGATATGACAAGGCCAGTTTTTAATGTGGGGCATTCCTAGCCTGTAGGCTCAGGCAAAAATTGCCTGTAGACCCTGTATACACAGGGTCGGGTTTGTCTACCACCCAAAATGAGACTCTGCCCTTCGGCATAGCCTCATCTGGGTTCTTCTCTGCCTGAAGGCAGAGAGTTTGACAAGAGAGGAAGAGGAAGAGAAAACATCCTCCTCTGAATTATATTGGCTTTCAAAACTTTAATAAGAGTAAAAAATAACTGATGTATTTTGACTAAAAACAACAAAAACCAGTTATGTTAGAAAAGGTTCAATAAATGAAGTCAGAGTTGATAATAAGCAAGTGCCAAAGTCATTTTTTTTACCATAATGATTGTTGTGCCATTTCCAATTGAAGCATCACACATTTTTTGTTCCTTCCACATGGATGATAAACTTGACATCATACTGTACTGATGTTCTGGAACAACTAGCAACCGTTTTGATGAAGGCTGGTATGTATCCATGACAACGGAATCGGTCTCCTGCTGTGTCATGTCTGATGATTGGTTATCACTGACCATTAATGTCATGTTGCAGTCTGTCCTGCAAAAGTAGACAAAGCATGTAAAACAGAATTGTGCCTACTGTATCTGATTGATAAAAGACTTTGTTCAGAAAAGAATAAATGATTTTCAGATTTTGATCAGAAAAAAAAATGATTTTCAGATTTTGTTCAGAAAAAAAAAAAGATTTTCAGATTTTGTTCAGAAAAAAAAAATGACCTCACAACTTTAAATTGAAAAATTATTGGAAAAAAAATGTTACATAAAGAAAACCAAAACCAAAAAGACAAACATTACAAACAAAACACTAGTACAATGTAGTGGTTAGAGTACATTTGGTGCTCTGGAAGTCGTGAGTTCAATTCCTAGGTCAGGTCATTTAGTGGAGAAATACATCAACAAAAGAAAAACAACTGATGGTAAGGAATTGTGTAATGTCCTAGAATGAAACCAAGTAAAAGAATAAAAAGAATATATTCTGACTTGTTGATAAAATAGACAACAAACTATTGAAAAAGGTTGGAACAAATATAAAAAGAAAAAAGGTGGCAAAAATTCCTAATGAATCAATAATAATAACAAGACAGTGTATCAAAATTTCACACAGAATACAGGCCAGTGTCATTAAGCTGTGTACCAATAACTGTGATGTCACTTAAGCCATGCATGTGTGACGGACCCCAAAATTTTTTGTCATGTTCATATTAGAATCATAAACATCAGTGGCTCCCAATTTAAAACAAATTCAAATTTGATTGTAACACTTTTTAAAGTGAGATTTTTTTCTGTATAATCTTTAATTTTAATAAAT
Organism: Acanthosepion lycidas; assembly: GCA_963932145.1. Lineage (NCBI taxonomy): Eukaryota > Metazoa > Mollusca > Cephalopoda > Sepiida > Sepiidae > Acanthosepion > Acanthosepion lycidas. Next base: position 9,734,665 of record OZ010588.1, read on the forward strand.
TCATTGAGTTTTAATACCTTCATTATATCCATATTTTCCCAGGTATTTACTATTGGCTTTGGCATTTCACATTCACAATTGTGTAGTGGTTTGGATTAGCCCTTGAGACATTTTGAGTGTGAAATATGCAGCTTACAACTTTTATCTTAACTTAAAAATTTCACATATTTACTCGACTGGATTTGCTTTAATATCGATAATGCGCTTTTCCAAATAATCTATATAAATAGCAGAGAAGAGCCATTAAAACTATAAAAAAATTAATTTTATTTTTTTCTTGTTAAAATCTTGTGCGTACGAGATTTCCACCATCTTTTGCTGTCATCAATGATGGATCTACTGTCATGGTGCTTTATAATTGAAATAATTTTAGGATGTCATCTTTCAAATTTATTTACATTAGTGCAGATTTTTATGCGAAATTAAAGGATAGTTTTAGTAAAAGTTTTTCAAAACTGCCAATATTCAAATCTTAGTATTGAATATGCATTTTGCATGGTTAGTCACTATGTTACTCATTTTCGCAGATACCCTCCGTGGATTTGACAAGCTTTGTTTTGGTGGTCTAAGCTGGCAATGCTGACATCGTGACTCACTTTTAATCTAAACTCTGGACCATTTAAACCACGGATAGAAGTTCTGAACCTCAACTACCGTCGTTTATTGGCGCCGACCTGTATCTTTTCTCGTTAGTTTTTATAAAGCAGATAAACTTCAGATCAAGTTTTAAATTTTGGTTTGAGTTTTCATGATATTTATTTTTCAACATTAACTCCTTCCTTGTCAATGCACTTAATTCAGTGTTGAATATTAATCATAATACAGTGAAAATTTCAGATCGAAATTTACTTAATAACTACATATCAGGCTACAGACTTATTGATCAAGCCACGTATTTACTTACTGGTCCTCTTGAGTTTCTTCTTTCATTTCGTCAACATTTTCAGCATTATTTGGAGCAAAGTCTGTTTGTTCTTGTGCTTCAGCTTCAATGTTCGGCAGTAACAATTCCCTTGGCCCCAATGTGGTCTGTGGACTTTTTCTCATTTGGTTACCAGATGATAACTACAAAAAAATAGACAATTATTGCTTTTATTCCAAAACTTTTCAACAGCCCAACATTTACAATTATAGAAATTACAGAAAAAAACTAATTACAGTTATTCACATTTATCTTTGACAATTGTGAAAAACAGAAAAGTTGTTCCAATCAAAAATAACATTTACCAGTATCCGTCTATATTTCTGAAATGAGGTATTATATACATTATTCAGACTATTGTACTCATCTTTGTTGCAATATTTATTACAACATTTTGGCCTTTCATTATCTGTCTATATTTCTGAGATGAGGTATTATGTACATTATTCAGACTATTGTCCTCATCTTTGTTGCCATATTTATTACAACGTTTTGACCGTTTTATGGTCCATCCTTCTTCAGGTGGTTGGAATGTTGAACATGGAACTAGAACAGTCTACCCCAGTGAGCGAAATAAAGGGTTCAGTTCGATATTCCAAACACCTGAAGAAGGCCGGAGCGTACAACGGCCGAAACGTAATAATAAATATGGTGACAAAGATGAGGTCAATAGTCCGAATAATGTAAATAATGTACATAATACCTCATCTCAGAAATATAGACAGATACTGAAGGACCAAATTGTCGTAATAAATATGGTGACAAAGATGAGGACAATAGTCCTGATTAATGTAAATAGTTTAAAATAACATTTACATTATCTCTTTTGCATTTAACTGATTTGAAACTAAAAAGCTTAGAAATGCTATTTAAATAAAATTCAGGCTTTTGGTTTTCTAATCTAAAAATAAACATTTGAAAATTATATAAAAAAAACTCATAATAAAGTAAAGTTGTTTTACTTCAAGAAGACCAATGTGACTTATTTTCCTAGATGATCTTGAAGAATCATCATATACACATTGAACAATAACAACATCAAAAGAACTATCAATAAAATTCTCTTAAAATCTTCAAAGGGCTTGGAAGACCTGCAGCCCTTTTGGGAGTTAATAAAAGACAGTGTGGTCTGGAGAGAATTGATAAATGTTATTTATAAAATCTCTGAAGATAAGAAATCAAACTGATTTTGCAGTGGACCTGTAAGTCAAAACAGTTCTGATGATAGGCTTTTAAAGAATGAATAAACTATAACACTGAATTTGTGCTTGCATCCGGCAGAGAAAAATTAAAAAACTGTTTATCATGTGTACATTCTAAATAACAGAAATTTCTATAAATGATGGCACACACTGATTTTTGTTCCCACCTTCTTAATACAAAATCCTTTAACATTTTAAAAATACTTCAATATTTGTCTATATCTCTGAGATGAGGTATTATAATTACTTACATTATTTACATTAATTGGATCTTCATGGCCATATTCACAATGTTTTGGCATGGCCCAGTGAATAAAGACGTTGGTTAGATCCAGTGACTAGACCCAAAGAGTTGAGAGTTCAATACCAGACCACAGCAGTGGTGATCCAAACTTGGAGAGTTGAGTTAAAGGGAAACATCAGGAAGAGGCATGGCATGTGGAACTAGAACAATTTAGCCTGGTGGACGAAATAAAGGGTTCAGTTTGAAATTCCAATCACTTGAAGAAGGCTGGAGTGTACAAAGCCCGAAACGATGTGAATATGGCAATGAAGATGAGAATAACAGTCCGAATAATGATAATAATAATAATAATAATAATAATAATAATAAAGTACTTCATTATTATTATTAAATTTATAACTCCCATAAAACTGGTATTTCTTGATACTGCTAACATATTAGAACCCATAGCAAATGGAAATTTGAGATTCCTGTTTTCAACCAAAGACTATAAAAAATAAGGGGGGGAAAAAAAAACAAATTTTCCTCCAGACTATTCTCTTCATTTTTTTTTTAATCTTTTTTTCTTCCTCTTCTTCAACAACAGATGTGATAACAACAACAAAGATGAGGACAATAGTCAGCATGTAAATAATAACTCTTCATTCCAGAAATTCATACAGAAAAGATTTAATATCTTACTAAGGAAAAGGTTTGACTTATTAAAATTCGCCACAAAATAAAATATTAATTGTAAATATCAAAATAAGAATCCCGTATTAATCATTGGTTTATAAAATCTGGTATTAATTATCAGTTTCTTCCTATCACCCATTAATGCTCATCATCTTATTTTGGGGTTGCTACATGTAAGTGGCTTAAGATGTCAGAGCAATGCCAATAAATTTATCTTGTGAGTTATCTCCTCTTTGATTATTAAGTATTATTATGAATTTAAATTTGTTTTCACCAATCTTTTCAATTGTGGATGAATTTCTTCAAGCTGTCTCTCTCAGAATTGCATTATTTTCAAGAATTCTAAATCCTCTTCAATGATTTTTCCCCAAAACACTGGAGAAAACTTTGAAGTGATAAATACAACACACATGAAAAGGGATAAAAAAAAAAAAAACCCAAAAAACTTAACTCAATCAAAATATCTAAACTTAGTAAACGTTAAGCAGCTATTACATTTCTAAATGAAAATCATGGCATCACACCAATTCAATCATGTTTTTTATGACATTTAACGACCCTTCTCATTCCCTACCAACTTAAAAATCAAATGTTCATTGCAATAATTAGCCAAAGTGGAAAAGGTAAACATGCAATGGCTGAATAAGAAAAAGAATAATCTTTTTTATTCACTGTTTGGCATAATACCAAAAACTGAAGCCTCGTAAGTCTCTCAGACAGTATCCCCTTATTGTACAAAAAGAGGTAAGATCAAGAATACCTTTATGTCTGTGGCAAACCCAGCAATTTCTTGAAGGTTCACGTCAAGAATACAAGTTGAAGAATTGAGTAAATTATCATTTGCATCATATGCATTCTCCATAAATAAAGCACACTGACATTGCACCACATGTTGCTATTGTGTAGAAACAAATAAATACCTTTCTATTCATTCTTAGCTCTCTTTACGGTCATTTGTAGAACACTGTTCTTGTTAAATGCTAAGAGACAATATTTACATTATTCGGACTATTGTCCTCATCTTTGTCGCCATATTCATCACAACGTTTCGGCTGTTGTATGCTCCGGCCTTCTTCAGGTGGTTGGAATTTCGAACTGAACCCTTTATTTCGATCACTGGGGTAGACTGTTCTAGTTCCACGTGCCATGTTTGATGGATGTCAGTTATCTCCTGCTAATTTTCCCTCTGAAAGTTCTCCACTGCCTTAACCGGGTATTGAACTCACACTCTTTGGGTCTTGTCACTGGATCTAACCAACTGTGCCATGTGTCCTTGAGGACATCTGGGTATGAATTTCTGGGTATTATAAACCTAATGTTTTCAGCAACCATTTTTACCAGTGCTCATATTGCAATTTTGCTGTTATCATTGCATATTTTTTTACCAGAGCTCATATTGCAACTTTGTTATCATCGCTTTTCTCTGGCACTCCTTATTACTGGTTCCCATATTGTATTTATTTCTATGCTTGGTCAGCTCAGGAGATTTTTATGTGCTGATTCCTTAAGTTTACGAATTTTCCAATGGTGTTCCCTGTCTATGATCTCAACATGATCCCACAGGGGACGGTGATCTCCCTTCTCTCTCCATATGTGGTCAGCCACGCCTGATTTTTCTACTTCCTCTCGCGTTACAGCTTTCTTGAGGCCTTACCTTGAGGGGGCGGCCTGTCTCCTTTATATTCCTTTCCGCAGCTGCATGGGATAGCGTACACACAGTCTTTAGTCATGTTCTCCTCTATGGAGGGTCTCACTCGAGAGAGATATCTGCGAAGTGTTGTCAAGCTCTTGAAGGTTGTCCTGATGTTATATAGACCGCAGATCCTTTGTATTTTCTCTGATAACCCCTTCACATAAGGCAGGCAGACTGTTTTCTGAGTGTTGTTGTCCTCCTCCTCTTGTACCCACCTAGAATTTTATTATAAACAATTGTCTTGTAAATGGAATTTTTAAAGCATTCTGAATGTAAAAATAAAGAAAAAAGTGTGCAAGACAATAAGAAACACTACCTCCCCCCCAAGTGAAGTTTTGTTGAAATCGGTTGAAAAATGTAGGAAATCCGATCCCATATATAAACGAACACACACAAACAACCTGGGTTTCATAATAAGTATAACTCGATATGAGTTGTCCCCTTTTCATTCTTGTGATGCCTCTTAATCGTGTTTTCAAATTGATTTCGTGCAAAAACAATTGTGTTTTTCTAATTTTTGGCACTGTTAGAACCACCGCAACGTAATTTTACGTAGTCCTGTGAAGTTTTGTTGAAATCGGTTGAAAAATGTAGGAAATCCGATCCAATATATAAATGTACAGACACACACACACACAATCTGTGTTTTATAATAAGTAAGATTATACAGTTATTACTTATCCCCATTTCACCAAGTCAAAGTCTGCATATCTCAGAGATTGAAATCACAATTACTGTCACTAAATTCATGAACCAACATTTGACATAAAGAAAGAGTGAAATGCGAACAATCTATTACCATTGAATAAATAAAGGCTTCAGTTTGGAATTGCCTGAAGGTTACCTAGTTTAATGAAGGTTGGAGGGTACAACATCTGAAAAATTGTTATAACAACAAAAATGAGGACAATAGTGTGCATGCAAATTCTCTAAACCAGTTAGCATTTTCTATTTTTTAAATAACTTTTTGATTTCCTACTTCACAGTAATTTTTTTTTTACTTCCTCTTTTGTTTTAATATATTTGTACATTTTATATATTAATATACACTTCTTTTTTTAATATGTAAGTTTTTAAAGCTATTAATATAATTCTTAAATGAATTTTAAAAAGAAATACAAAGGAGGGTAACACAACAGGGTTGTCTGAAAGTTTTGTCACCCTTACACAATATAACAAGGCTCTATGGGGTATTATCATTAAGGAGAGAATTTCACATGAACGATACCAAAATATTCATCATTTGAAGGACACCATTCAGAGTGCCTTTGCAACAGTTAACAAAGCACAGCTTCATGAAACATCACACAAGGCATAGCACTGCATTATTTTGTGCCATGGAAATAATGATGCTCATACAGACTTTCTCGATGTGTGACCACATCAATGAAAATGATAAACTGTATCCAACACATATGCTTTTATATTACTGTTTTACTTGTTCTATTATTCTCATTATTTTCTGGTAGGGAGTGACAAGACTTTCGGATCAACCTAACTTTGGCCTAGTTTGTTAAATTTCACTTATTTGTGTGTATTTGGGAATATTTTAATAAATTTTTATGCGAATTTCATGTAACTTTGTGCTCTACCTCTTGTAAAAAAATAAAAAAAATAGGGGAACAAAAATATAAATTAAAAAAAAAAAAATGAAAAAGAAGGTGACAAACCATTAAATTTAAACGCAAGTTCTCTTCATTCTTCTTATATATCTTTGATGGGTGTTGAATATTTCCTACAATCCAGTTTCTGCCCTTCACGTTGACAAATGCTAGTTTTTTCCTGCGCATGAAACGGAAACACCAAGAAGGTCCGCCAATGAATCCTTGGATGTTTTTCTCTCCTGCTATTGCCTTGGCTTTTTGCTGTATGACTTTAGGACACAGGCGGGTCTTTCCTGCGGCCACTTGTTCCAGCACCCATACCTCCAGCAGATCTTCCAAAAGTGACCATCGGGCAGAACCTCCACGGTTGGCCCTCTTCGATTTATGACTCAACCTCAACAGGTCTTCTTGTTTCTTCCAGTAACGAATTTGTTTTTCATTCACACAGAAAAGATTGCCCGCTGCCCTGTTGCCCATTTCTTTTGCATAAGCGACAACATTTAGCTTAAATCCTGCCGTATAGCTCCGACGGGGAGCTGCCATCATTCAAAGGATTTCTTTTTCTCTTTAAAAAGGTGTGAAAAGATTTTTTTTTTTTCAGAGCGATAAAAAAAGAAAAAAAATCAAAACAAAAGACAATTAGTTTTAAATTCGTATTTCCCTTAGAACATTGCTTCTTCCTCTCTATCTTTACATTTTTTTTATAATCCTGATAAGCATTGGTTTCACATTTTCTTATTTTAGTTTATAGTTTAAACAGCATAATTAATTAATAATAATAATAATAATAAAAATATGTAGGTTTTCCTTTTCTTGTTAAACCGGTGCGTCGGGAAAGTGTCTCAAGGGAGATAACTCCTTAAAGTTTCTTTTGTTATTTAAAACTATGGATAAACAAAAGCGTAATAATTTAATGGTCTTTTGAGATTAACAAATGATTTTGCCATTAATAAAATTAACGCGTTACAATACAAATTAGAATTAGCAAAAATAGTGATTACCATCTCCTGGTTGAAACACTTCAGTAGTTTGGAAAGATAGTCTCAAGTATTCAATTCACATAAATATCACATTACCAAGAAATGACAACAATGATATTGCATATTGTGAAAAAGAAATCAAAATGCTTCTCTAATTATAATATTGTTATAAGAGTGACTATGATAAAGTTTACTATTCACTTTTTAAGATGTTTAATAGTGAAACACAAATAATAACACCAAAAAGTATTTTGAAAACAACCGTTGTAAATATGATGTCATGATCCATTGACTGATCAATAAATTTTGCTTCATAAGTTACATGGTCATAAATGATGTGTATCCAATGAGACTCACCGTCACAAGTGTCATAATAAATTAAATAGCAATCTATCAATTCATTGATTTTTTTTGTGTGCGCTTACACTTTTATGCAATGGATGTTCTACCAATCCAATGTGAGCCTGGTTCACTTGTTATAGACATTAGGCCCAGAAACAAAAATTGATATCTAAAGTTTAAAATTAATTTTTAAAAATGAAAAATCTTTCTTGAAACTTTTATTTTAGTTTTAATTTCAAGCTAATAGATTAGATTTAATATTTCCAATACACAAAATACTTTGCTATATTTCAAAACAAATTTAAATTGATTGGAATTAGTTCTTTGTATGAAATTGATAAGAAGGTCTGATTTTAGCCATATTTAAAATTCTCTTGGAACAATGTAATTCTCTTAATTAAAATATCTTTCAAAAATAAAATATACATTTCTGAAACTTTATTGGAGGAAGATTAGCTGATTTAAAGTTTAATGAATTTAATTTGAAACAAATATTACTTACTTTAAGATATTGCAGAAAAATATTTTTTTTAAACGGAGGTGAGTGTTTTATGAGGTATTGACAACAGATATGTTCCCCCTATAAAAGATTTCCAAACATAAGTGTATTGAGATATACACTTATGTTTGGAAATCTTTTATAGGGGGAACATATCTGTAAAAATTATTTGACAAATATAACATGAGCACCTTTTTATATAATTTTTTAATTACCCAGCAACATTAAAAATTTAAGAAAATATTCTAAGTAATCAAATGTTTTATTGAATTTTAGGTACTTTGGCTTTAAATTTAATATATTTAGTTACAATTTGTTTGTTTAACAGCATACCAACTCCTTATGGGTCATTTAATGCCAAAATTTACTTTTCTTGGGAGCTTTGAAGCAATAATATGTTACTCTGCTTTCACAATTGAATACAAAAATAGATTGCTGGTAATTTTTTTTTTTTTTTTTTTTTTTTTTTTTTTTTTTTTTACAAAAGTGGTAACATTTTTTTGCTATGAAAATGTATTGCTGGTATTTTTACTATTTTATTAGTTTGTAGGTTCACTATTTGCCTATAGGGTAGACTAGGAACAACAGCAATTAAGTAAATTTACTATAGTTAGAGCTCTTATTTTCTAAAAATGTCGAGTATGGACATCCATATTAACAAAAATCAGCATATTTATACACGCACGAAAAAATACAAAATTCTTTTTAAAATATAGGGTGCGGTCACTGAATTGTACTAAACTTCTTTTTTTTTTTTTTTAATTTATGATTAGTAAATATGCTATTTACTTAATAACAATATCACCTAACTGGTACAAATTAATACAGAAATTTAAAACATTTAAAATTTTATAAATTACTCAAATGAAAATTCTTTAAAAATGAAAATTCTTTAAAAATGAAAATTCTTTAAAAATGAAAATTCTTTAAAAATGAAAATTCTTTAAAAATGAAAATTCTTTAAAAATGAAAATTCTTTAAAAAATTTATCATTTATCAAAAAATTTTGTTTTTTAATACAATAGTGTCTATATTATATTCATGAAAGCAATTAAAAACTTTTCTAATTAAATAATGTCTTTGTTTTATTGCTATGATGTTGCCAATAGAATATTTAAGTTGCTTGGATTAATCAGAATTTGTTGAGACTTGGAACCAGTGTTTTGCAGCCCAGGCTAGGTCTATAAAATTGAAAGACATCAAGGCAAGAAGGAGAGAAAATGAAATAACTGACCTCTTTCTAGATTTGGCATGTTGTGAAGCTATAATAAAAATTTCTGTTATTGCATACCCCAAAGAATTGGAGAAGTTGACTACTGATCACGTGTTGTACATAACACAATACAACAATTGCATTTTTTATTTTACATTTCAGAGCAGATTTTCAGTAACTGGGGATCATGCTTTACAAAAAAAAAAAATATTGATGATTTAAATTCTTCAAGGACTTCAGTTTATAACTTTAAGCCTTACAAAATTGGATTTTTTGAAATTATATAAAATTAAATAAGCGAGGGAAGGAGTAACAGATATTAAAAAAATATTTTTACTAAGATTTTCTAAAAAAAAAGAAACGTTTCTAAAATAATTTTATCTATTTGTATATAAGTCCTGAAAGTTTCATTAAAATATGATAATTACTTGATTTTTTTTAAAGGATTTCTAATTGTTTTTCACCACAACTGCTGATATGTAAAAAAAAAAAAAAAAAAAAAAAAAAAAAAATTAACCATAATTTTGAAGGTTCTAAAAAGAATTAAAAAAAAATAATTTAATAATAAAAAAAATCCTTTGGTCTTTCCTCCTAATAATAATTGTTTTTATTAAGTTTGGGGCATTTTTTTTATCACGTATGCTCATTTCTTTATCAAATCTTTTTAGGTACCTACATTAGGATGTCTCCTTGATTTTATCTATTTTAGTGGTACACTCTGAGAGATGACTTCCAAGAAAATTAAGTTTCTATATGTTGTCGTTGTTGTTGTTTCTGGCCACAAATGAGGATCTGTTAAATTATCTTGGAGATTTCTTTCCAAGAGCCACTACTTTCTGGAATAGACTCCTGTGAAGATACCTCCCCAAATACTAGAATCTTAACCTCTTCAAGTCTACAGTCAGCTGTTAGCTATCATACATATCCTCATATTCTGAACTTACTTCCCCCATTCCTCCCCTACATCCATACACCAACTTCATTTAGTAATCCTCTACCTTGAGTGATTCTTGGGCCTATGTATTGGTTAAACATTTAGTTCAAGAAAATGCCACTCTATAGCAAGGCACCAACACTGACAATTGATCTTATAAAATGGTGATAGTGATTTTCTAAGTGTAGCTTAGGTGTGTGGCACAAGGCCAGAAGTATGGGGCACACGACAAGGATCAAAACTCACTATTGCCAACCATTTACACCACATCGAGGTGCCCTCTTAAAAAACGGTTATGATCTGCAAAAGAAGATCATGAGATTTTGGTTGGGTTTTTATTATTTCATCTCAAAGTTCTGAATTGTAACTCCATCAAGGCCTGCCTCATGGCTGAGATTGTTGCATCTTTGGGAACTACTTATAAAGATTGGTGCATGTCAAAAACAGGGAAACATTTCCCAGAGAATAGATTTTATATGATCAGCATCTTTTACCTTCCTTAGACCACATTTTTCAGAATTGAAGAATATGAAATTTTTATAGTTTCAGACGAGGGGTTCTTTTCGGAATATCAATACAGTGTAAAACATTTCCAGACTTTTGAACAAGAGAAGACATTTCCGTTTATCTTTTGTTTCCTGTACTCATAAAAAATCTACTTCAACTCTATACTTTTTAACGGCCACGCCTAAAAAACCCTGGCCTTTTATTCACATTTTTTTCCTTAATAGGAGTAGATACGTTTACTTGTTGTCCGGTTCATACTCCTCCCCGGTCTTTTGATGAACAGGAGTTGTAGTTTATCCTTGTTCCCTGTTTAGGTTTGGGTTTCGTTTCCAGTTCCGTAGATTCTTCTTTTCCTTCAGGTGTATCCGAACCCCTTCTTGCATCTTGGTGGCATTGTTACCTTGCTTGGGGGTGATGTCTCTTACTCTGTAACCCTCTACCTTGAGTTGTTCTTAGGCCTTGGACAAGGTGAACAAACATCATTGTAAAAATAAATAAATAAAATCCCCGACTTCTTAACCTGTTAATTTTCAATAATAATAATTATTTGTTTTTTTACATGTCAAAGTTGAAACTTGAAATTGTAACACGATTGAGATCTGCGTACTTCTTTTTTTTTCTGAATTTTTAAAAAGGCTTTTAAATTAAAAAGTTCAATTTTTTTGTTAAACAATTTCTTTATATAAATATTTTCTATATTTGTTCCTTAATTTAAAAAAAATCCTTTCCTTATATCCGTTTGTTTGGCTTTTTTAATATAAAAACGAAAAAAAAAAGTTTACAGTTTTAAACGAATTTAAGTTAACAATTGCTTATTTCAAAAAATTATATATGCGTTCGTTTTACTTTTTTATTAAAAAATTTAAGATTTTAGTTTTTATAATAATTTCAAATCTTTTTTTTTTTTAAATCTTAAAATAAAACAAAAATAACACATAAAAAAATTAAAAAAAAGGTTTCTTTTTTTTGTTTTTATTTAAGAGAAATCTTTTTGTAAAAAAACCCAAAAAAACAAACAAACTTTCTTATTGTGCGCAAATGTCAATGATAAACTTTCAAACAAAGTTACAAAACCTAATTTCAAACTTCCCATTTGTAAACAAAAAGTTAAGGAAACTTAGCTTCTAAAAAAAAAAAAAAAAAAAAAAAAAAAAAAAAAAAATGATTTAAAGAAAAAAAAAAATGTCGCGGCCTAAGAAGATCCTGAATTTTTTCCCCGGGGAAATTTTTTTTTTTTTTTTTACGTGTGGTCCAGTTTTTAAATAATGCCCGTGTTTGTTTCCAAACAAAATGAAATCAAATTGCTGCCCTCAAACTTTACTTTCATGATATTTTTTATTTTTACATAGTTAAACAGAAAAAAAAAAGCTTCACTTGCAATTGTTTTTTCCTACTCGTTGGATACTAAAAAAAAAAAAAAAAAAAAAAAAAAATGTCAGGGATATGTTTTAAACTGTTTTTTACCTTTTTAAATGTGAAGAAATATGTTACAGTTTCCAATTTATTTCTCTTTAACGCGATCAATATAAAAGTCTAAGTGTTATTTACCATATTTTTCTTTTTATCTTGGAATCGCGCAATTAAAAAAAAAAAACAAAAAAAAAAGTAAAACCAAAAAACTTGCTGCTGGCCTAGGAAATGGTATTTTTATGCCTTAAATTTTAATTAACGGTAGATTACTAAAAATAAAAGAAAACAATATTCCTGACCTAAAACTTGAAATAGTAGCGAATCAAACAGAAAGGAAAACTAAAAAAGCAATTAGGTACCTCCACTAATTCGACCCCCCCCCCGCCACAAAAAAAAACCAACAAACAGCATCATAACATGATTAAAAAACGGACCATAATTATTCTTAAAAAATTTTTTTAATCCTTTCTAAAAGCACGTTTGAGTTTTTTTTTTTACATCAGCGGTAAAGCGATTTTTTCAGTTGAAAAACACATTAATTTGAAAATTCTCTCAAAAATCAAATATCTCTCGGATTTTAATGCAACTTTTAGGACTTATATAAATGAATGAATTTATTTTTGAAAATATCCTTTTTACAAAATCTTGGTAAAAATATTTTTTAAACATTTTTTAATTCCCCCACTTAATTAATTTCATAAAATTTTCTAGAATTTAAAAGCGCAACAAAATAGTTTTTTAGGGACACCTTGGAGAATGTAAATTTTGTAAGACACCCGTTATTTTGGAAAGAGACTTACAACCAAAAGAAGAAACTTACTTACGGTATGAAAAGCATGTCGGTTCTTGAAACCCGCGAACCATCCGCTGCTTGCAGTGAAATCAGGAATAGCTGAAGGATTATCAGAATTTTTCTTTAAAGTTTCGTAAGTTGATAAAGCTTTCTTTTTTATAACTGAAAAACTGATCTCTGGTTGTTTTTTTGTTTGCTTTTTGAGCCAAACCGTTAAAATCTTTTCCATCTTTTCAATAATTTTTGAGCGCATTCTCACCGATTTACTCGCACTTAGACTTGCCCCGGCAATAACACTTGCTTTAATTCTTTCGGCATTGTCTCTAATGGTGCGTAAAGTCGATTCCTTGATCCCCGTTGCACGAACAATGTCACACGTTCTTTCATTACGTTCAAAGCGTTTTATAACTTCGAGTTTTTCTTTAAGTGTTATCGACCTTCTTTTAAATTCGCCGCCAGTAATTTTATCACCAGAAAGCTTTTTATGTTTCTGTTCTCCCATATTTCGGTTTTTTGCAAAAAAAAAAAAAAAAAAATGACAAATTTGCTTTGAAAAAAAAAAAAGTGGGAAAATTACAAGATAGCTGGGATCTCTTCCTCACAAAAAGCGCGTAAAAATCATATTTCTTCGCGTATTACGAAAGCTTAAGATTTATTTGCTGTTTTCGCAACAAATCTGACAAAAAAATTAAAATTTCGACTTCCGTAATGAGAAGAGAATTCCTTAGGTTATGCAGGTGTAAAAAAAAAAACACTTTATCCTTGAAACATTTAGGGTTGAAAAGAATCGCACTATAACGAAAAACACGTAAGCGGAAGTTCGCATTTTAAACAGGTTTCATCTATATCGCGTTAAAATCAATTCTAGAAAGAGAAGAAAATATCGAATAATAAAAATGAAAATAGTCAACGAAATATTTTTTCTTAATAATATCATTTACTGAGATTTTTTCAAAATCAAATACGAAATGATTAATGATGATTAAATGCATATTTTTATAACACATCAGATTTCATGTTCAAATACTGCAGTGATTGCACGTATTATCTCCTCCGCAGTTTTAGGTTTTTATATTGAGTGATTTTAACGTTGCATTATGCCTCTAAAGAAAAGTAAATCAAGAAAACAAATTATCATCGAAAAAGTCAACGTTGTCTATAGAATTTATTTCATAAGGCTAAAAATTCTATCTATTTCGTTTCGTTTTTCGTCAACAGTTTCGTTTCGTAGTTCAGCTCCGCCTACTCAAAATCTGTTGGTTCCGCAGACAAACTTCCTAGTGACGACGGTTGTGCCGGTAGCAAATAGTGTCATCATAGTTTTGTTGAGGATTTTGACACTATGCTTGTCAGTCAAATAATTCACACAGGGGCTAAATTCAAGGTGGGTGATATTTTTTCTCTTTACTTATATATATTTTTTAACAATGGCGCGTTTTTATATTTGAACAATATCCGTTTTTGATTTTAGGTTTAAGGATTTTTTTTCATCAAGGTCATTCTTTCTTTCCGCATCTTTCAGAAAGTTGTTTTTTTCTTATTTGTCAATTTAGAAACCAATTTTAATTTATTTATGTTTTGTAAAACTCTTTCTTGTAAATAGTCAAGTATAAATAAAAAAAAACTATAATAATTAAAAATAAAAAAACTTTAATGTACTAAAAATATTATTAGCATCCTTGACCGGGTTAATAGCACCGGAAGTGTCCGGTTACGACGGTCACCTTTATGCAACATTTGAAATTGAAATTATTTAAAAACTTTTTTAATGATGCATTTTTAATCCTCTTTTTATGTATTTCACCTTTTTTGTTTTGTTTTTACTGTAAAATGTTTTACTGATTAAGAAATCTAGCAGCAATAGTATCTTTATTTTTAAATGTATATTTCATTTAATTTTTAAATGTTTTCCACCTGTAGTTTCTGTTTGTAAATTAAAAAAAAAAAAATTGTCTTTGTCATGTCTTTTCTCATTGATCGTAAAAAAAAAGAAATAAATTGCTTATCTAACATACCTGGATGTTTTCAAAATTGATTGACATTATTTGTTGAAGGTGACTTTTTTTTTCCACGTGAGTTTTGTTAACAAAGAGAAAAAAATTACTCAACTTACTATTTTTTTTAAGTAAAACAAAAAAAAAACAACTATTTTATTTAATAATTTATCACACTGCGAATTAAACTGTCATTTAAAATTAAAAATAGTTTGTCAGAATAACCATTTCAAGAAGACGGATATTTTTTTTTTTTTTTTTTTTAAAGATACTTAGTTTTTTATCTGCGATACTTCCTAAATTAATTTTATATTTTTTTTCATTCTTCTTCATTTAAATATCAAATTAAAATTATCCTACAATGACCAAAGAACATAATAATACCTTGTTTTGTTATTAATGTCAAACTAATGCAAATGATTAAATTATTTTCTAACATTTTTAAATTTCTTTTATCATTATTATGATAATGATTCAAATGATGTGGAATGGTCGGTCACTGCATCTATGAGAAAGAAACCCAGTTGCTTGAGTAAACATTTCGAACCTTGGTATGCGACCTCCTATTCATAATACCAGCGCATTGGACACTCTTCTATGCCGCATTTGATGGCATATAAGACCCACGGGCATATAAGACCCCTCTTATTTTAGCCAAAATTATTTAGAAACATTTTGGTATTTTTTTTTTTTTTTTAAGTTTTTAAGTAATAATATTTTTATTTTCTTTGTAATTAATTAAAGAAAAAAAACATCTTGGCAAAAATATTAAAAAGAAACAAAAAACAAGAATTAAGGGACCTCAATCATAGTGAAATAAAAATAATAAAAAAACATGACAAAGATGTCATATGATTTTATAAATTATAAGAAAAACAAAAAAGATTATTACCTTTTTAATTGCTGTTTTTGTCCGGCTCCGCAATGATAATCCATGTCTTTTCATAAATCGATAACACCAACCTTCGGTTCCTGAAAATGCCTTTTTCCCTTGTTCTTGTGCTAATCTTCTGGCTTCGTGGATGATCATCTTGGTAGAAACTGATTGCCCCGAATTCCTTTCATTTATCACCCACTTCTTTAATTCCGCTTCAATTTCTGGCCAATGTGGGGCAGGGCACCGAAGGTTGCTTTTATCTTTTTTAACAGTCATTAATTGTTGCTCTTGCTTTCTCCATTCGCGGATCATTTTTGATGTAGGCGGTTCTCCAAAAACCCTCGCAGCCGCCCTGTTACCATGTTCTTTAGCAAAGTTTATCACATGTAGTTTATATTCAATCTTATAACTTAATCGCTTTGCTCCCGTCGCCATCTTGACTGGCGTGCCAGACGAAGACATTATTATTGATTCGTCTCTCTCCTTCCTTCCTTGCACTATTTAGACACCTTCTTTTTAATCTTTACGATATTTCCACCTTTTTTAATTAAAGTACCCGCGATAATAATAATAATTGAAGTAGTAGCAGCAATAATAGTAACGATAATTTAGTGTAATATGGCGTTAGGTCAGATACAAGCACTTGCAGTTTTTACGGTGTCTGGGTAAACATTTAGCCGCCCACCAGATACGTTAACTTCGCATATAAGACCCGGGGGGCGGGGATTTTTAGTAAAAATGTTTGTCCTACATGTTATTAAATATGGGCCTTTTTAATTAATTTGTCAGTTATATTTACGTTTTTAGTTGTTTTTTTTAATATTTTTTTCTTTTACAATTTTGTATTTTTATTAAGATTTAAAAAATAGTCTTTACTGACCCTACCCTTTCTAAAAATTGTTTTGATTGTTGACTTATTCAATCCTCAAGAAAAATTAACGACGTAAGTAAACAAAGTTACAAAAAAAAACAGGTAAAAATGTCGAACAGGCTTACCGTTTACCTGCATGTCTACAGTGCAATTTATGATATTGTCACAACAAAACATCATAATATCGTAATTAAAAAATTCGGTTTTAAAAGAGCTTTTCTTCTATTTTATTTATTTATTTTTTTTTTTTTTAATGCGCTCAGGAAAAAAAAATTTGAAAAGGCAAGTGAATGTTTTTAAAAAGTAATTTCAGTTTTCAAAAGATTCAATTCAAACAACGGAATCCACTTTTTAATCAGATTATTAGCTAAATAAAAAAATGAGATTGTTTGCATGAAACAATAAACACTGAGTTCGGAGATTTCATATCTATTTTTCTTTAAATTTTTTGTAGGATTAATAAACAGACTCTAATTGTCAAATGAGTTTGGCTTCTATTCGAATGGTATTTTGAATCCTTATTAGTCAGCCAGGTAAAAAAAAAAAAATTAGCTAGATTCAAACAAAATTTAGCTTTCATATGAAAAATATCCTTAATATCGAATTATTACTCAGAGTAAGCTATAAAGTTTAATAAAGAAAGATCTATCTTGTTATTTCAGAGCTTAAGAAGAATAAGTTAGTCATTGATCCGCTTCACCACAATGACAAATGTGACACATGCTCAATATGCCCCCCTCGCATCACGTATATATGACCCTGGCCCTCTCTGTTTTAAGCTTTTTAGAGCGTATTTCAAATGAAAACTTTTCAATATTTAGTAGTGACCTAATAATTGTAAAAGATTTTTATCTATGAACATAAATTCCTTTCATATTTAGAATTATTTAGTACACACACACACACACACACGCATCTCGCATATTGAGTGGGAGTGCTAATAAACTATTGCTCATAGACTTATATAATTTATATTAAAAATAAGATATATAAAAAAATAATATATACATGTATACGAATACTTCCAACTACAAAAATATAATACAAATGCACACATAAACTTCATCATACACACACGTGTAGCATAGATCTGCATGTGAATATATAACTTTCAAGAAACTGTAAATATACACAAGAAGCATATAACATCACATATACACACACACTTTTCACGTTGCTTTTAAGCTTCATCAGGGGGATCTTTCTCTTTATCTTATTCTTTCATGAGGCTTTAATAAAAGGGAAACATTCAGATTATAAGCATTCCCTATTTGTTTATATATATATATATATATATATATATATATATATATATATATAATGCATTTCAAATACTAAATATGCTTGATTTATGTATAAAAGAATTGTCTTTGTGAAAAAAAAAAAATTTATTCCTGAATTTCTATTTGATAAATTTCACTGAGCAATGTGTTTTTTAAACAAATATCACCAGTTTGGAATTTTTTAAATTCTTGAAGTTATTTTTAATTTATTTTTTCCATTCTTTATAATTAATGTAATATATATATATATATATATATTTAATAATTTTCAAATTTTTCAATAAAGGGAATTGATTCAAATTTCTTTCATTATGAGAAAAACAATATGGATAAAAGGAGGAAACATTTATGCAATTAAATAATTGAAAGTGAAGACCACTTTAAAAGAATTGATCAAATTTTAGGTTTATATTTAAAAATGGTTGGTTAGAATAACTGGTTAGAGTTTTTAATGCATTTCTCATTATCCATTTCATACAATAACAATATTGATAAAAAACAACTTTTGAAAGTGACTTTCATTTTATTTTTACTGTTATTATAAAAGGCATGAACCTATGATTATTGTGAAAGATTAAATTATTTATTTTTCTCATGTATATTGTTCTTTAATCAATAAACAGTTTGAAATTCCTTTTCTAATTAATAATGGAATTCAATCTTTTTTCTTTTCTTTTTTCCACTATAAAACATACTGACCAATTACACTTGTTACTAGTTTGTGCATGTATGTGTATGCACATGCATATATACACAAGAACAGGATACTGGAAAGTTCTCAATCCAACCAGGAGACCATTCACCACACCAAAAATTTGATGCTTGGTTATTTAGTCAGATTTTGCTAACTTTTTTAGTACACTCTTGTAGCAAAGGATGTCATTTCTTTTATTTTAGAATGAAGGAAAAATTTATCAGAAGAATTTTACATCTTTGTAAAGTAATTATCAATGATTTCCAATGTATTTTGTGTTTCTTTCAGTTCTCTGGTGTTTTGAGTCTTGCAGCTCGACTTTATTCTACTGTTGTTGACAGTGCAACATTTGAAGTTCAGGTTAGTAAGATGATTTCTTGTCTTTTTTTTTTTTTTTTTTAATTTCTAAATAATTTTATGTTTTATCCCCAAATACAAAATGCTTTTATTTCTTTTTGTTTTGTTTGAATGTCATCTAAACTGATGAGTCAACATCTGAATTCAGTTAAAATGGTCAGGGTCAAATTTTTTTCAGCAGCTATTTTAATAATGAATAAAAAAAAAAAAAATAAATAAAACTATAGAAAAGGATTTTTCTGGAGTTACTTTTTTTTTTTTTTTTTTTTTTTTTCCCCAAAAAAAATCTGTGTTTATCAACTACACAGCATCTCTGGTTGACTGACAAGCATGCTTACTTATGGCTCTGTCTTTTGACTCCTTATACAGAAACATTCTTTTCTAGTCATAGGTAAGCAGCAGTAAAATTTCTACTTTGTAGCCGTTAAGAAAATTAGACTGATAAAATATTTTCTTTTTTTACTTGGAAATGGATATTAAGTTAGCCACAAGATAAAATGTCACAGGGGCTTCGACAAATGAGCATGATGTATTTGTGTGTTTTGCATGTAGGTGGCCATTTGCAATAGGGAAGATGAACATGCAGGAGTGCAATCTTATAATACTCTTGATTAATATTTAGGAGTTCAGCATGCATTTAAGGATTCACTTGAAGAGGCATGCAATCCATGACCAGCAGCTTTTGAGAAAAGATTGTGACTGTCTAGTATCTATGGTAGACCATGTGTTCCATGATTTATGGCGTTGGATTGAGTTACTTTTCTTTGAAGTTTCTCTCTCTGTGCTTGTGTCATGGAATACTTACAGGACAAGAATATTATTCCTTCCATTTTGATTATATTGAACACTTGAGGTTAGATAAAAAGCTTCCAATAATTTTAGCCAACATTTGGATGGGGGAAAAAATAAAATGGAGGCTGACTGAAAAGTGAAGCAAGTAAGCATAATTTAACATTAATTAATGTAATTATGTAAGAATGTTAGGTGAGCTTATGCCATTGGATATTTTGTTTGAGCAATTTTTATCATCTTGACACAATATCCCATCAGCTGCTTCAGGACAGTGATTTGTTTTCAGCATCTCTGAATTTGTATTAGTGAGGGAGGAGAAAAACTTGGAAAAGAATTTCTGTCTTCTGTGCTGTCTGACGAAAAATAAAACCAAGATGGGGTTGACTTTTGTTGGCCATTAAATATCGCTTCCCTTCCAGTCTGACCCAATCACAACCTTTCTTACCCCAATAAAAGAAGGCTACTTTGGACAACTGAAGGGTGTTGGTTTTTCTTGGGTGAAGAAAGTTGACTCCTTCTGATTCACCCCCAATATCCCCCCCACCCTGCATTTTCTGACGTTGAACATGTGAGGCAAAGTTTTTTTTTTTTTTTTTTCTTTTTTTTCTTAGCCCTGTTCCTGTTTACCTCACTGATCCATTCATTGTTAGTCAGTACAGCTGACCCCCCACTCCTCCCCCCAAAAAAAGAAAAAAAAGAATTTTGAAAGAACTTTCAGTCACTCCAAAATAGATTTGGACAAGTTGTGGATACAAACACATTTTTTTATTTCGACAAGAGAAGAAGAAAAAAACAAAAGAATTCAACCAGATTTTGTCCAATTTTAAGTTAACACACCACAAAGTGGAGCATTTAACAGCTTCTCTTTGATACTTGAAGATGAAAACAAAAAAAAAATAAAATAAAATAAACGTTTTAATCCAATCTACTTGTACAGAGACTTTTTTTTTTCTGAGTTGATTGGATTTTCTGATCATAATTTTTAATTTTATTTCCAGCCTTTTAAATTACATAAACTTGACGATGGCCCAGCTACTTCAGTCAGTCTTACCAGAGAAGATGCTCTTCTTTATTACAAACAAATGCAGACAATTCGTCGCATGGAGACTGCTGCCGGCAACTTGTATAAATCTAAAGTCATCCGAGGTTTCTGTCATCTCTACTCGGGACAGGTACTTGATATTCTTTTTCAAGAGAACGTGCTAATGTAGTTGTTGTTTCTTGAACTGGTCAAATGAATATTTGCTTTGCTTAAATGTTTTAGACATTTACCTATTAATCATTTTTCATAGTCCTCAAATGTCAGCTCTTCATGTAATCCTGTATTGTCAAAATAAGAAAAGAAGTGTGGGGAAGATTCTTGTCTTTTCATTTTGAAAAGTGTCAAAACTAGAAATCAAATTCCTGGGATCCAATAGTATATCTTTTCACTAATTTAGAATCAAAGAACAATTATAAAAGATTTGCAAATACTATTGATCATAATGTATTTCAAAAGTGAACAGCATTTTATCTTCATTAACATTTAGCTGATGGAGTTTGTTGAATAGAAAGTGACAAATGTTTAAAGCAAAGTTTTTACTCCAACTTTCCCTGTTTGTTTAATGGCATATCAACCCCTTATGGGTCATTTAATGTCAAAATTTAATTTTCTTAGGAGCAATTAAAATATATATGTTATTCTGCTTTCGCAGTTGAATACATGGTAAATGATACTCAGCTTTTGTGCATATACATGCTTCTGTGGTCATGACTACTGGAGGTGGTGATAGGTGTGTTTTATGTTGTAGTTTTGTTCAAAGTTATATTTTAGAATACAGTTTGATTTTCTTTAAGAAATTGTAGGATATTATATCAATTAATGTCATGGAAGAATTTTTTCATGTTGGTTGTTTGGTTAGTGGCATATCAACCATGAGTTATTTAATACCAAAATCTAAATGTTTCCAACTACAGCTAAAATATATTGTTGGTAATTTTACTAAATATATTTTTATACTTTTATAGTGCTTTGTTTTGTTTGGGGGTTCACTATTTGCCCATGTTTGGAACCCTAACAGTTAGAGTGGAACTGGGATCAACAGCAATTAAGAGATGGTTTCATGCTCCTCAAAACCTCCAATCTCCCAATCAGAAGCCATGCTGCCAGATGTAGTTTATCAAACTTTCCTCGTTTGTCTTTCCAGTAAGATTTCGAATGACTACACAATGATGATAATTTCTGCAACTCTGTCTTCACCTTTATTTTACTTTGGTATTTTATAAACTCCTTAGCTAGAGAAGAATGTGTTGCTTTTTTTTTTTTTTTTTTTTTTTTTTTTTTTTCCAGTTGGTATTTATGGGGCAAGAGGAGATGGAAAATGATAAACTTTTCATTTCTGGTGGAAATAATCTGCATTTATTTTATTAAAAAAAATCCTTCAATGTGTGTATGGTACTTGCCTAGGGTAGTAATTGGCCACTTTTTGGTAATAGTAGGTCTACTAGTAGAATCCTGTCCTTCCTTTGGTATAGCACTTTCTTTTTACCTTTTTGTCAACTTCACACTCAACATATTGACACTTATAGATGTTTTTTTTTTTTTTTTTTTTTTTTTCCTGTTCTTCCATAATTGACATGTGGTGGGGGCACCTGTTAATGTTTATAAAACATTTTCCCCTTCTTTTATTTGGCTACATTCTTTGATTGCAGGAAGCTTGCTGTGTAGGAATGGAAAATGCCATTGAGAAGGATGATGCTGTCATCACAGCCTACCGTGCTCATGGCTGGACTTATATGCGGGGTGTTTCCATGGTGGGCGTCTTGGCTGAACTAACAGGTTTGTTTGCAGTTTTTTTTTTTTCTTTTTTTTCTTTTATTATTATTATTACTCCCCTCATCCCAAATGTCCAACTGGCTGCATGAAGTCAGCAAACCAAGGTCAGATTCTGAGTGAGAAAGAGGTTGTGTTCACTCTTAGCACTAATAGCCTTTGGAAAGTCGTGGAATTCATCTCTTTTCTCAACAGCTATACTTGCCTTTTTTGTGAGCTACCAGTCTTGGAGAATGGCAGTTCTGAATTCAAAATTATGGAGAAGGTAATGGGAGAAAACACTCCATTATCTTTAGCAAGAACATTCAAGGCCATGCGCTGTTTACAGGAAAAGGAAAAGTGTGGAGGGCTCTGATTCCTTGCATCCTGAATTGATATGACAGTTAAGTAGAGATGTTCAATTATAAACTTTGTCAGAAATAAATTCTTTTTGTATCACTCATGATATATCTACTGAGCCATTTGACACAAGGTCAGTTTTTATGATCCAATATTTTTATTAAATAATCATCAAATAATCGTGTAAAATTTTCAGTTTATATGTTGAAGTGTCAGCTTATAATATTCTATCCTTATTAAAAATACTGATAACATTAACTAAATGCAACATGTAGTTTTATGAAATGGACACAGTCCGACAATTATTTTAAGACATATTTTTATGTTTCACAATGTTTCAGCAATTGTATGCTCTGGCCTTGTTCAAGTGGTTGGAATGTCGAACTGAACTCTTTATTTTGCTCACTGGGGTAGACTGTTCTATAAAAAGAATGTATAAACATAAAAAATGTCTTAAAATGATTGTCGGACTTTGTTCATTTCATAATGTGTGATGTCATTTGTTTACATTTGGATAGACATCGAGCAGATGTGAATATACAAGAGAAAATTACGGAGAATTGTAATTTAAAAAAAAAGTAAAATCGATCTTGCTAACCGAAACGCTCATCTGTGGTTAAATCGGTAAAGTATGTCAGGTTATATGACGGTTTTGTATAGGATACATGTCCGATTCCTATCGGAGGATGCATACTGTCTATGAAAATTTCTTGGACATTCAGGCCAGTAAATGTTGTTGTATTAACAACATTTACCGGCCTGAATGTCCAAGAAATTTTCATAGAAAGTATGCATATGTTTATTATAATCAGAGCATTTACTTAAATATTTGTATCTATAAAAAGAATGTATAAACATAAAAAATGTCTTAAAATGTAGATTTATTTATAAATTCAAGATATAACATAAAGAAACCTATTTGGTTTTCATGATCTGTATACCTGAATGTACACTATTTACATTGC
Source organism: Acanthosepion lycidas (assembly GCA_963932145.1). Lineage (NCBI taxonomy): Eukaryota > Metazoa > Mollusca > Cephalopoda > Sepiida > Sepiidae > Acanthosepion > Acanthosepion lycidas. The sequence goes on from OZ010588.1 coordinate 9,758,667, forward strand.
TTGGACTATCATCCTCATCTTTGTTGCCATATTTATCATAATGTTTTGGCCGTTGTACACTCTGGCCTTCTTCAGTTGGTTGGAATGTCGAACTGAAGCCTTTATTTCACTCACTGGGGTAGACTGTTCTAGTTCCATGTACCATGTCTAATGGATGTCGGTTATCAGTTATCTCCCTTTATTTCCCCTCTCCAAGTTCTCCACTGCCTTAACCGGATATTGAACTCTTTGGGTCCTGTCACTGGATCTAATTAATGCCTTTATTCACTGTGCTCATGTGTCCTTGAGGAAAATAAAGGGTTCAGTTTGACATTCCAACCACCTGAAGAAGGCTGGAGTGTACAACGGCTGAAACGTTGTGATAAATATGGCAACAAAGATTAGAATGATAGTCCAAGCAATGCAAATAGTGTACATAATACCTCGTCTCAGAAATATAGACAGATATCTGAATGAATTGGTATTTTACATGTTAATTGACACCCTATAAACTTTGTCAGGTTTTCAGCCGTTGTTATTGCTTTTCAGGAATTTCCTTATTCTTCAACATTGTTTTTTATTCTCGTAGATTTCTCTTAATGATGGAACTCTCAAGTTTTCTTTTTTTTTTTTTTTTTATCTATAAAGCCGTGCGGGGGGGGGGGCATTCTATTAACAACTCTGTTGGCATAGCCTAAATTGCACCAACATCCCTGAATAATGCTACGTACCACATAAATGCTTACAGACTCAAATATAAATGATATATTCTAGCAGAAAACCGTTACTTCTGTAGCACAGAAATTGAGACAACACTCACAAGGGACTCTCATTTAGCACACACCTCAACATGCTGCTCTGACCTGCACCAAGTGCAAACACTTACTGCCATCCCAACAAACACTCGCCTCCTTTATGCATTTTTCCGAAGCCAGAAAATGATCATTTTGCACATGCTGCCAGCCTCACTCTGGCTCAGTGACGTATGTATCTTCAAGGTAATCCTCCAGCATGCATATTTACCTATACCTGAAGCAGGTATATATTTATTGACTCAAATATAATTAAAGTAGAAGAAAATTGACCTTGAATGACCCAGCAATGGTTGGCATGTCATAAAATCAACTTGTCCAATTCATTCATTTAATGGAATTTAGAAGAACATTGTCTTGCATAAATATACTCTTTGACTTTAAGGTTCTGGGTTGCAAACTATACAACTCAAAACTTTTTTGTCCAAAAACTTGGAATAATTTATTGCATTTCTCTTAAAACCACCCTTAAATGTGAAAGAAGTTTATTTTTTTACATTTTACTACCATCAGTTACTAGCACAAAACCTTATTACTACTTCCCTCCTGTTGTCTTCTAAGTTGTGTGTTAATTGAGTTTTGCCATGAAGAACCCAACCTCTCACGAAGCTATCAGGTCCAGCCAATGTAGCTCTACATTCATCACTAAAAAATATCTAATGTAATAACCCTGCCTGTTGCGGTTCTGTCCTGTCTCCCCGGTGGTTCTGGCTGAAAAAGAAATCCACCCGATCTTCCTCCGGTGAACTGAAGGAACCACCACTATTCGCCCTGTTGTGAATTCTTGATCCGAACAGCAGTGTATTGATCCGGTGGGAAGGTGAGGAAATGGCTCGGTATTTCGCTAAAAGAAAATCCTTATTCATGCAGCAAAAGTTTCTGGTCGTAGCTGCAAACACATGAAAAAGAAAAAAAAATAAGCAACTCCTGTTCCTGTACAAAGAGCCCTATTTAGGCAACTGGTTTTTATGTCTCTACCGAAGAATTTACACGAGCACAAAATGTCGTAACGAGATTCACTCGTTTGGGTCGGAAATTCACAGAGAGAGTAGGAAAATTTCTGCCTAAACAATTTCGGCTGATCTAAGGGAAGTAATTCGTAGATCTTTGTCTGCATCCTACAATATAGCAGTCTGCCTTCTCGCAGCTTTGTTGACGAAGTTATCTGGATTTGTACGGGTTCTATTTCGATCTCTTGGTTCAGATCGGTCTTCTCGACACAGGGCAACCAACAGACCAGACCAGCAAGTTCCAACAAGCCACCTCTTCCGCGTTCTGATCTCCAAACTCCGAACTCATCTGACTAACTCAAGCGTGCGAGCAGCTTATATAGAGAGAGGTGCAGGGCTAAATCATCTTTAGGCACCGCCTCCGAATTTTAATATGCAAATCACCTGAATCACCATGTGTTTTTGCCTAATCTCTGGATCTCTGCAGGCAACCAGTTTTCAAGAGGTACTAAAATCTGATTCGGACCTCCTACTGGATCTTCTGCAGACAACGTATACTTAAATTTTTCCAAAACCATTTATCCCGTCTGGTTGAATTCTGCTATTCAGACCATCCAAAAATCCAATTTGCCATTTATCACAAACTTTACTTTAACGAATCCGTCTCTTAATCACTTTGGAATTATTACATATAATTAACTAATAACTCAACCCCAGAAACAATTATTGAGAGAAAAAAAACAAGAGGAAAAAAAAATAAACTTATTTCTGGAATTACTCCGGAATCCCTTCTACCCAAGTAATTAGCACCTTCATCCTAATTCTTTAGAACTGTTGATTACTAAATCCACCTCGGGGTTGGGTGAGGGGGGGATCTTTCTCTCTCTCTCTCTCTCTCTCTCACAAATATGGCTCAGAAATCAAGATTTGTGATTTTCTCTTTGATAATTTGTTTATTTTTATGTCTTTGGCTAATGTTCTTAATATACTGCATCTTTTCTCTGTCAGCATTTGAAAAATTAACTTTTCCAAATATTTTCCTGAAAGTCAATTCTCTTTTCCTGTTACTCTTAATTTTTCTCATATTTCTTTTTTTGACTTCATTAAATGTGACAATTTTTTTTTTTTTTTTTTTTTTTTTGCCAAATATATTACTCAACACACACACACACACACACACACACAGATATGAAACGAGAGCAAGATCTAAAAGGTCAATCAATCTAACAGTGATCTCATCTCAATTCTCACACCTGCTCCATATGTGGCCTCCTTTGTAAATCACTAGCTGGTCTTAAATGCCACTTAAGATTATCGCACAAATTTTCATAACTGAATCAATAATCTGGCAGATCCTCATACGTTGAAACCGACGGGAGAGTCCATTATTATTATATATATATATATAATTTTCTGTTGGGTACAGAATCTTATTACAACAATAAAAAAAAGGTTAGACTTATTTTACTTTTCATGATTAAAAATAAAAATAAAACACAGCTGACCGGTTTTGATCTCTCGACAGAGCTGAACTGAGCGATTGTATATTGCAAAAAATTAAAACATAAAGGAATGGTATATAATATTAATGAAGGCGGAAAACAATTTAAATTGAAATCACATTTAGTCCTAAATGTAGTTGCAGAGCCAACCCAACATACACACACTCACACACACGTGTGTGTGTCTGCATATATATATATATATATATATATATATATATATATATATATATATAATATATATAATATATATAATGTGTATATGTATGTATATATATATATATGTATGTATGAAATGAATTAAGTCTGACAATTATTTGATATATTTTCTGTTTATATATTATTCTTATACATGTAATTTAAGTAAATGCTCTGTTTTTATTTAAACAGTATTAATTACATTTACCAGCCTATTTTAAATTTTCTAATAAAAGCAGATTAGGTGACATTCACTTGGTATATTTCTCATAAGTATATTGGTTGGTTAATACCAATTCTAATGGGGAAAATATTGACTTGCTTAATGAAATAACATCATATACAGCTTTTCTTTAGTTGTCTAATTTTTATTTTTATAGAATATTGATTGCAGTATTTTGAATGTGTAGCATATATAAAAAAAAAAAAAAAAATCTTTTTATTTTTCTTATTTTTTAAACAGGTCGTAAAACTGGCTGTGCTGAGGGCAAAGGTGGCTCTATGCATATGTACCATCACAATTTTTATGGTGGAAATGGCATTGTAGGAGCGCAAGTAAGTAAATAAAATCATAAAAACATTTCTTTGTTGATATTTCATGCTCTCCACTTTGGAATAAACCTTCTTTTTTTTTTTCTATAAACTGAAAGTGACAAACATGTTTAGCAATTATGAAAATTTCTTTTAAACAGATATTTATGTCTGTCTATATTTCCGAGATGAGGTATTATGTACATTATTTACATTATTCGGACTATTGTTCTAATCTTTGTCGCCATATCACAATGTTTCGGCCGTTGTATGCTCCAGCCTTCTTCCTCAAGGACACATGGCACAGTGGCTAAAGGCGTTGGTTAGATCCAGTGACAGGACCCAAAGAGTGTGAGTTCAATACTCGGTTAAGCCAGTGGAGAACTTTCAGAGAGAAATTAGCAGGAGATAACTGATAATTGACATCCATTAAACATGGCACGTGGAACTAGAACAGTCTACCCCAGTGAGCGAAATAAAGGGTTCGGTTCGATATTCTAACCACCTGAAGAAGGCCAGAGCGTACAACGGCCGAAACATTGTGATAAATATGGCGACAAAGATGAGGACAATAGTCCGAATAATGTAAATAATATTGATATTTATGTGCTTAAATCTCTATTCTTGCCAATGCACTTAATTCAGTGGTAAATATTAATCACATTGATACAATGAAAATTTCAGATCAAAATTCCACTAATAACCTTGTGTCGTTTTTTTTTTTTTTTTTTTTTTTTTTTTTTGAACTGATGAATTCAGGCACTTCGAGTAGAATGTAAAAATATTTTGATATCTAGAATAGTTTTTTAATTTCAGGTGTATAAATATTGGTAATACCATTATGGCATCTGTATAGCAAGGCATCTTTAAGCAAATAGAATCATTACAAAATAAAGGAGTACACAGATTATATTTATTTTGGTTGCTTCTGTTTAACCGGGAGATAAAGGGTGTTTCATTAAGACGGATTATATATAAGGGTGCTTCATTAAGACAAATCAAAATCAGCAGTAAATAAATCATGTTCTTTAATTCATGGCAGTTATGTGTGAAAAATAATATCACCCAAAATGTCTGACAAATCTGAAAGAAAAAGAAATCATGAGACACTTAAATTTAATTCACATCTGAAATTGGTCCAAGATATTGGAACAGCCTTTATATCTAGAAGAGAGGGCAGCCTGAACTTAATTCTCCCTAGAGACAGCTATGTATAGAATGTTTAATTTTTTTTCCATTTCATTAAACAATGCATATTATTCCAGGCTAATTGTGGAATATAAACCAAAATGTGACTGGCAGACTTGCACAAATACAAAGTAAAAAGTGGCCATAAGTTTTTATCTAATGCATGGATTTGATTTAAATTTGAAAGAAATGTTGAATATACAACTATCTTCAGTTTAATGTTTTAATAAACACAAAATATTTACTTTAACAAAAATCTGACATAGTTACCCTAATGCTGAACTAACATGTGAAAAGAAATCTGAGTAAAAGCAAAAGAAAAGGCCACACAAATTAATAAATTGTGCCCAAAAAGGCAATGAGTTTAGTTCAAGGCTATTCTTGTACTACTCAGCAATATGTTTTCTGTGCAAATCTGATGTCTTAGTTGCAAACAAATGAACATGTAATGAAGAAAGAAGTCTTAGAGAATTTGACACTCAAGACATGCAGAAGAGAAGCATCAAGTAATTGACCTAACAAGTGCTCGTGTAAAGGGATGATGGAATAGAGATTAGTAAAGGGAAGAAATGTTGCTTAAAGTTAAAACAGATAGGAAGTTATGGAGAGCCATGATCTCTTTAAGGGACATGGCACATAAAAGATGTTGTTCATGCTGTGAACTTTGCCACTTGAAAAGAGAAAAATCCGGATTATTAAAATATTTGGCAAAAAAAATCTACAAGAGAAATTAAGTCTCAAATAAAAAATATCTTGAAAGTTACTTGGTCGAACTACTGACTGGAAAGATTTTCTCCAAATTATCTCCCTTCTGATTTTCATGCCATATCAGACTTTGCCCAGTGCTTTGAAAATAAATAATACATTTATTTACTCAACTCGAAGGTTTGTTTGAACCTTACACTTTTGAAAAAGAAATATTCACTTCAAACTCTTTAGCTGTCAATGAAATGAAAATATGTGGCAGACATAACTGGAACAAGACTGTCATAAAAGAAGCCAAATTTAACCCACATTGGCTGTTACTTCAATGAATGTCATCAGGGACATTAAATACAGCACAAGGCATTGAAAAACAAATTGAAGAATTACAGGAAATTTGAACAAGAGCATCAGGAAATTTATGGAAATTCAAGATGGCAGTATCATGAATTAGTAATTATTAGTTGTTTACTATCTCTAGACTCTTCTAGTGTTTGTTGCTACTTTCACCTTGAAGCAAGTGTTTAGTATCATATAACATTGAAAAGAAACTTGATTTCACTTTCCAAAAGATAAACTTTGTTGGGGGTACAATGTGTTTAGAGTGTTTAAAATATCCTGGCATATTTTTGTTTTGGTTGTTAGTTTTAATGAAAATTTGTCTAATTAGTTTTACAAAAATCTCTATACATCATTTCCTATCAGGTAACATTCAGGAGAATCTATCATAACATAGAGCAAATGACATGAAGAGCCTAAAAGTTGATTGAAGTGGCTTGTCATGAATTTAAAGCTCTTGCATGAAAGCAGTACATAGAATATGCTTGGAGAAGGTGAATTTTGGGAATATATTTGTCAAAAACTAGTCACTTGATGACACTTTTTTTTTTTTTTTTTTTTTAAAAGACTGATGGTGACAAACTGAAGTTTTGTTTTGAATTTAATTTTCTTGTCAAATGTTGGCATTAAAGATTTGGTTCCAAAAAATGTCATTTATAGGCAAAATATATTTTTGCAGATTTTTTGTTTCTGCTGTGTTACATGAAAAATGTTAGTTCAAGATTTCTCTCATTATCCTTTGTCAAATACATCTTCTCTCTCTCATCTCTTTTTCCTCTTTGGGATTTAAGAGAAAGAGAAATTCCCTGCCCAAACTCCTCTCCATATCACTGCTATCTCTCTCTCTCTCTGCTACCTCTCCAATCTCTCTACCCCTTCCTCTCTCTCAGCACACTCAATTTTGCTTCTATAAAATTCTATATTGTGTTCAGAGAAAGGAGTAAATCTCTTTACCAATTTGCACTTTAACTTTTTTGTTTTTGTATTTCCTTTTTTTTATTTTTCATTTTTTCTTTCTTTCTGACCCCCCCCACCCAAAAAAAGGAAGCACATCAGCAAATCTGTGCCCTATTGAACTGTCCCCATTTTCCTTCAATAATGAAATTTTCCTGGTCATCTTAAATTCTTTAATTTTTATTCTTCTCTTCCCTTTTCTGATCACAGGTTCCTCTCGGTGCTGGCATTGCATTTGCTATGAAATACCAAAAAAAGCCAAATGTTTGTATCGCTTTGTATGGGGATGGAGCTGCCAATCAGGGCCAACTATTTGAAGCCTACAACATTTCAAAATTGTGGAATGTACCTGCCATCTTTGTATGTGAAAACAATGGTTATGGCATGGGAACAAGTGTTGAAAGGGCAGCCGCTTCTACAGATTACTACACACGTGGTGATTACATTCCTGGCATTTGGGTAATATATTCATTCCTCTTGTGACTCCATCATTCTTTCTTCAATCCCAAAACTTCTCTCCCAAACTTGTTGTTTTTTTGGTTTTTTTTTTGTTTTTTTTTAACACATTCTGTAATACCTTGAACAATGTGTAATAACGAAAATAAGTTATGGATGGTGTGTTCAAAAAGAAACAGAATCTGTGACAGATTGAATGTAGGTAATGCACAGGTATTCATCAATGAGAACTTAAGCATACATGATTATGTGTCATCGACCCTGCAACGCACCTGAGGCAACCAAGACTATTCAGGCTAAGGGCTGTTTTCTCTACCTGTCAAACACATCAAGTGGAGCATTACAATCGGCTACCTTTTTTTCTTCTAAGAAAACAAAATATATTTGTCACTGATTTGGATGAATACAGATCTCCTATTTTGGGTTTGTTTCCACCCATACCACCCCCACTTTCTTAATTGAACATTTTAGATCTGAATAAAATGAAATTACAAATGATTTTGGAGAAAGCTAATTCATTTTTACTATCACTAGACTAGAAGACTTGAGGTTAAAGAAAACCAACACAATCTGTTATGAAATATTTTATTGAAATGATGAAAAGGATTTCTCTTTATGGGATTAACTAACATTCAGGGGAGGCACAGTGAAGTAATGGATAGCGGCTCTGACTGAGGAATTGGGATGAATTCTCTTCTCCTCCTCCCAGCTATGGGTAAAGAGCAGGAGAGACTGAGGTCTATAGCCTTGGGTGGCAACCAATCTAAGAGAAGGAAAAACTGAATTCAAAACCAGCCTGAAGAGGGTCAGGTTCCATCAGGCTATTTTGCCAAGAAACACCACTTCTACTGTGACTGCTTTACACTTGGTACCCCTATGAACCCTATGAGTTACGCGTTTAAGGGAATTTGCTCGTGTAAAGATTTTCTTAAAAAAATATTTAAGATTTTTGTTTTATCAGATTTAATGTTTTTGTTTTGTTCACCTCAACAAATCAACATCTTTAAATATTAGCAGAAGTCTCTTTTGCTTTCATGGTGGGAATTGGCATTATGGACAATGTCAGGATTTATATTTTGGTCATCCATACTTCAAGTGTCTCATAATACCCTCATAAATTTAAATGGGCTTCCATCACAGGAGGAAAGATGAAAACTCCTAAGGGTTTTTTTTTTTTTTTTTTTTTTTTTTATTGACTCACCCCAAGCAAGGTGATAATGCCATTAAGACGCAAGCAGCTACTAGGAGTGAAGTGAACAAGAAGATTTTAGAAGCCCAATTCTGAACAGTAAACGAGGGATAAAGCTTTTCTCCTAGTAAAAAGATCGGAGGAGTTTGAACCAGATGATAGGTGAACCTATCTACTCCCATTAAAGCAACATACAGAGCCTTTTTATAGAAATAGACTAATTTAGAGTCAAATCTGAGTAAAATAATTGGTGTGTGCATAATGATTCTTGATGGCACATATTAATTTATCAGTAAATTTCTAATAAATTTGGTAATCATCTTTGACCGTTTTTGTTTCAATATCTGTCTGCTAATGTGACATAAGTGTTGACATTGGTGTTCAGATCCTTGTTGTCATTCCTTTTAAAAATTTTAAAACTAAAAAAGCATTAGTGTCATTAATGAAAATCTAATCCCAATTTCACTTTGCTTATTGTTGTTTTTGACAGCAATCCATACAGTGAAATTTGTTTCTGTCCCACAAAAAATTGATGGAATTTTCTCTAATTGTTCATCCGATTCTTCATAGTAAACCCTCTTCATTGCGATATCTTTCTTTGCCTTCTTTTTTTTTGTTTTTTTTTGTTTTTTTCTTCAAATTCTCTCATTTCATCTTTTTAACAGATCGATGGTATGGACGTATTGGCTGTAAGGGAAGCTACTCGGTTTGCCCGTCGCTATGCCCTTAAGCAAGGTCCTATTCTTTTGGAATGTGTCACCTACCGATACAGTGGACACAGTATGAGTGATCCTGGTACTAGGTAAGATGATTACTCTAATCTCTCTACTCATAAAGCAATCATTACTCTCAATGTCTTAGCTCTAAATGTCTTAGCTCTAAATGTTGTAATCTTTGAGAATTTTGGCTTTCATCTTTTCTAAATTCAACATTTGCTTGCTGGAAGCGTTTTTTTAGCCTTGTGCCAGACTCCTTTACATTTTAATAAATAACTAAATCTAGTTACCAATGCTATATAAAACTAGAATCACATTTCCAAATTCTGGTTTAAGATTCTATCCATTACACTACTGCTTTTTTTTTTTTTTTTTTTTTTTCATCTTCCTTTTTTCTTCTTCCTTTTTTCTTCTTTTTGTATCTTCCTTTTTTCTTCTTTTTGTATCTTCCTTTTTTCTTCTTTTTGTTCTTCTTTTCGTTCTTCCTTTTTTCTTTCTTCCTTTTTTCTTTCTTTCTTCCTTTCTTTCTTTCTTTTTCCTTTCTTTCTTTCTTTTTCCTTTCTTTCTTTCTTTTTCCTTTCTTTTTCCTTTCTTTTTTCTTTTTCCTTTCTTTTTCCTTTCTTTTTTCTTTTTCCTTTCTTTTTCCTTTCTTTTTCCTTTCTTTTTCCTTTCTTTTTCCTTTCTTTTTCCTTTCTTTTTCCTTTCTTTTTCCTTTCTTTTTCCTTTCTTTTTCCTTTCTTTTTCCTTTCTTTTTCCTTTCTTTTTCCTTTCTTTTTCCTTTCTTTTTCCTTTCTTTTTCCTTTCTTTTTCCTTTCTTTTTCCTTTCTTTTTCCTTTCTTTTTCCTTTCTTTTTCCTTTCTTTTTCCTTTCTTTTTCCTTTCTTTTTCCTTTCTTTTTCCTTTCTTTTTCCTTTCTTTTTCCTTTCTTTTTCCTTTCTTTTTCCTTTCTTTTTCCTTTCTTTTTCCTTTCTTTTTCCTTTCTTTTTCCTTTCTTTTTCCTTTCTTTTTCCTTTCTTTTTCCTTTCTTTTTCCTTTCTTTTTCCTTTCTTTTTCCTTTCTTTTTCCTTTCTTTTTCCTTTCTTTTTCCTTTCTTTTTCCTTTCTTTTTCCTTTCTTTTTCCTTTCTTTGAACCCTAATGAGATTTAGAAATTTCTCTTTGTCATATGTTATGGGAAGCTGGTAATATAAAATTGTTGGAATAATCTTAAGGTGTAAGGTCTTTATTTTGGTGGTTAAAAACATTTCATCTCTGCTTCATACATAATGAGTAAGCATTCTTTGGAGTAATTGGAATCTTGTCATGCTTAGAAGTGTTTTGCTAATGAAAAAAAAAATTGCATTGTTTATTGTCACTAATTTTTGTTGGGTGTTTGGATATACAGATCTTATTCAACATTACTGCTGCTAATATTTTTATAACAAAGTTATCAGGCCTTATTTTCATAAATTTTATAAATGATTTTGCACATCAGTTTTCTCACAGCTAAGAGAATGACACTAAATGTATGTAATTTAAGATATCAAATAAAAGTTAATTTGAAGAAATCTTGTGTCTATCTGGCAAAATATAGCAGAAATACTTTTTGTTTTTTTTCTCTTTTTCATCTTCTATAAAAAGTTATCGTACTCGGGAAGAAATCCAGGAAGTCCGAGAGAAACGGGATCCTATTTCGGCTCTGAAGGAACGCATGATATCCAAAAACTTGGCTCTCCCTGACGAATTGAAGGTAAGATGACAGACTGAAACAGGATTTTTTTTTTTCCTTTTCTTGTTTCTTGCTCCACTTAAGTCAGTATGAATGGCATCGGGGAGGGGAATTCAAAGTTTAAGGAAATCTTTAGTTTGAAGTAGGAGGCTGGGTAGATGAATTCAGTTCTGATAGCATTCACAGTGGCCAATTACATGTATTTGAAATGCATTCTTCATTTTTTTTTACCCAAATTTTCTTGAGTAAAGATGCCTCTCTACCAATAGAGCCTGATCATAATCCTACAAGCATTATATATAATACATATATATATAATCTATAAATATAGATGCAGTGGGTGTGGGGTAATCTGTATATAACTCGCAAATTGAATTTAAGTTTGTATTACCTTAAAAATGGTACAATTTAAAAACAAATTCAATCTGGAAAGGGGTAAATATAAATTCTTGAATGTGCCATTTTAAAACAAACTTAGGTATGGGCAGAGGAAATTCATCTTTTCTTTTTGTTTGCGACTTAAAATTTATGCTTTACCATAAGCATTACTGATGCATCTGTTGCAAGTTTAAATTTTCTGTCCTCATTACCTTTTTTTTTTTTTTTTTTTTGTTTTTTGTTTTTTTTTTTTTTTGTTTTTGTTTTTTTTTTTTTTTTGTTTTTGTTTTTTGTTTTTGTTTTTGTTTTGATTTTTTTCGGGGGTTGGTTTGTGTGTTTTTTTTTTTTTTTTTTTTTTTTTTTGGTTTGTTTGTTTTTTGTTTTTTTTGTTTTTTTTCGGAAGATGTAACTTCAGTGGTCATTCCCTGATTTTCCAAGTAAAAATAAATTCCCCATAAAAATTTTTGAAATAATTCATTAGTATTACAATTATTTTTTTTTTCTTTCTTTCTTGGTTCCTGCTTAGTAGGTAGGATAGTTGTGACAGTGATTGTACTAAGTTAAAATTTAGGATTGCGTCAATACAGTGGCAACAACTCTGTTGACTTTGATTTTGTGCGCAACAATCAAGTGAAACTTATTGTGTATTTTATATATATATATATATATATATATATATATATATGATCGATTTGTCACAAAGAAGACATCCTGATGTTATTTGTCCCAATGTGCAGCAATTTTGAAAAGTGCCTGAAAATCATACCATAAGTTGATCCATGCCTTGTGAGTGAAATTGGTTAGACAGAACCTTTAGGGACTGTTGATGGCTATGCTAGCATGAAATCGGTCATCATGACCAAGGGTTTGAGCGTGTTGGCTTTGTTTAGACTGTTGATCACACTAGATAATGCACTCTCTCCCAGAAACTGTAACTAAGGTCAGCTCAGCATAGTTGCAGTATAAAATCACAGATGTGTGTGTGTGTGTGTGTTGAACAAACAAAAATGTATCTGAGCAAGTGTCTACAATAGGGATTGGCTATCTATCCTAGTAGACAGGTATCCTCAAATATAAGTGGTCAGCTATTATTTATATCTATAAAACAGAATGTGTTTGTGTATATGTGTGCTATTTATGCACATCCAGATTTCTCAATGAAATTGTACACACGTTGCAAATTTACCCAAATATGTCAAGATCACCTTTTTTCATCTCCAGCCTTCATCGGGTTTGGCAGAAAAATCGATAAAATTAAAGGTGGGTACAACTTTTTGCAAAAACCAACGTAAAGTTACATATGAACAAAATTTTTACAGGATGAGCTGATGTTTTTTGTACTTAACGCAAAGCATAGCTTATGTCACGAGGTTTATATAGAGTGTTTGATAGTTTTCCTGTGATATTGGCTTTACACAAAAAGCAGCCAAAACTGAAAAAATTGGGTTTTTCATATGACAAAATAATAACTTGAATAATTTCCTCATTTTTTTTTTTTTTTATCCGATTTTCTTCAAACATTTTGCAAAAAATTTGCCATCAGGCAAGAAATAAGATAGTGTAGTTTTAGTCCTGCTTGCTTCCTCACGTATAACGAAAATTGTTAAAACAATCCATTTTTCAGCCATAACTCCCTGGTTTTTCATACGATGCGTTTCAAATTTGACATGTAAATTCCATATGACACACAAATTGTTTTGCATGAATGTTTGGTTTAGATTATTTCAGTTAAGTGGACAAAATCTGTGACAAACTAGGTCCAAAATCGGCTTATGCAATTTAGCCAAAAGTTTCTTTATATGATTCCATCCTAAATTGGCATTCAAACAACCTTTGTTGAAAGATTGTTTGAGAAGGATTATTGAAGCATTAAAAGGGAAATATTCTCAAAGAGCCTCTTATTAACCTCAGCTTTACAGTAAACATTCAAGTGGGCAGCTATGGGAAATTTAATGAATATCTAAAACATTGAAACAATTTAACCCCAAGCAATGACCACACAAGAAGGTTTTATTGATGGAATACCTTTATTAAGAACAATCAAACACTTGCAAAGAACATACCATAAAAAAGATGAGGTGGTAGTATGCTTAGTATACCAACGAATGATGCATGCAAGCAGGGACGCAGACAGACAACTCTAGATTTGCTGTTATACAATTACACCCATGTACACCCGGGTAACTCTGCTAACTACATAATCCTTATTACAGATCTCTGTTCAGGCACATTCATGGAGGTTTGGAGTCCACTTGTGGTTTATACTGTAACTAAGTTAAGCAAGCCTTACAACACATTTGGAAGTGAGTGCATAATCTTATGTGATCAGCCATTTGAGCAAAGCCAGTATCTTCCGACCCTCTGTCAGAATGTCTTGTAACTTCATGTTAAGCAGGCAACCCCTTATCCTTCTTTGATTGTTCTTCTGCACCTGTCACCTCTAGCATTCGGTCGGAGATTAATTAAAAAAAAATGGTTTCTCATAAGTGAATTGACACCAAAATTGGCTTTCTTGCCTTTGACCCAAGAGACACTTTCCCAGGGAAATTTTTGCAACTCCCATTATGGTGACAATTTGTTCAGCCAAAGGTCACCATTCTGCAGGTGTTCATTTTATTGATTTTCAATTCGACATCCCGCAAAATGAAGTCATTTAGTTTTAACCCAATTCTTCTCATGTCAGATCCAGGCATTGGTTGTCGAAGGCTGTCAACACTTGACTTGTTCTTACAAACTGAGAATTCCTTTTAGGTAGCCATCTGGACTATTGTACATATCCCAATTCTCCGGGAACAATTTTAATATCAGTCTATCTTTCTTTATTTTGTTTAATCCCTTTTCATGCTGAGTTAATCAACATTACCTCGTTTTCATTGATTTTCCAAGTCGTTATTAATTCCCAGCAACCCAAATAGTGTTACAATAATAGTATGGCATAGTATGTGATTGTATGCATATATGAAAGACTGTTGAAAAGCACTTAGCCCTAGGATCCACTTCTCAAAATCTAAAACATCAGGATTAGGAAATCCTGGTTTTTTCCTTTGTCTTAATCACAATGTAACTTTGCAAAGTTTTTTTTTACAAGACTGTGGTAATGGGTCACTCATTGTGGGTCATCCTTATTACTTTTGTGGATGGTTTTATGTAGGGCATGTTCACTGTCTTTAAATTGTTTTCAATTCTTCTTTTTTAGAAAATCGATCTTGAAGTCCGTAAGGAAGTAGATGTAGCCGTCACAGCAGCTAAGTCTGACCCAGAGTTACCAATAGAAGAACTGTACACAGATGTCTACAAGAATCCTCCAAGTGGCATGAAAATCCGTGGCTGTGACAACTTGTCTTATCACCCAACATGTTAATGATCAACAGCCTCTCTAATAATTGTGATTGTATTTTTTTTTTCTTTTCCTCTCTTGAGCTTCAAAACTGTGTCACAAAAGCAGATCAGTGTTGCAACCAGATGACCTCCAGAATGATCTTTTAAGTAGTTCTTTGACTTGAAAGAGCTGTTGAAGACACTGTCTACTTGTGAATAGCCAGTGTTTAACATCTCTCTCTCTCCCCATCCCAATCCTAGAATATCTAATGATCTCCTGGGATGAATGATTCCCATTTTTTATTCCCTCCCTGGTGATGTGAATTAGGATAAACATTACCTCAATGTAAAATCACAGACACTACTGGTTGGCCATCTGTTTCCATTACAATTTGATCATATCATGAGCTAGCTGCCCAGTCAGGCAGGGTGAAATTTTCATGTTCTACCTGACCATACAGTTTTACCCAAGATAAAAAAGGAAATTAATATTTGTAAAATTAAAAAAAATGCTTAAATACTAGACTTTTTTTTCGTTTAATATAAAATGATTGTTACTTATTGACTGGGAACTGCGCATTCTGGAGCAATAAAGATTTTGAAGACAAAAGTGGAACATTGTTCTCTTTTTTTTTTCTTTCTCTCTCTCTCTCTCTCGTTTTTCTCTCTTTTTTTCTCTTTTCTCTCTTTTTCTCTTCCATTTTTTCCCTTTTTCTCTTCCATTTTTTCCCTTTTTCTCTTCCATTTTTTTCCCTTTTTCTCTTCCATTTTTTTCCCTTTTTCTCTTCCATTTTTTCCCTTTTTCTCTTCCATTTTTTCCCTTTTTCTCTTCCATTTTTTTCCCTTTTTCTCTTCCATTTTTTTCCCTTTTTCTCTTCCATTTTTTTCCCTTTTTCTCTTCCATTTTTTTCCCTTTTTCTCTTCCATTTTTTCCCTTTTTCTCTTCCATTTTTTCCCTTTTTCTCTTCCATTTTTTCCCTTTTTCTCTTCCATTTTTTCCCTTTTTCTCTTCCATTTTTTCCCTTTTTCTCCCTTTTTTCCTTTTTTTTTTTTTTTTTCCTTTTTTATTTTTTCCCCCACTTTTTTGGGGTTTTTGTTTAGTGATTTATTTTTGAACAAGCAATACTTGGTAATAACTTCATATTCATTCAGTAGTGTTTTAAAAAAACAAAACAAAAAAAAACTGCTGATCTATGAATGATGACCTTCCTTGTCTCCACCTGTCCATTAGCAACAAGCCTGACTCAGAATTTGTAGATCAATGTAAGTACAAATTAATGAGAAGCAAATGATTTGAGTAGGGGGGGGGGTCCCTTGGGATTGAACAGCTAAACTGAATCCTGAGATAACTGTGGATCAAATTCATTGTTTTTCACATCATTGCTGCTCAGTTTGGCTTTTCTGAAATAAAACAAGAATCAATTTGGGAATTTATTTTTATTTTTAAAATCTATTCACTTCTTTGCACATTTCTCAGCTGGTGTCTGGATTAATGGATGATTGTGTTTCATGTGTGCATGTATTGAGGTTTTGAATCTATCTATCTATCTCTGTCCCCTCTTATCTATCTGGTACATTCTAGTATTTTTTTTTTTTTTTTTTTTTTAAAAAGGTAATTCTGGAAGTTTAATACTTAACAGCAATAGAATACTGATCTCTCAGTTTACATCCTGTATAATGTGTGTTGTTGTGTACATTTGTTTAGGAGAGCAGTAATTTTGTTAAGAAAGGTGAAATAGGAAAAAATCCTGGGCATAGATTAATATTTGGGTAATATTCTATAGCAGCACTTGATAATTTGCCTTCTAAGTGAGTTATTACTGCTCTCCCAAACAAACGTACAGAATAATATCGTAAAAGAAAATGGTTGAATCCACCAACACAGCTATAATGACAATATTCTCTACATGTGACAATAACTGACATTATTTTCAGTTAACAATATGAAAATAGCATTCTCTTCATTCCTCCAGTTTCTAAGAACATTCTGTTTTTTGTTATTATTAGATACTTTCTTTAATTAAATTCATTTCGTTTTTTGCTTTGAGAAAGTCCACATTGGACAAAACGTGGCATCAATAACTACAGTTTTCCTATTGTCATTTATAAATATTGTCTTTTCTACTCATAAACTTTCATATATATATATATATATATATAATGGGTGCCTCTACATGGTGTAATGGTTATAAAGCTTGTCTTGCTCGATCAATTACAACTGAGTAGTGAGTTCGGTCCTCACTTGGTGCCCCATACTTTCGGTCTTGTGCCACATCTAAGCCGGGCTTAGAAAATCACTATGAATAATGTCATTGACAGACTGTTTCACAGCTCTTCAGTGTGGCTAGACATCCAATTGCTTCAAGCTGGGATTGAAACCCAAACAATTATCTCATCAGTCAGAGATCCTACCCCAAGCCTATCATCACAGATCAGAGAGAAAGGGAAATTTTATTTGTCAGGAAGGTAACTTGTTATCAGTCTGGAGAGGCAAATCTCAACAATTGGTACCCTATACCACTGGTTGACCGAAGCCTCCTGAGTGAAATTGCAAGACAATTGCCTAGAAGTTGTCAATAAGTCATCACAACCAAGGGTCTGAATGTACTGACGTTCAAACTGCTGACCCTGGAAGATTATGCACCTTCTTCCAGAAACAGCGTAAACTACAGTTGGGCTTTGAACAAACACATGGCTTTGAGTAGGTATCTACAACATGGAGTGGCTATCTACCCCAGCAGATGGGTCTGTTTGAAAATTGAGAGTAGCTAGCCATTATATATACATACATATTTTTCATACTAACATTTAAACTAGCTCCTGCAGATGGCTCTTGATTGGGCCTTCATCACAAGAGCTAGGGAGGAGTAGATGCCATAGGCAACAATAAACTACAGAAGACCTCAAATTTGATCTCTGCATTTAAGCATTGCATTAATATCTAAGCTTACCTTTAAAAAGTCCAATGATAATTCTTCTGCTGCCACTTAATTTAAAGACAATCTGATGTACGTAGGTCCTTACTTTCCATACAAACAATTTATTTCAGGGGTTGGATTTTGCAATTGATTTCAATTATTCCCACTTTTATTTCCACGTTATAAAAATTGTTACCATCCAAAAAAAAAGATCACCAAAAACAAGTGCAGTAATGAAAACTTGGGAATCCAAAATATCTGGATTGTGGGTCCAGATCCCAAAAGTTTTGAATTTGCTCATGGAGTTGGCCTGATTCCAAAATGGTATATGTTGGGCTATGACCTCTTGGTGTAAATTTTGAAAAGAGTGACACACTGATATTTGCTTTTATTATATAGAAAATAAAGAAAAAATAGGAAATGTTTATCAATCTGACATGTTTCACTTTTATTAAATTTCATCAGAAAATGCGATAAGAAGAAAAACATTCTGGTATTATCAGAATTTTTTTTGAGTAAAAATATCAGAATTTCTTTTTTTTTCTTCATATCTCATTCTCTGATGAAGCTTTAATATTAGTTGAAACATGTTCTCTCTAAACTGTATAAAAAAAATACCTTGCTGCCTGCTGGAAGTCATCATCTGTTGTTCCAGTTTTTAAGAACTCTGGTGAGTTGTCCTACCCTTCCAACTATTAGCATATTAGACTTCTTTTTGGTAAACTCCTAGAGGCCCTAATCAATGCTGAATTGGTTTGTCTCGCATCGCAATATGGCTTTCGTTTCTCCAGGTCAACTGCTGATATATTAATATTTATGGAAAGAGTTTATCATGGTCTAGATTAAAACGGAGAAGTCCAGGTTGTGGCATTGGACATATGGAAAGTCTTTGAAAGGGTCTGGCATTCAGGTCTTCTCCACAAGCTGAAAAGTTACAGTGTCTCCAGACACTTTTTGAGCTGATGGAGTCTTTCATATCAAAACGTGAAATGAAAGTTATCCTGAATAGTCACTTGTCTAGATCCTTTCATGCTAACACAGGTGACCCCCCCAGGGTTCCATCCTTGGTCCTACTCTATGTTTAATTTACATTGATGACCTTTGTGAGGACATCAGTTCTCACCTTGGTATCTATGCCTGATAACACAACCATTTAAACCTGCCTCCTTAGTAAGGCTGATCAGTTCAAGAAGGTGAAAATGACAACCAATGTCCAAAGCAACCTCAAGTCTAGGTAACTGGGGCAATAGATGGCTTGTTAATTTTAATGCCTCCAAAACTAATCTTTTCTCCCTTAATTATCTGAGAGACCCTTTGTTGCCTTCCATCAGTATGGCTGATGCTAACCTCCAGGAAAGTGACTCATTGCACCTTCTCTGGTTCATGTTCTCTGCTGATATGAAATGGAAAGACAATATTGAATCTATTGCTAGGTCAGTTGCTTTGAAAGTCTACTATTCATCCATGCTTATAATATTGCTGCCACATATGGTCCCGTACTCTGCTATTTACCTTGATACGATCCAAAGAAGAATCTGCAATATTAATGGTCCTGATCTGGATATTCGGCTTCAGTCCTTTTCCCACCACTCTAAGGTTACCTCCCTGTATCTTTTCTATAAATACTTTTATGGTAAATGTTCGAATGAGCCCTTCCCTATGGTACCTAGAGTTTTTGAATTTAAGCACAGCACTAGACTGGCATTGAGATCTTGTCAATTTACAGTTGAGCTGGCTAGATGAAGCTGTAAATTCTATTCCCTGTTTCTTCTCTTACACTTCCTTCAGGTTCCATGCTTTGCAGCTAACATTAATCTGCAAAAATTTAAATGCAATGTCAATCGCTATCTACTGTCCACCTGATTACTCTCTTCTCTTTTTGTTCATCATTAATGTTTATGTTCCTAATTCTTCCATACCCTGTAACCCATTGTGTTTTAGTCGCATTACTGCCTTGCTTAGGGTAATTCCGATCAAAAAAAAAAATTTTTGGATTGATAAACGTCTCCTCTTTGTTCTTTATCTTATTGTCAAATTCTGATCCATATTTGACTTCATCTCATATTCATTTTCATTTTAAATATTATTTTTAGTGGATACCCATATTTGAGTAGATGCTGTTTGTTTTAAACAGTATATTTATTTTTGCCCTGAATATTCAAGAAATCTTATTAAAGAAAAGATGCAATAAAAATCTTAAATAAAAAAGCCATTGTTCGTTTAGAAATTGCTTTGTCTACTTTTTAGATATAAACTTTCGGGAACCTAAGGAATGAGGAAGACAGTATTTGGCCTTGCTTGATTGGCAATGCCCTTCATGCCTGAGTTGGTTAAAAGTATGTCAGACCTAATGATGATTTCTCCTGCAAAAGGAGGATGCAGGTTCAAATCCTTATCAGAGGAAACAGCTTTTTCTTTAGTAAGATATCTCAAATACTCATGTCCGGTAGATATAGTGTTTAAAATAAACAGCACGTCTACTCAAATATGAGAATCTACTAAAAATAATGTTAGATTAATAAATAAAAATATCCATTACACAGACACACACACACACACACATAGATATTTTCAATCTTCATGTGCTAACTTTATTTGGGATTAAATCTTGCAAAAAAATTACAATGTCTTTGGTTTTCTTACTCTGGCAAATGATTTAAGACAATTCATGAAATGGTATTGAAAAGCAATGAGTGTGCTAAGTGGATAACAAGATATTTTGCTGATATAACGTTATAGTGTTTAAATTTGTTTAATAGAAATAGGAGTGTGTTTTTATTACTTTTGGTAGATGACTTGCTATTACAGATTATATTACACAACTGAAAAATTGTCCATTAAAAGAAAAAGCAGCATACAAATTTTAGAATTGTTTTTTTCTAAGTTGTAAAGACAGTTTTTGTATGCGTTGACGAAAACGTAAAACAGGGGAAGTAATTGAGTCGATTATCTCCCTTAGAATCCATCACTTAACATTCTTAGCCTCTCCATTTTTGTGCCTGTAACTAATTAGTCGATCTTCACGATTATAACAACAATATTGAAACCGAATCATCGTTTAATTAACACCAGTCAATTAGAAGGACTTCTTGTTAGGTTGAATTGAATGCGAGGTGTTACAAAAAAATCTTCAATTTTTCCAGGGACTGAAAAAAATATACAAAGTTCGTTTGTATAGAGAAAAAAAAATGTTTAAAAACATGCCTAATAAATGAAAATGCTAAAATAAAAATGCCATTTTTATTTCAAGTTTGTTCAAAGTCAGCAAAAAAATTTTTCAGCATCAATTTTCTTCAGGCATCAGGTGCAGGATTAAAATGAGGGTCCAATGAATGCAGTATTGTCACCTCTTTTAAGCTTCCCTCCTATATGTGACAAGATGACAAACAGTAAAATAGCTTACAGGGACGTTTGTTTTCATGCCTTTTTCAAGGTTTATAAAATGAACACTTGAATTGAGAGTATTACATTTTAGGACCCTGATTGGTGAAAGAAAGTTGATTTTAATCATGTCTCATGATTTCAACTATAGTTTTGTATAAATTAAAATTCTGCTTGTTTTTTTTATTACTAAATTTGTATGTGTGTTACACTCTGCCAATATCTTAGATAAATAATGGACCATACCATTTTGACTGCAATGAGTGATGCAAAAAAATATTTGAAATGCTGTTTGATTTTAGTGAGAAAATGAAGCATACATAAGAAAGAGAAAAGATAGAGGAAGTGATAAGACTCTCATGTATTTAATGTCTGCTTCAGTGAAATGGAAAACTTTCAATTTGGGATTTTTTTTATTTGTACGCTCTTACTTCTTTAAATAAGGACCTGCATTCATAGCTGTGATTGTTATTGCAATATTTTGCAAAAGTTGTAAAGCTCAAATATTTAACAGTGCAATTGGGGAGTTGCCACAGATATTTTATAGCTATGGAATTTGCAAGAAGTTTATTAAATACAAATTTAATTTATGAATTAAGATTCATAAAGGAAAATTAAAATACTAGTCAGAAATGAATATAAAATCTTGTTTAGTAGAAGCGAATTTTTAATCAACATCAACTCTCCTGTATGATAAAAATATAGTTTTAAAGTATGTTTATGGGATAAAGGGCTCAATATCAGAGATAGAGCATATGTAAATATAAAAGTGGTCACTGAGGTCAACACCCAGCAGCAACAGGCTGTTTCATGCTAAACACAATCTTCTGGCCACTTATATATATATATATTGTGTGTATTTAGGCAGCATCTTTTCATTCATACACGTTTCATTAAATAATATAGACAAGTGTTGTCTATTTTATGTAAATTTTTTTCGTAACATCTGATAAGTTTAATAACATTATCGTTGAACGAAGAAAGAAATTCACAATATTGATCCATATTTTTTTAATACAATCTAAGCTTTCAGCTTACATAAGCGATTATCAAAAATGTCAATTACAATATATTAAGCAATATACGGACAAGACAGTGATGATAGTCTGTCATTCTTTACATAGATGATTTCTAAGCAATGATAAACATATATATATATATATATATATATATATATATATATATATATATATATATATATATAATATTAGTGGTCAATATATATATATTATATATATTTCAAAGAGGATAAAATCCAGGTAGTCCAAGAATATAATATAAAAGGCTCGAACACTAATATTTACGATTTCAATGTAATAAATTATAACCATGAAATATCAGTGTTTGAGCCATATATATATATATATATATATTAAAATTTACAACATGTTATAAGGTCACTACAAAATTTGCAATTTTGTTTCAACAATGCTGGTTTCAACACCACTAGTGTTGAAACAAAATTGCAACTTTTGTAGTGATCTTATAAAATGTTATAAATTTGAATAAATATTAATAACTTTACTTGGTATTGAGCTCTCTTTTAAGAATAGTGTGTTTTATTATTGGAATTTTATTCCCTGTGTACCAACCCTGTACTTGTGTATATATATATATATATATATATATATATATTGGATGATTAAAATCATATAAAGAAATGCCTGAATCTCATTTGGTGAAATAAAAGGAAAAATCTTTGTGCTTTTAAGAATGAAAGCAATGATAATAATAAAGAAAATCCAATAAAGTCATTACTTTTAAAGGTGAAAAAATACAGGTCAATGCATGCAATTGTGTTGAAATAAAATTCTTTTTCTAATGACACTGATCCATCAGGGAAAAACATATCAAAATAGTTTTTAAGTTGAAGTAACTTATCACTTGACCATTTATAAATCATAAAAATTTTATCTGACACTGAAAATCAGTGTATCTGTGAAACTTGAAACCAGAAAGTTAAGTTTTTTGAACATTTCTTTATCTAGTAACTTTGTTGCTCCATTTTTTATGGAGAACTTTTCAAAAATTATTTTTATACTGGTTGTTTCCAGTTGTCTAATCAGTTTCTTGATATTAAGATGAAATTCATGATGGAAAGCACAATAGTTTTTTTTGTTTAACCCAAGTACTTTCAACCTTTTCTAAGATCATCTTCAGGGGTAAATTAGGATCAGTTTAAAAATAACAATAAGTAGACACAATATGTCTATATTATTCAATGAAACATGTTTGAATGAAGATATCTTGCCTAAATATATATATATATATATATATATATATATATATATATATATATATATATATATATTTACTTGGATTGACATGAGTTTGTGACCCTGGGTTTCATGCTTTTGCGATTGTCAGACAAGTGCTTTCCAATAAGTACCGCGCATATATAATATATAAAATAAATTGCATATATATACATACATACACATTTCACACACACCCCCACATACATATATATATATATATATATATATATATATATATATATATATATATATAAGGAGGCACGGTGGAGTAATGGATATTGGCTTGGATTGAGAAATCGGAGAGCCGAATTCGAATTCCAGTCGAATCCATTACATTCACTTACGTGCTAATACCCTTGGGAAAGGTATGAATCCTCTTCTTCTCCCTCCAGCTATGGGTAAAATAGCAGGACAGACTGGGTTCTATAGCCTTGGATGGCAACTGGTCTAGGAGAAGGACAACTCTGAATTCAAAACCTGCGGAGGGTTGTTTGGGAACCTTGTGGCATTCGGTGCACCAGGTCTCTGTATTTGTCCCTCCAAAAAGTGTGGATGGTCCTGCACGAGGCCTTCACCACTATAATCAAATGGCATGTGCAGGTGTCGGGCTTTCGGTTTCCTGGAAACTGATCTGCTTGACCCTCATACGTCGAATCTCGATGGGAGAGTCGATCATATATATATATATCTACATACACACACTTATGATAAAATATAATTTTAACGTATGCTATATTTATGGGTAAAGATGCTTGATAGCAAGGATAGAGTGTATGTAAATATAAGAGTGAACACTAAAGTCAACAACCAGTGGCAACAGTGTTTTTCATGCTTGAACACAATCTCATGGTATGAAGATTGCATTCAAGCATCAAAATGTCACCTCTGGATGTTCACCTCAGAATTAATTTTATATATATATATATATATATATATATATATATATATATATATATATATATACTGTAATACTTTGAGATATGAGTGATCTGACAAACAAGTATTTTTTTTAGATATGAACTGGAGTTTGACCGACTATTTGCCTTGAGATACGAGCTGATTTTTGAGATACAAGTGAGTTTCAGTTAAGCATCTGCAGTACAACATGTTCACCTCTGCTCTGGAAGGATTTCTCTTGTGCTGTGTTGTGTCTTTTTTGCTGTTATTTTGTAAAATTCCTTTAGTGACACGATTGGTCCAAAGAAAGTAAGTGTAAAGAGCCATGAATTTTTAAGGGCCTCGAACAGATTGAAAATATTCTCATTAATTTCAATGGGAAATATTGATTTGACTCATGAGTCTTTTGAGTTCCAAGCTCGATCTTGGACCAAATTAAACTTGTATATCAAGGCAATACTCTCTCTCTCTCTCTATATATATATATATATATACATATATATACATACATACAGATAAATAGATTGATTGATCTTGATAAAATAGAAGTTCTGTAAATAACTCAAATTTTAATTTTGTTTATTAATGTACAAGAAAAGCCTTAAAAATATTGAATTTCATGAAATAAGAAAAAATCACAGAGATTCTTGATCCTTAAAAAAGTTTGCGATAATACTGAAAAGAAAGTTTCTTCAAGAGCTATATGAAAGAAGATCATGATTTTTTGAAAAACTTGACCATATAGCCTTCATCATTCTCTAATGATAATACTAATTCATTCTGTGATGGTGTCCAACACATTCTTGCATCTGTCATCAGACGTCTTGGAAAAAGAATTACACTTTGAAACTTGTCTTTGTCGACCAGGCAGTAGACTTTATCAACATCACAGCCATAGACAAAACCTAACTTGTCAATTATAATATCATCAGTACGACACGGATGGTAATCATGGAGATATTGTGATAACAAGCGTTTTCCATTCAGTGTGCAACATGAAATCACTTGAGAGTTATAATCTAGTAACCAAAAACTACAAGTTGTTGAACCGGGATATATCCTATGAATATATGTACTTGTGGGTGGAAGATATCGACCTGTGAAAACTCTACTGAGAAGTTCTCCATTAAAGTTCAAGATATCAACGTTGGTAAAGCAGTCACAAGCCAATAAAAAGGATTCCCCACTTTTGCAAATGGAGCAATATATTTTGTTATTTAAAGGAACACAAGCAGAAGTACTCAAGTTTTTAAAATCTGAAGTGCATTCTAGAAAATATAAGTATTGTTTTAAAAGTGACACAGTGACAAATTTTGTTGAAGTCATGGAACATATGTCGATGGGAGAGCTTGGAATTTCGCACCGACACAGAAGCAACCCTTCTTGATTATAACCATACACTTTTGAGTTACCAGAATCACACATAAAAATATGTCCATCATTTGTAATTGTTATTCCTGTTATATATGTATCAGTTGTTATTTCACTCAAGGGCCATTGTTTTACTTCTTCAAGCGTCGGTACCGGCAAAGTTTGGTTCTTGATTTTTCCTATAGAAACCTGACCACAGCAGACAGGTATATTTGGAGAGTCAGCATCACCTTTTGAATCAACATGATCAGTATCTTCTTGTTGTGTACTACGATTTTTAAAATCGGATCCGTGTATCTCATTCTCTGTTTCCATGTCGGTAGGAGACACACCCTGTTCGGTTGTTGTAGCTGTCGAGTCATGTTCCTTTTTTTCGCAGTAGAAGTTTTGAGTAATCACATGGCCTGTCGTGAATTCTTGATGACAGATCAGACAACAATTACAAATATATTTGTCACATGTTTTACAGTAAATATTCATAGGGTTGACGATATTTTTCTTTGTACAAACATTACAGTTTTTACGTCTCTGCCATTCAGCTGACGATAATTCGTGAGTAGCAGAAGAAAAAGACATGATGACGAATAATTCAAATTGGGAACCAAATTTTCAAAATACTTGAAAAACGTAAAATAAAAGCAATAAATAAATAAACAAATAAAGAGATAAAAACTGACTGGTTTGTCGGTGTCAGGAGATAAATCTTTCACGGGGTGGAAACGAAGAATGCTGTCATTTACAAATTACAAGTAACGGTACCAATTCAGCGTTACGTATCTCTTAATGTTTTGGTCCGATGATGACATAACTTGTCGAGAAAGAACACGTGGTTTTCTGGTCGTCACAAATAAACAACAGAGTCACGAGACTTCATAAAAAGACAAATAAATGAACAGAAAAATGCTTTGTCTTCAAATTAAATTATAATAAAATAAAAAATCTCTGCTGCAGTGTTATGTTTTTAAACAATTTTCGTTAACAATCGGTAAAGTTCGTCGATTTCCGTTATTTGCCGATAGTTTTATGCAGGTTCATAAGCTATGAATAATTTTTTTCAATTTACAATTTCGTCGATAAAATTATCGTTTGCCTGCTATTATTTTCTAAATAAATATAACAGCAGTCGTCATGATATTCTGAATATCTATAATAAAAAGAAGAAAGAAAGAAAGAAAGAAATATATTACAAAACAAAACTAAAAGTATTTTCTAAAGAGAAAGACTTTGGTTTAAAAATTCCGAGTGCAAGTTTTCCCTGTTATCGGAAAGTAGAATTTTTTCCACTTGAAAAAAAAAAAATCGAAATGACGTAAACAACGAAAAATTACCCCAAATTAATACAGGGTAAAATTTTTGGAGCGTTCCCAAACTTTACTCCCAAATCCAAGATCTTTTTCAAAAACTTACTCTCTAGTAGGAATAGCAAAAGTCAAAACACTATAATAGGCGCGAAATTACAAAACAAGACACTCTCTGTGTAAAATCTTAAAAAGGAAAAACACACTTATTTTGCAAAAAAAAAAAAAAAAGATACAAAAATACAAATTTGCACCAAAATTTCATTTTCTGTGCCTACTACGGCATTTATGAGCTTACAAAAAGGGGATTATCATCAGATACAAGGGAAAATGTATTACATTTTTTTAGAAAAAGACAGATACAAAGACAAAAAAGATTACACCATTTAAAAATGGAAGGAAAAGCAAAGACTTTGAGGAAAAAAAAAAAAATACACTTCTCTAAAAAAAAAAAAAAAGAAAAAAAAAGGGTATTTAAAAAATCAACCTAGGCGATTAAACATTTACAATTCTAAATGTTTAATCGCCTAGGTTGATTTTTTAAATACCCTTTTTTTTCTTTTTTTTTTTTTTTAGAGAAGTGTATTTTTCTGAAGGCCAGACGATTTGTGTAAAAATTGTTATATGGTTTTTTTTGGCTCAAGCAGCTGATACTGCCAAAATTATTTAATTGTTGCGGATTCATTTTTTGAATTCGTGGAAAAGGAAGGTTCATATATAGTGGCCATTGAGAGAGGTGATTTTCAAGCCCTTGTGAAATTTCGAATGAAACCTTTCACATGACTTCAGACACTCTTCTGGTGAATAAATTTTTTATCTTCATTTTTAAAATAAAATAAAATATATAAACAAAAATAAAAAAAATCATTTATAACTCCTATCTCTCTCATTTTTTTTTCTCTCTCTCTCTCTCTCTCTCTTAACTTCTCTCTATATACTTCTCTCTCGACTAAAGAGAAAGCAACCATCAAACAAAAAGTGGAAGAAGAAAAGACTGAACCCGACCGAAAAACGCCGGAAGTTTGTGGGACCAGAGCCTACTAATTTGTGACTGAAAACTACCAAAAATTAGGGAAGCTCCACGCATAACTTCCACTAGATAAAAAAAAATGAAACGCCCGAAAATAAAATAATTTGAGCCAATCAAAAGGGATCTTGACACTGACCTACTTCTAAGATGACTACTACCACTGGCGCGGTCTGACTTCGAAACTACCTACTACTGAGTCAAAACGGACTTTTCCCAGACTGCTACCAATATCTGTCTTATAAACGAACATTTCACTACACCGAATATGTAAGGACTCATTCTAAAGTAAATAAATAAAAATATAGTATTTATTTTATACATTAAAGTCAGATCGTTTTATTTCCAAAGTTTCTGATAAATAATTACCAAGAACCCTCTGGCAATATACCACAATATCAAAAAGAATTTCGCATAGGCTCACTACTTTCTTTCCGTCGTCTTGGTTCACCGGTCAGTTTCTGTGAAGGCAAGGTTTTCATTGGTCTAAAAACAATTTCACATAGGCTTGCGATTTTTTTTTCCTTCTTTTTCTTCCTTAGCTCACTGGTTAATTTCTGTGAAAGGCAAAAATCTCACATAGACTCGCGAATTTCTTTCCTTCTTTTTCCTCAGTCCTTCGAATTTTAAGGTAGTGGGCGAAGATAGTTATTATTATTTCGCAATCAATGCAAGTTATTGCAGAAAGGATGACTTTTAATTTGCAACGGCATGTAGGTTTAAGGCAGGTGTAAACGAAATTGTAGAGTATTTTTAGCCCTCGTCATTCGTCATAGCAGACGGCGCGATTCATACTTCGCCGTTGAGGCTAGCAGACGCAGAAAAGGATAATTTTAGATCCAGAAAAAGCTCAACATCTTTCTTGTCATGTAAATTAATGGAAAATACTTTTTTGTATGACGTTGTTCGTACATACACCCTTGTGCAAATTAATTGAAACAACCGCATTAGTTTACTTTCTTTCACCATACGGTCAGTTTTAGACCCACTGGAGTGACAGGGTCTAATCGATTTCTGTTATTTCCTCTAGGTAATTTGCAGTAGTGTGCAGCAATATGAATCTATTTTCGGGGTGTATGATGAAATTTGTTTGGTCTTGAAAAATATTACGTCATCCGTGATTGCATCAGATTTTTATCACGCCAGACACTATTGTTTCAACTGTCGATTAGTTGTCCCACGACCATTATCTATTATATTATCAAGGAAGCGTACGAAAATTGTAACGCTGCACGAACACACTAGCAAGCTTTACCAGTGAGCAAATCAAAGAACTATAGATTGGCCCGGAAACTCTCCTGATTTAAATCCAACCGAGAATCTGTGGTGAATTTACAAGGAACGACTTCGTGGAATGGACATACGAAGTACTAACATGTGCACTGGGTCATGTCTCATTGGAAAAATACGAAAAAAAAGTAAATAATAACGGAATTATTCGTTTTGTTTCAATTAATTGCACAAGCCTGTATCTCTGCTCTATCGCTACATCCATGGCAAATGTTCAACCGAACCACATTCAGTTAATTTGCACAAGGGTGTAGGAAGAAAGTCTGCATTGATATGTTGCTCTGTATAACAGCGAAATGGCATAAAGGCAAACTGCACCCACTTTGTCTGGGGAACTACCGTTTAATCCGGCATGCTTTGTGGATGCGAAACTGAGCATTTATGAACTTTCGATAAGAAGCAAACCGAGTAAAGAGGAAGTGCTTTCCTTTAAAAGGGAAAATAGTGTCTTGAACGCCTTGACGTTTTACGTGGCCGAGCGGTAAAACACACCGGATCGGGCGGTGGTTTCCCTAACAAAGAAGTAGGCAGGTTTGATCTCTGCCGGAAGATACATTTCTCGAATACGCAAGCAGAGACGACGTAATACACAATGGTTGAAAAATAAAAATGGGCGTCTATTTTAAATACGAAGTTTCCAATACAATAAAATCTGAAGTAATAAACACACACACATATATATCATGGGAATTGATGGGGCACTTCGATGCGGTGTATGGTTAGCAAGCTAGTCTCGCTAGAACAATTACAACTGAGTAGTGAGTTCGATCCTCCCTGGGTGCCACCTACTTTCGGTCTTGTGCCACACCTGAGCTACGCTTGGGAAATTGCTATATATGGGACTTGTTAATGTTTAGCAAAAAAATGTTAATTGCATTTAACACTAGAATCAAATTTAATTTTCACTTTGGAGAAAATGAAAGAGAAAAAAAGAAGCGATATATTTCGAGAAAAAATGGATATTGATCAGGTGAGGAAAGTGAGTTTATATGACATGTTATTTGGATCATTTAAGTGTGTGTGTGTGTGTGTGTGTGTGTGTGTGTGTGTGTGTGTGAATTATTTATTTGTGAGTTTATTCTTCACTATTCTCCCATGTAATCAATTTCACTTGGTTCGGTTCATATTTAGGGTGTTAGTGATAGATAATGAAGAGAATGAGATAGATAGATAGATAGATAGATAGATAGATAGATAGATAATGAAGAGAATGAGATAGATAGATAGATAGATATATAGATAGATAGATAGATAGATAGATAGATAGATAGATAGATAATGAGATAGATAGATAGATAGATAATGAAGAGAATGAGATAGATAGATAGATAGATAGATAGATAGAGAATGAGATAGATAGATAGATAGAGATAGATAGATAGATAGATAGATAATGAAGAGAATGAGATAGATAGATAGATAGATAATGAAGAGAATGAGATAGATAGATAGATAGATAGATAGATAGATAGATAGATAATGAAGAGAATGAGATAGATAGATAGATAGATAGATAGATAGATAGATAGATAGTGGTGGGGAAAGAGAAATAAATTGTTAAACGATAAAAAGGGTGAAAGATGAATAGAGTGTTTGGTAAATGAAAATTGAGAGAGAAAGAGCGATACATGTAATTAAACAGATGCCTATACACATCTACCGTGTTACCTATCAAACTAGAGAGAAACTAATGTCGGTGTTGGTCACTCATAAACAATATGAATGGAAGATTGATTTTTTTTCTGTTCTATAATTCAAACTCAAAATTCATTAATAAATTGATCTGGTCGTTGCAAAATGTAGCGAGTAAAGATCCCATAGGAAATTCTGTTCAGAGAAAAATTAAAAGAGGAACAATATTTGTTCAATAATTATCATCAGCATGATAGAATGTAGAACCTCACTTTTTCTCACCTTTATTCTGCACGTACGTTTTAAACATTAGCTACACTTCCACATTTGAAGTTAAAACGCAGGATATTTACACAATCTGAACACGACTTGTTTATGTTTACAATTTTAATTGATTATTCGTTATTTTTATTCAATGTATAAGTCAATTACTTCGCATTGTAATCAAGTAGCTATTCTATTTTATTCAAATATCAGAAGTCAATGGAGATTACTAAAAATGGCCGACACAGTTTTGGTGGCAATTTTGCTTATGAAAATGAAACTAGTTTACACTGCAGTGACGCAGAAAACAATTATACCCCTTTTTACAAGACGAATTTACTAACGTTCTAAGGTGTGTGTGTGTGTGTGTGTGTGTGTGTGTGTGTGTGTGTGTGTGTGTGTGCGTGCGCGTGCGCGCGCGTAACATATTGTATGACATACAGGATGCGATAGATAAATTTTCGTCTAAATTACGCAAGAATGAAAAATAACACTGATATCACAGTTTAACAGATATATTTACCAAACAAAAATATCTTCAAATACTAAAGAGTAAATTTATTCAATAAAATCGCCATTGGCTTCAACCACAGCCTCCGGACGACTTCGGAATCTCCTGCAACTCTTCTAGACGGTCTCCTTGATTAAGTTGGTGAATGCTGCCATAATCCTTGCCTTCAGTTCATCTCTTTGGTGTTACAAGGAGTTGGTTTCTCGCTCAACTGCACTCCGCACATAATAATCAAGGAGGGTTGCAGCCTGGGGAGTCAGTGGTGATGTGATCGCAGAAATTTCCTGATAGTCATGATTCATGAATGAGTTCTGCTGCTTGTGTGGCATTGTGCAGAGTCCTGTTGCCATAAACGGTGCTCAACTGACCCTACTAGACTGTAAAGTCGATAAAATAACAAAAAACAAAAAAACAACGCGCATGCGCTAAATTAAAAATATAAAATTCCGACAATTTATCCATCGCACCCTGTATTTGTATATTCTAGTGTTGTATATAAAATGTTTTAAGTTCCAATTTCTTTTGGAATCAATTTTTTTTAAGCTATTCGAGTCTTTCTTAGTGTTAGCATATCACAGATAACATGGGCTTTGGTAGAAAACCAAGATATATATTTCTTTTAGTTTTCTCTTTCCAAGCAATATTCTCTTTGTTTTTATCGCTTCAGGATTTTCGCAGAAATGATTATCCAGGATTATTTTTATTAATTATTTTCATTTCATAAAAAATTTAAACGAAATAAAGAAAACCAATTTATTAAAATAAATAACAACATTTTAAAATTGTATCTTCATTTCGTCTTTCAATTTCTCTCTCTCCTTCTCTCTCTCTCTCTCTCTCTCTCATATTTATTTTTTATTTTTGTAGACTTGTGTCGGAAAAACTAAAAAATGAAGAAATAAAATAACAAAGCAAGAAAGAAAGAAAGAAAGAAAGAAAGAAAAGAAATGTCCTGTGTTATAGACTTAAAAAAAAAAATTTGTTTATTGTAAAAAAAATTTTGTTTATTGTAAAAAAAATCAGTTATTTGGTTTTATTTGAATTAATTATTTCAAATAGATTTTTTAAAATGATTTTATATTAACTGAAACACTTGAAAAATCGATCCGCTCTGTGTGAGTGTGTGTATGCATGTGTGTGTGTGTCTGTATACACACTCGCGTATCATGTGACCATTGAAGACCTAATTCTGAAGCTAATTTGATATATAGTTTGCTCAATGCCGTAGCCAGGGCCAGCAGTACATACGCTAATTTTATATCTCGTGTATGATGTGACTCCCTTTAGAATTAGCTTCAAAATTAGGTTTTCAAAAGTTGCATGATAAGCGAGTATATATGTTAGATATATAATTTTATTGATCAAAATTAGGGGACTGACTGTAGTGTCGATTAACCTCTTAATCTCTTTATCTTTTTAAGGTGATTAGCTGGCAAAATTAATTACAAACATTAATCTTGACTTCGTATACTTGGATGACAATAAATACGATTTGACACTGAATCAACAAATGTGTTAAGCAGAAACGATTTCTTCCTTACTTTATCTTTCTTTCTTTTTTTTTTCTTTCTTTCTTCAATATAATAATAATTGTTATTCTATAAATTTATAGCAATGAAAATAATTCTCTATAGTCACAATTAATATAGTTATAGGTTCCAGAGTTGAAGTCTTAATACAGCTTAACTTCAATAAGGAACTATCGTAGGTTGGTGTCGTAACTGGGCATTAACAGAGACTATTTTAATTAAACATATTATTTTTTTAGTCAATTCCCCACCCCCACAAACACCACTAAAACGCAAGGAGTGGGTGGGTGTATACTGAAAGTGAAAGAGAAGGAAAATACTTTAGAAGGAATCGGAAATAAGATAACAGTATAAATTTCAGAGTTTAGGCGGAGACGTTAGAAGTAGAGTTTAGGCAGGGAGCAAAATTTAGAAGGAACCGGAAACCCAATCTTAAATAGAGAACAAGGGATAAACCTCTACTCCTGTTCAAATGACTGGGGAGGAGTGTGAAGTAGACGATAGGCAAACCTATCTACTCCTATTGAGGAGAAAAATAGTAAATACAATTTCAGAGTTCAGGTGGAGACGATAGAGAGTTGAAGTAGAATTTAGGAAGAACCGGAAATCCAGTCCTAAACAGGAAACAAGCGATAAATATCTACTCCTGTTTAAAAACCAGACAGGAGTGTGAACCGGACATTTCCCTTAAAACAATTTTTCAGAAAAATAGATTTCTCAAGTCCACTAACTGTTATTGCTCTTTCCACTATTAGTGAAGGTTTCCTTCCTAATCTTTTGTTCGAAGTAGTGTGGAACGTTCAGTTTTATTTCAATATGTAGAATTGCGAAAACATTTAAATATGGTTTAAAACAAAAATTGTCTATTGAAATTTCACCAGAAAAGTTGAATGTTCATATATGTGGATATAAGTTGTAAGAGAACGTTCATTTCGTATATAAAAAGTGAATGTAGTATAATGGTGTATGTGTGTGCATTTAGTACCCGTAAAAAATAACTGGATTAATTACATATTGATAAGCACTTTTAATTAGGAAGGGAGTGGTGTATTAGTGAATTTTTGAAAGATCCGAAACACACACACACACGCATCGCAGTACACACGCAGACACACACGCACACACACATGACTTGTTTTTAAAATTTGAATCTACAGTGTAACCCGGATATAAGAGACCCGGATATTAAAAAAACCGGATATAAGAGAGATTTTCTCTGGCCCCATATTAGAGCCATACTTACCTAAACAAAAAAAAAGACCAAACCCGGATATAAGAGAAACCCGAATATAAGAGACTTCTTCTCCGGTCCCGACAACTCTCTTATATCCGGGTTACACTGTATTTATGTCAGTTTCTGTTTGATTATGTTTGGTGATGTTTCGTGGTAGTAGAGGGGAAATTCTGTGTCCGTTTTGAAATGGCACTCATACGTACACAATACATAGATGCAGGTGTACGTATTGTAGTTCTCACAAACATATACATATATGAACCATGCGGGTCCGGGCACAGACATATATCGATGTGTTTGAGTATGTATACATACGCAGTTGTGGTCGTTTCGGTGTTGAGATTGTGTAGTGAAGTTCTTTCCACAAGGGGTGGGGGTTGTGGCGTTCTTGTCATCTTTCAGATCATTCGTTTATGTCATTAACAGAATGATACTTCCTCACACACACATACATGCATTTTTACATGTACAGTGTAACCCGGATATAAGAGAGTTGTCGGGACCGGAGAAGTCGTCTCTTATATCCGGGTTTGGTCTATTATATATACATTAACACAGTCTCTAATTTGGGACCAGAGAAAATCTATTTTATATCCGGGTTTCTCTTATATCATGGTCTCTTATATCCGGGTTACACTGTATATATATTTCTATCAGCTTGGTCCTTACATAACTTAAAATAGGTTCTGTATATGAATATAACTGTGAAGATAATATTTTTATTTTTATTTTTAACGTTGCTTGCTTGTGTATTATAGACCAATGCACTTACATAGTCAAATGCCTAATTTATATTATTTATTGGTACGTTTACAGAAAATCTATATCTATAAAAGGCAGGATGTGTGTGTGTGTGTGTGTGTGTGTGTGTGTAACGAATGCACGGCCGCAATTTTCGTCGGATTTGCACCAAAATTTACATGCACATGCTCCAAGTTAGTGGGAAGGTCAAGACCGACTTTGCATTCCCCAACTCCCATCGATAGTGGAAATAATCGATTTTTCATGCTTCTACGGAAGTTTTCATGTAGTTTGCGGCCATTTTCTACTGGCCAGAGTGAGAGCCTATAGCTGGCTGCCATGAATAGGCAGGAAGATTCTATTGGCCAGCGTGAGAGTCAACAGCTGACTCACACGAATGTTAACTAGCATGGTAGCATGCAAAAAAATCCATAGCTGCATTCGTCACAAGTGGGAAAAATTTAAATCTGCATGGCACTTTACTCCGATTGGCTCATTTGCTTGCTTAAACTCAACGTTGATTCTGATTCCGCAGAACTGGGTTGAGTGTGAAAAAGTATTTGTTGTTAACATTCTTTTTTCATTCATTTTTTTCCAGTTACGAGTCCTTTTTTAAAGCTGATCGTTTTGTGTTCATTTTGTTTAGTTCTTTTTTCGTAATAGATTTAATGTTTAGTATAGCGCTTAGAAAAAATTCGCAGTGTAAGATAGGCAAGAAGTAAGGTATGTAGCAATATCAGCACGGTAAAGGGCACTCCTTTAAAGGCAAGGAAGGGCAAAAATATTTCAAGTCAAGTGATAGCGATTAAAACTAAGAAAATGTTAAAAAGCGTTACCAATTTACGGTGGTGGCAATTGTCTTTGGTATCTAAAGTAGTAGTAGTCGTTATAAAATGATATTGAAGTGTTAGTGGTCTATCTTCGCACGTATATAAGGGTGATGGTAGTTTATGTAGCCGTGATGGTAATAATATCGATCTGTGTTACTTGCTATGGTGTTTTTTTTTTGTTTTTTTTTATGTATTATCCGTTTGGTATGAACTGTGATAATAGATATTTATTTTTGTGTCTGCATTTTGAAATTATTTCTGATCTTAGGTTTAGTAATTACTTTTATTGGGCGTGGGAAATTATTGCTACTTTTTCGTGTAGACAAAGTAGGCATTTCTTTGTTATGTTGTTGTAGGCAATTGCGTTTTTCATGATTTCTCGGCTTATTTTTGGTGTGATGTTTCTGTCTTTTAATTGACATATGCATGTGGATAGTGTGGTGCTGTTGAAGAATTTTCTGTTGGAGAATAAGAGGTCGTGGTTGTATTTTCTTTGCTTGAATGGTCCTTCTGTGGCTCCGATGTAGTACATTGTCGTGTTGTTTGCGTTTACCTTGGCTTTACATACTATGTCCGTTTTCTGTCAATTTCCTTGCAGTGGGCATGTGGTTTTATTTCTGCAGTTGCATTAGGGATCTTTGATCGCGTTATTGTAGGCTGTTACTTTTTTGTTGTGGATTTTTATAATTTGTGATATAGTTTTAGTGGAGCTGTAGCTGACTTTTACGTTGTTTTTGTTGAATATTTTTGCTGACGGGTTTGTGCTTTTCTATTAGCTTTGGAAGTTTCCTGTCGATGCTTGTTTTGAGAGATTTATTGTATGATGGGCTAAACCAAATGCGTTGTTATATGGCGTTTTCTTGCTGTTGAAAATGTCTATGTTTGATGAGATTTCCGATAACATGCGGCTGATGGATATGGATATTTGCATGATGATTGAAGGTGGATGGGTGGAGGATGCGTTTACGTAAGTGGAGGCGTCGTTATCTTTTTGTACGGTTCATATGTTTGTTCGTTCAGATTGAGAGTGACATCTAAGAAGTTTACAATTCTTGTACCTGCATTAATTTCTATATTAAATCGAATTGTTTTTAGAACGTTTACTATTTTTTCCTAAATCTGTCTCTCTTGGAGCCATTGGGTTCTCTTATCAAAATAAGCCCGTCATCTCTATATAGGCCCGTATCATTTTTCTCTAGAATTCTGGCTAAGTATGAAAGGATGAGGATGGTTACCAGTTCACCGGTCTACGCCCCATCATAGCTACCATTGTTACATCAAACAGGTTGTTATTTTGTTTTGTTTTTTGTCCATGGTTCGTTGTTGTAGAACAATAGAGAATTACGGCAGTGTTTCATTATTTTAATAGCAGCATCCTTAATTTTTACATGCTGTTGTCCTAGTGGCATAGCGTTGTTATTTTCCGTGATGGAGGGGTAAAAATTCACTATATCAACCTGGATGAAAGTAGCTTTGTTTTTGTTTTTTTATTGCTGTCGTCTAAAATAAAACATCATCATCACCATGCCCACAAACAGAACCCAGCTTAACCAAATTGGTGGTGAAAGGGCCAGTAGGAGTTTATGTACATGTCCAGATGTGTGTATGTGTGTGTGAGGAAGTGTAGGTTTCGCTGACGGCGCAGACGGTAGATCTGTAAAGAGTCAAGAACACGTCTACCCGCTCCTTGTTGAAAGGGACATCGCTACATATATAAATCTACGGTCCCGACACCAAAATAGAATTCAAACAACGTATGTACGTATGTCCGAACGGATAGATATGTATTTGCGCCTGTATGTGTTTCTGTGAGTTAAAATGCGTACACCTGCATGTATCTATGCCTGTGCGTATGAGAATGTCACCGCAAACAAATACAGAATTAGATTCCCCCTCTCATAAACAAACATAGTCAAACAAGCATAAATAGATCCATTTGAAAAAAAATAAACCAGTTTGTCTGATGATTGCAAAAACGTGAAACACAGGGTTACAAATTCATTTTGAATTGCGGGCGTATATTGTCTTGTAGAAGATCATGGATGGTGCCAAGTCCCCATTATTCAAATGAGAATGAAATCTGTGCAAAATAAAATCCTATTGTCGATTAAGCGTCTGTGTCCGTGCAGTTGTACCGATAGGAATTAGGTCAAGCCTGTCATTCTCAATTTGACCTGCAATAACTAAATTGGCGCCCTGACCCATTTTGTCCCGGTAGAGACGATGCTTCAGATTTTAATGCATAGACGGCGCCCTGGGCATTACAAGCAATTTGCGTCTAGAAATAAATCTTTCGTGTAAGTTGTTCGGTCAATCCTGTTCAGTTCCAAAAGGTCTTAAAGACCTTTTGGAATATAAAAAATCGTTTTACGAATCACCCATTTTATTTTAAAAAGAGAATGCAGCACGCACGCACACCCAACTACACACACACACACACACACACACACATATACACACTAATCAAACTTATTTCTGAGATGAGGTATTATGTACAGTATTTACATTATTCGGACTATTGTCTTCATCTTTGTCGCCATATTTATCACAATGTTTCGGCCGTTGTACGCTCCGGCCTTGTTCAGGTGGTTGGAATTTCGAACTGAACCCTTTATTTCGATCACTGGGGTAGACTGTTCTAGTTCCACGTGCCATGAGGACAATAGTCCGAATAATGTAAATACTGTAATCAAACTTAGTTTTATATACCGTATCTATGAACACTAATGGGTATGTCCCAATCGTCATAAATACATTGGACAGTATTGTAATTGTGTGTAATATGCTGTCTAAGTAGTGCACCACTAGCAGTGGTTTACCTACTTCACGCCGCTAGCGAGTATTGTATTTTGTTGAAGTTATAAAGATTACCATTTCATTTCAAAACTGCTTATTTTTAGCATAATCCGTTCATACTAACGGATATTTTTCTAATACTGATTGGTAACCCAACTATCCTACACCAAGAAAATAACAAATTAAAACTACAGATCCTCGAAGCAATCTACATTAAAAAATTGAAACCGACACTGAATAGAATCATCTACGAATACTACAATACTGTTCTAAAGTGACAGTAAAAAGAACAGTTTTCACGCTTTAATACGCGGATGACCATGACATTTCAACATAAAGAAAAAATCCATAATGGATAACCTTTTACGTTCTAATGAACGCTAAAGCATAACTGTCAGCCGTTGCATTTAAACGCAAAAAGAAAAAATCAGTAATGGATAACTACACATAATTTTTGCTTTACTACTGATGATAATCTCAGAAATAGATGGAAAGTACTGTTGAAAAGTCCCTGTTACAGTGCATTTCTTGCATCATTTGATTGTATAGAAAATATTCATGAATATGAACGGATTATGCTAAAAATAAGCAGACACAATGTTTGTAATTTATTTTAATCAGGCATACCTAAAAGAGAATTTGCTACCTAAACACACACACACACACACCAACACAGACACGCACACACACATATTAAAATTTGTGTATTTAGACAGGAAATTCTCTTTTAGGCATGTCTGATTAAATAAATTACAGACATTGCGTATGTTTATTTTTAATAAAATCCATTCATAATCGCGAATAACCTTCCGTGTATTGCAATTAAATGATGTGAAAAATGTGCTATAACTGTGAAAATCGATTTTATTTCCCATTTCCCAAGTACTTTCGATCTGCCTTCGAGATCATTTTCAGGGGTGCAAGTAGTAATATAAAATTGTGTGTTGTACAGGTGTGCAAGTAGTAATGCATAACTGTCAACCGTTGCATTTAAAAGCAAAATGACTGTTTGACCAGGTGAAGGATACTCCTGATAAATGAAAGAAAGCTGTCAAGAGTTTCTTCACATTGTCTCTTCTCATTCGTGATTTATTCCGTCTCGGAGAGGTTGGGGCCTTTCTACTGTGAAAAGTGTTATGAATAATTTAAGAGACCGCATCCACACACACACACACACATATATATATATATATGTATGTATACGCTCCCGAAAATTGGGTTGAGCTCAGTAGCGAAAGCTTTTAAATAAAAAAAAAAAAAAAACAGCGGTTCCTACTGCTATTAAGCCTTACTCTTCAAGTATGAATTGAGTTCTCCGAGCTGCTGGCGTATTTCGTATAGAGACAAATGTTAACATTTCTTTTTTTTCGGCCTAGGAGTAAGATATCTGACTGATGTCAAATCAGTCGGGTTTCGATCCCGTCTTGAAGCAATCGTCGGACGTCTACCCACACTGAGGAGCTGTGATACAAACAGTCTTTCTGTGGATGACTATATATATATATATATATATATATATATATATATATATATATATATATATATATAAAACACCTTGCATACGACATAGCACTCTTTGCCTACGTCACAACACTCACTAGTTCTACGATGATTTAAGAAAGTCGAAACCTTTTGGACAATTTCTGCCAGAATTTCCTTCTTGTTTGATAAGGATTATTTGTAATTTGGAAAAGTCGATCAGTAAAATTAATAGACACAGAATTCTGTGAATAATAAAAAAATTCTTTTTACCTTATGTGGGGAATAGGCTATTTCAACAGATGATAAAAGTGGTCGTCTGTCTCTTCAACTCTAATATGGAATGGAATTCACGTCTGTAGCTCTAGAGGAAGCAAGAAGTAAAAGTTAACTGCAAAGCATATGGGAAGGGTTCAACCTAAAATTTAACATACCAGAGACAGACGACCACTTTTATCGTCTGCCGAAATATCCTATTTCCCACATGAGATAAAAAAATAATTTTGGGGGGATTATTCATTATATTGCTCTGTATAAATAGAATACATTGAGTTCTCTTTTTGTGGATCAATTTTAATATTTTTTATATTACTAGAACCCACTTGTGTTATACACCCACGGAATTTATTTTAACTTTACTATATATATATGTATATGAGAAATTTTGAATAAATAACAATGAATAAAAAACCTTAAATAAAGCAAAAATCACAAAATAAATAACTACTTCCATGAAAATCAAATAAACAGAAAATCATAAACTAAAAATTGGCGCGAAAGCAGACGACACTTAATGAAAATCAATATGATTAAAAAGTCGATGATATTGTTTTGAATTTTGGATCCTGCATTGTCAGGAAATAAAACTTGCCGTTTTTCAAAGCTCAATATCTGGCAAATA
Source organism: Acanthosepion lycidas (assembly GCA_963932145.1). Classification (NCBI taxonomy): domain Eukaryota; kingdom Metazoa; phylum Mollusca; class Cephalopoda; order Sepiida; family Sepiidae; genus Acanthosepion; species Acanthosepion lycidas. The sequence continues at coordinate 9,799,941 of OZ010588.1, forward strand.
CATAATCTCAATGATATTGAACTTGAAAGAGCTTCAATATTAATGCATTTATCAAACGAACTTCAATTCCTGACCGGGCGGAGCCAATCGACGTGAAGAATTGTTAGAGTTCCGTTGACGCAGGCGTTAAAATAATCACACTTTCTTTGAAATCAGTTTTTATGAAGTGGTTCTCAAAATGCATTCGAGAAAATTTATGTTAGAGGAGTTAATATAATTCTACTGATAGAATACAGTGTTAGAAATGAGTTTAAATCTTGCTTCTCGCCCTAAACCAGCAATGTCCAAAGTTTTTCAGAAAGACGGCCATGTAGTTTATTGTATAGATTGTCGTGAACCAAAGATAACAGTTGTATTAATAAATGGATAAATTTTATCTGGATATATTTTTTGTTATCAGTCCTGATCTGATTCAAAACAAAAGAGAAATGGAATAATTTAAGTAAAAAAATGCTTAGACCGAAAAAATATATATAATGACTAGAAATATTAAACATTAACAAATGCTATAACAAAATGGCCACTTATGTAAGCAAATGGCTGGCTGCTTATTTTTCAGTATACCATCTGCCAGAATGGATAATCCCTAGTGAAGGTACCTGCTCAGACACATTTGAGCATCTTCAACAGAGCTAAATTCTGGGTTATATTACAAATATGCTGAGTGGGCGTTAGTTACAGTTTCTGAAAGAGAACGCATAATCTGGTGTGATCAAGTCTTATATAAGACTAGTACTCTCAAACCCTCGATCATGATGACTTGTAATTTTGTGTCGGCATTTCCAATCTGCCAAATTTCACTCACAACGCTTGGGTATTCAGGCACTTACTAACGATACTGGGCGTGGGATTGTCCCCACAGGCCGATATTATCAAGTTAAATCGACTATAGTGAGATTCGTAGACGAATCTCATGGGCGGAACGCTAATGTTATAATTACCTAACCAGCATTGAAGTTGAGATGAAAACAAAACAGATATAGATTTCAATATTTCCGCGTAGGATAAAATATTGTACGAGGTCTTAGTTTGATCATCGCAGAATTATAACTTCAAAATTAATCAAAAATATATTAAATTTATTGTAAATATTTTTTTTATCTATATATATTAAATATATTTAACCTTTTGATCCCTGACCATTGCTTTACCGGTGGTAGAGAAAAATGACGTAATGCCCAGCCGTCGGTTGAACGGTGGGTAAACGCTTGTAACTATTTTTATATCTACCGTGAAACATAACATACCAATTATTTGCGAATTTTGACTCAAGTAGAAGGGTTCATATTGTTCAGGAACGCACGGCTCAAAGTAACAAACAGTAGTGGAATTTTTGCCTGGATTTCTGCCATAAGGTGCTATCACTATTTATATATATGGACGAGTGTCCCTATCTTTGTCGTTATAACAATGTTTCAGTCGTTGTATCCTCTAATTTACACCAAATGCTTATCGACCCGAATAATCCCCAGGGAACATTGAACGGCATTGAACTTTTCAGTTATTGCTCAAATCTGACTATGCTACTAAATTCACGAATCGATGCGTTAATCTCCTTAGTTTATTGTCTCTTGGGAGAATCCAGGTTGTAGAACTTGGAGTCTTAAACCTAATCAGCCTGCTGAGTTTCATCAGCACGTAGATAAGGTTTTGAATTAAATAAAGGGTTCAGTTTGAAACGCCTTTCATCCACGAGTACCTGATGAAGTTAAGAAGGCGTACCGGCTGAAACGTTGTGATAATAACAACAAAAATGAGGATAATACTCCGTATGTAAATAACTTGCTAATGTAAAGTAGCATAATTTCTTTAATGACATATTTTAAAACGGAAACTAAGATTTAAAAAAAATCTCGAAACATCTATCGGCAGCAATTTCTCTGTGTTGTGCCACATGATTAATTATTTCTTGAGGGGTCCTCCCCTTTTTACACAAATGGACTCACCCAGTATATACATATACTACTGCTACGTGAATATCCGAGAGACGAGAGCAACAGACTCTCGGCGACTGTCGAACTCTCTGCATAAGCAGAGAGGAACCCGGACGAGGCTTTGCCGAAGGGCAAGGTTTCGTCCGGGGGGGTTAACAGGGCCTGAACCCGTCTAGACGGGTTCAGAAAGGCCATATTTTTGGCCGAGCCTACGGGCTCGGAGATACCCACTTTAAACCGGCCTTGTGCCACATTCTATCCTCGTGGGTGGATGGATAAATACCGACGAGAGCAACAGACTCTCGGCGACTGTCGAACTCTCTGCATTAGCAGAGAGGAACCCGGACGAGGCTTTGCCGAAGGGCAAGGTTTCGTCCGGGGAGGTTGACAGGGCCTGAACCCGTCTATATATTTTGGCCGAGCCTACGGGCTCGGGGATACCCACATTAAAACGGCCTTGTGCCACATTCGATCCTCGTGGGTGGATTGATAAATACCGACGAGAGCAACAGAGAGTGAAGAGTAACAGACCGACAGAACGAATGTAGCGATCCCGTAGACTCAGTAAGAAGTCATACAGCGATACTTCAATACCAAAGACTGTATATATATATTTGCTACTAAACCGTATTCCTGGAACTACTAACCTGCTTTACCAATTTGTATTATTACGTTAATACATTATTTTTCCTATATTCATTATTGGCGTTTGATATTTATTGGTACCGGATTTCATCCCGGAATCCTCAACATTATTATTTTCAAATATCACGTCTTATCTCTTTTATACCAGAATGGATTAGCGAGTGAACCTTTAAGCATACCTCTCTCCCATAACTACCACCAGAATGGTATTAACTGTAAACTACATCAGGCAACGAGACCTTTGATTGGGAGGTTTTGAGGAGTGTAGAACCACCTCTTAATTGCTGTTGTTCTCAGGTTTGCTTTGACCTGGGGTGGTAGTATCCGTTAGGGTCCCAGCTATGGACAAATAGTAAACCCCAAACCTGGGGTCAAAGCATTATGAATATATATATATATATATATATATATATATATATATATATATATAGTAAAATTACTAGCAATACATTTAAAAAAAAAAAAAATTAGGAAAGCTCCCAAGAATTTTAAATTTCCGCATTAAATTGAGTTAAGCCGTTAAACCAACCATTAACTATAAAAGATTGCGACACCCATTGTCAACCTTGACAGATGCACACACACACACACACAAAGACAAAGACGTACAAACTTCTGCCAAAACTGTTCTGGTAAATTTAATGTTAAGACTAATACGTTTTTTAATCAATTCACACCAAAGAAGGCGATAATGCCACTAAGACGCTAATGATTACTGGGAGTGAAAGAAAATGAAAAGACTTTAGAGGGAACACAATCTTAAACAGGGAACAAAGGATAAATCTCTACTCTTCTTCAAAAATACTGGGAGGAGTGTGGACTGGGCGATAGGCGAACCTTTCTACTCTTATCGAGTAAAATAGGAAAAGTAATAGTAAATAAAATTAATACCATTTTGAGGTTACCATCAAATGCGCAACTCAAGAATATTCATCAATTTACCGCGAGTATTCTGTTTATTTTTGTTCTTTATATTGTAACCAATGTGCTTGTTAAGAAAGACGAACGGTACCAATCAGTCTGCATGGGTTTCTTGGTTTTCATTCCAAGACGCTGCTATTATTAGTCTTTGAAGTCCCCCCACCCCCATCCCCAATTAAATGCTATAATACAGCTATTCCCCTGATGTCTAAACCTCTTTAGCATTCATTTGCGTTCATCTTGCTCGTGGGAAAACCATGAACCGACTTCTTTCTCGCCGTACAGAAAAATAAAAACAGCAGAGCGCGATTAACGTGTCGGGTTAACAACCCAACCTCCGTAAAAAAAAAAAAAATCACTTGCTACTGAAACTAACTTGGTTTGGTAGTAGTCCTCCCTAAGCTCCACAAGATTAAATCTAATCCCACTTAAACCCTTCTTGCTTTCAGATTATCCGTTAAGTAGATATTATTATTATTATTGCCTGGCTCGTCTTCTCAATTTCAACTCTCTACAAAAAATGGCCAATTGTTTCAATTCATTATTAAGTTTATTTTATAATGAATAAGGGAAAATATGAATAGAGATGGCCTTGTTGCGATTTATCGATCTTCTAAACGACGAGGACATGCTCACCTAAAAAATCCTGAGGAACATCAATAACTGATGCCGATGGGATTTAAGTAACTGACCCACCAAACAGGATTCTCCTATTTATTATTATTATTATTATTATTGCGTTTTTTCTTTCTCAATTTTTTTAGATAAAGTGAAAATGCTCATTTGTTATTGAGACACTACTAATAGTATAACTACTAATACTACTACTAGTACTAATACTACTTCTACTAGCAATACTACTAATACTCCTACTACTACCAGAACTACTATTAATAATACTACTAGTACTACTACTAAGACTACTAAATAGTACTACTACTATTAATACTAGTATTACTACTAGAACTACCATTAATACTACTACTAAAACTACTACTAGTACTACTAATAGTACAACTACTCATACTACTATTAGTACTAATACTACTAGTACAACTACTAATACTACTATTAGTACTAATGCTAATACTACTAGTACTACTATTAGTACTAATGCTAATACTACTAGTACTACTATTAGTACAACTACTAATACTACTATTAGTACTACTACTATTACTAGTACTACAACTAATACTACTACTAGGACTACTACTAATACTACTGCTACTACTATTACTACTATTACTACTCCTACTAGTTCTACTACTACTACTGATACTAGTATTACTACTAGAACTAATATTAATAATACTACTACTAGTACTACTACTAATACTAGTACTACTACTAGTACTATTACTAATACTCACTCATTTTGCTAATGCTTAATAACCGATGTCCTTCACTGGAGATCAAGTGACAGCACACGTCTTCTCAACACTGACTTTAGTAACACTGTAGACTTGATGATTTCGATTTAAACTCTTTGTATGAATCTTCGAGACTCTTACAAGTGTTCTAGTAATATCAGACACGACTGTTACCTCCATTAGTTTTGTACTTTGAACTTCTAACATAATTTGCTGAACTTGGCTAAAATAAAACGTGACGGTTTTAATATTTTTTCAACTCAGATTTATTTGCTAAATATTGCAGTTCCGATTACGTGACATCATTTTGAGATATTACACTTTTCCCGGAATAATAGCTGTTAATAGTTAACATTTGTAATCCACATGTATAAAAGACAATATTTATCCACGCATTTTCTAACGAATAGACATTGAGAATGTCGATATTAAGAAGTACTTGAATGTACACTGAGTGCGAGTATTTTTCTTTTCTACATTATCGTCTCACAAATTATGTACCCGCATTTCTATTTCATTATGTCATAACAAGCATTATAAAAGTAACTCCTTGTGGAAAGTTCTAGAACCTGTTTAGGGTAGGGGTATTATAGGGGTGCAGACAGTTGTTATATCCCTCTGAGTAAGATGAATTCACGAGTGTTACGTGACGGTCGGTGAATGAGGTCAGTTCGTGGAGTTGCAACCCAGTTGCTGACTAAACTGCGAAGAAGCAATACATGTTTGCCCACAGCAGTTAAGAAAACAGAGGATACCACACAGTCCCAACAAGGAACACAAAACACATCACAAGTCTGCTCGTTTTTCTTTCGGAAAAATATCACAAGTAAAACTCATATGGTTTTCTTCCGATCACACTGCTTGTTTTATCAATATGTGTTATAGATTCTCTGTGTGGGACAAATAATGACAAGTATATATATGTGTGTGTGTGTGTGTGTGTGCATACAATTTCTTGTATGACATAGCGGTGTATAAAATCTTTTCGTGAACAGTGTGTATTTGACAATTTATTTATCACAGATATACTAATGCCTATAATGGGGAACTGGAACTGGAAATATTCTCTCTTTTCATATCCAATTACATCTCTCTATGCAATTCGTGTGCTGATTGTTAATTTTAAATGTTTCTACGTTAAAAGTAAAAATAGAGGAAAATGAGATGCATTTCGATGCTATTTTATTCCCGTTCAAGAAAAATACACTATACAAACAGCAAAATGATGTGTTCCATTTATGGAGATGGTGCCATAGCTGAGAGTATTGTTCCTAAATGCTTTTTAATTTCAGAAGTGTAAATTTTGATCTGGAAGATAAAGATCATTTAGGTAGTCATTGATGATGACTAAATAAAAAAACTTTGATTAAAAATAATTCCCGTCACAACACTTAACATCACAGAGATGCTCCATATATCTGATATGAGGATTTTAAGGCATTTGAAAACATTTGAATGCATGAATCGCTACAGTATTTGAGCGCTTCACGATTTAGCAGAAATTGTTTACAATTAACTAGAGCGAAAAAGATCTAGGGAAAAGACCAAATGAGCCACCATAGGCAACTCATAAAGCCAACCTGCATTCGAAAAAGTGATCCTATGTATCTAGTAGGGTTGAAACGGTATTCCTTATTACGAGTTACTTCTGCAAAATCAGATGTTGAATTCAGACTATTGGATCTATTAAAAGCAGCAATCGATGAAAAACATCTGGGACTAGTCAATCTGAAGGATGTTTTCATCCAAAAGTAGACCTCACGTTTCTTTACGTACCCGGAAGGAATTGGTACAAATTGACTGCCATGTTCTAGTACCGCCACTGTACTCACCTGACCTTTCACCTTCAAAGTAATACTAATTTCAATTTCTACAAAATTCTCTTATGAGAAGAATTTAAATTCTCTGGAAGCTTGTGAAATCTACGTCGACCAGTTCATCGCCCGGAAAGATAAGTTTTTGGAGGATGGAATCACGAATTTGCCTCAAAGATGGCTAAAAAGTTTTCTTATATGCGCTGGTTTCCTTCAAGACATGGTCGATAATGACCTTAAAAAAAAAACCCTCCTGTACCGTAGCAACCATTGTCCCTTCACCAAAACTCTTCCCATTCACACAAGTTTGTCTGGTAGATTGCCTACCGCCTTCCTCTGTCATCTTTCTTTGATATGCCCCCCTCCTTTCCTCATTATGTATCCCAGAAATTTCAGTTACATCTTTCTGATTCTGAATATGTATCATTTTAGTTTTTATTTCTCTTCTCTTCGTTGCTTACATTCTCCGTCCATGAAATTCTCAGTATCCTTCTGTAGAACGACATTTCTTCTGTCTTCAGTTTTTTTTTTTCATCTGTGAGGAGATTGTCTGCCTTGTAAGAGGATTGATATACTATTGCAGTTCAGCACTATTTTCTTTGTTTCTAACGAAATTTTCTTTTTTCTTAATAATTTGCTTAGCTTCTCGAAGGCATCTTTCCCTGTTCCAATGCATCTTCGGATTTCGGTGACACATTTTCCATCCTGTTAAAATACTTCCCAGAAATTCAAACTTATACATTGAATCACGTTGAAACATCGATTCCCGTACGATCATCGAATTTAACAGCCCAGAATTGTAATCGGAGAGCCGAGTTTCAATTCCCTTTGGATTCGCTATATTATATTGGGAAAGGTATGAATCCACATCTTCCCCCAGCTATGGGTTAATTAGTAAAACTTGTATCACTAAACCATTATTATCACCTCGCCCCTCACCAAAAAGAAAATTATTACAATCTAAAAAAATATTTTCTGGCTTTAAATAACCTTCAAGTGTTGATTAACCGTACAAAATGAATTCATGGGCGTGTTGGATGTTCTTGAACTCTTTTTGATCGGTTTCATCACGATACTTCGGTTAAGCTTGGACACTAATTATACATTGTGATTGCTCTAAACAGAGTCCAATAGTGTTATAAAAACATCAAATGTAGATCGGAATCCGACACGATGTTAAAATAAAAGAACAAATACGAAACGTATATCAATCTAATATGTTTTCACTTCGTCAGAGATTAGAAAAAATAAACAAAAAAGCGTGATCTAAAAGCCCTCATCTACGAACATAAGAGAGACTTGCTTTTGGACAATCAATCTAATTCTTTCGTTCCGTATCGAAACGATACTCGACTTTGATTTCACTAATGCCATCTTAATAAAAAAAAACAACAAAACATATTTCTTTAAAGGGAAAATACATAGAAAACTTAATAACATGATTACAAACTTGAAACTCATGACAAAAATCCGTTCATTTCATTTGAATTCATTCTTGAAGAATCTAATATATCTAATACAAAAAATAAATCCTAATGAAGAGAGGCATAAAATCAGAACCCTGCCATTACCCACTGCGAGTTGAGGGTGGGTAGCACAAAGGATAATATACCCCCCTTAATAGACAGACAAACGCAAACAATTACAAGTAGATATTACCATTCGTTGCCCACTTAAACATGCAAAATTCTTCATAAACCTACATACACATAGAATTATCGACAGTTTTAATACACGTGACACGTGTTTGACCAATGAGAACTGGCCCAGACATAATTGAAAATATCAGTTTTCTGCCTTTTTGTCTGTTTTCTCTCAATCTCTGAAAAAGCTTTAATAAAAGTGAAACATGTTAGATTGATATACGAATAGGGTTATAAACGACAATTATCTCCATTTCATTGAGATAGTCACGAGGCTCACGTGACGGCCGGTGAATGACGTCAGGAGAGAGAGAGAGAGAGAGAGAGAGAGAGAGAGATAGAGAGAGAAGTTGTCATGTGGGCCACAGTAGTAGGTCTTACAGGGAAAAAGCACATGACCTTACCCAGTTCGTAGAGAAACTGCCATAACCCCAGCTTTCCCTTCAGGAAATATAACAATAAGATTCCCCTTTCTCACACAGCGTTTATTGAGGCGTATGTCATAAATCCTTTGCGTGAGACACTTATATATATATATATATATATATATATATATATATATATATATATATATATATATATATATATATATATATATAATTTTGTGTACGACGTAGCATTATAAACCTCTCAATGGATATAGCAATAACCATAATGAGAGGAATGTATTAGGGAGAAATAAATATTTCTTTCTCACGCTCTCGTTACAACGTTTTCTATTTGTTCTTTTATTTTATCACACACACACAGACACACACACAGACACACATATATTAGGTTGGTGCAAAAATAATGACGTAATAATGTCGTTTTTTGAAGTATTTTTTATTGTCAAAAAACGATAATTATATATATATATATATATATATATATATATATATATATATATATATATATATATATATACTCTGCCCACCCCCACTAGAACGAGATATGACACAAGGTCTATTTTTAGGTGGGGACTCGAACGCGTACGTGCGGGATAGGAACAAAAATTCCACTCAGCCCCCGGAAACATCGGATGCGCTGGCCTCAGTGTGAGCACCGATCCCTCCCTCTGGTGCAATGGGAGGACACGACCTCGGGCAGCTGTTCCCCAGGGCTAAACACCTCTTCAGTATTACTTTCCTCAGTTGCTCCTCTGTTCTTTGACAGAGAAGCCCCTGATCACACTCTGTCCAAAGACAGAGACGCAACTGAGAGATGACATATTCATAATTAACTAATCATAGCTAAAGATCGGAACTAATGAAAGATTGAAATAAAATTCAAATATATATATATATATATATATATTCATGAATTATTCATGCATAAAACAAATACAAAGGTTAATGATTTAAATGGCGAAAAATCCATCTTCGCGAAAAAATTCGAAGATGGATTTCTCGCCATTTAAATCATTAACCTTTGTATTTGTTTTATGTATGAATAATTCATGAATTTGTAAATTAATAGCACCTTTATTGAAATATATATACATACATACATACATATATATATATATATATATATATATATATATATATATATATATATGATGACAGGATCATTTTGCAATTTATCTTCGCCCTCTCTAACCTAACTTTCTGTCCTGGAGTAACAAGGTGCTTCACGTACGATTCATTTTCAAATCTTTTTTCACCGCTCTTCGACTGTCATAGATGAAATTCCACTCTCATGTGCCAAACGTCTTATGAATTGATTTGGATCTCTTCTGATTGATTTCTTTAGCTCTAAGTTGAAATAATAATCCCTCTTCCTGTTGTGATTTCCTGATGTAGTTTTTCTCTTCACTGTTCCCCCTTTTTAAAACTTATTCACCGTTCTTTTGATGGTTCCTGAATGGGCTTTGAAGATGCAAGCCACTGTATGAGTGTTGTTACCATTACTGAGAGCCTGAATGATCTTTTTCCTCTCACCATTGCTCATTTGAGAAGACAGTGGGGCTGCCACAAAATGATTTTAATCTGTTCTCTTTCTAGCCGGATAACTTAAAGGGTTTTTCAGTGATTCTAACCAAAAATTGCTATCAAGGTGGCTAAATGTCTTATCTGAAAACCTGGGAAAAAGAAGCTCAATTAGGTTAGCATTTTTTTTAGATATTAAACATTTTGTGGGATGGAGAATTATGCTGTTACACGATTTGGACAATTTTTCTGCTACACTGGTATATATATATATATATATATATATATATACATATATATATATATATATATATATATATATATTAGTGGTAAATATACACATATATATGCAAAATATATAAATATATATACATAGGTGCATACGCATACATGTATATTTTTTGAATAAAAAATTCCGAGAGTATAGAATCCCGGTAGAACTCAATGTCCAGGACAGAGTAAGGATATAATAAAAAGGCTTAAACACTAATATTCCATGGTCATAATTTATTCCACTGGAATCGTAAATACGATTATCTTTAATGTATTGGACATCCGACAACATTCATGTTTTTCTCACTCAAAGATCTTCCCCTCACCTCCCTAAAATTTCTCTCTGTTAAGTTTTAATCTTCCACCTTCTCTCGTCTGTTAACCCTCTTTTTAGCTCTAACATTTGTCTCACACTCTCATACTTACACTCTCTCTAAATTCTATTTTTATTTCCGGAGTTGTTTTTTTCCGTTTTCGTTTTGAATTTGTAGGTGTGATGAATTAGATCGTATTTACGATTCCAATGGAATAAATTATGACCATGGAATATTAGTGTTTAAGCCTTTTTATTATATATATATATATATATATATATATATATATATATATATATATATATATATAAATAGATGTGTACATGTATTTATATTTTTGTATGAATATTATAGCCAATATGTTGATTTGTAGATAGATATTATCAATATATCTTTGTTTTATATCTATATAGAATATATATATATATATGTATATATATATATATATATATATATATATATATATAGAGAGAGAGAGAGAGAGAGAGATGCGTGTTTGGCAGCTTACTGAAATAAGGCTAAAGGTTTCACTGATTGTTGTCATCTGATCCAATGTCAGCATAAAAAAAATCTCTGAAGACTCAGTCAGTGAAAACCCAAGATATTTCGTTCATCATTTTTTTAACATATGTACCGAGAAAGGTTTATTTTATGACCTCTTTGCTTCGGTAGTCATGAAAAAACAAAATATACAAAATGGCGAATGCAGACACCAGACGCTTTTTTGCTGTAAAACAAAGATTTTCTTACCATGAAAACCCCAATGCCAATCGCTTTGATATTTTATAATGCGAAAAACAACTGTAATGAAAATATTCCGAGAAAGCTCAATAAATTCAACGTATAATGCATTACCAAAGAAATAGGAATAAAATTTACTACTTTGTACTTTGTCCAACAGATGGTATATTTTTTAGATGATTAGTGAAAATCTTTAGTAATGACATCTTCAAAAGGAAATGCCATCAAACGCCATCTTATTTTTATTAGCATAAATGAAGACTTGCAAGCAAACAAATGGTAACAATCTCTGTATTCGTTAGTGAAGTTAGACAAAGACAACTGCCAAAAAATGAGCAATATCAAAAGAAACAAAAGTGAAAGAAGAAAAATGTTGATCCGAACATTTGGAGCTATTTCTGAAAATCATGTAAACATAACATTAATTGTGAGTTCAACGGTCTGGGCCAGGTAGAACAGACCTAAACTCAGTGGAAACAAAAATACAGGAACATGTTGTTTCCATATATATACTAGCCGAATTACCCGCACCTTGTTGCGTGTTACACATTTTTTGTACTAAAATGATGATTGATTTTAAATCATTGTTGTAGTTTGTGGAGAAAAATGATGCATTTCAATGTTACTCAATGATTTTGCCGATGTGATCTCAATCTTCTTGATTTCTCTTTCTATATTTTGGATAGGATCCTTCCCTTGTTCATATTTAAATTTAATTTAAATCAAAGGGGAAAAAATTCTCAGTGGAGGGTTTGTGCAAAGACAGCTTGACCTGACCCCTTTGATATGTATTTGATGCAATACTTGATTGAATAAATTGATGAGCAGATTTAAACATTGATATGACAGTTGAATTGTCAGAAAAAATACGTATTGTATAACATTACCAAGTGAATGGAAATTTCTTGTTCAACATGACGTTCATAGTGTCTCATTTTGATCTTACCGATGTGATCTCCATCTTCTGGCTTTCTCCTTCTATATTTTGGATAGGATTCATTCCCTTGTTCAAATTTAAATTTAATTTAAATCAAAAGGGAAAAAAGTTTTTAGTGGAGAGGGGGTTGTGTCCCTCGTGGATACCCTTTGATCAAAATGAAATATAATTATCCAAGTACCCTGGATAATGTAGTTGCAGAATATATATGGTTATGGGGGTCTATCTGCAAAAGCCAAAGAGGAGTTCGAGAACAAAAAGCAAAAAAAAAAAACAAAACAAAAAAAAACAAAAAAAAAACAGAGCCTACAAGTATTTTCTTTCTTTTTTCTTTTTCTCATCTTTTCAGCCTTTCCCTATTTTCTCTCCTTTTCTTCTCACCTTTTCAGCCTTTCTCTATTTTCTTCACTTCTTTTCTTCTCATCTTTTCAGCCTTTCCCTATTTTCTCTCCTTTTCTCTCTTTTCTACTCATCTTTTCAGCCTCTCCCTATTTCCTCTCCTTTTCTCTCTTTTCTTTTCATCTTTTCAGCCTTTCTCTATCGTTCACTTCTTTTCTCTCTTTCCCACTCAGTTTTTCAGCCTTTCTCTCTTTTCTCGCCTTTTCTCTCTTTTTCTCTCAGCTTTTCAGTCTTCCCTATTTTCTCTCCTTTTCTCTCTTTTCTTCTCACCTTTTCAGCCTTTCTCTATTTTCTTTTTTTTTTCTTTTTCTCATCTTTTCAGCCTCTCCTTATTTTCTCTCCTTTTCTCTCTTTTCTTCTCACCTTTTCAGACTTTCTCTATTTTTTCTTTTTCTCATCTTTTCAGCCTTTCCATATTTTTTCTCCTTGTCTTCTCATCTTTTCAGCCTTTCCATATTTTCTCTCCTTTTCTCTCTTTTCTTCTCATCTTTTCAGCCTTTGTCTATTTTCTTCTCTTCTTCTTTTCAGCCTTTCTCGATCGTTCGCTTCTTTTCTCTCTTTCCCACTCTGTTTTTCAGCCTTTCTCTATTTTCTCGTCTTTTCTCTCTTTTTCTCTCAGCTTTTCAGCCTTCTCTTTTCTCTCCTTTTTTCTCTTTTCTTCTCATCTTTTCGGCCTTTCTCTATTTTCTTTTTTTCTTTTTCTCATCTTTTCATCCTCTCCCTATTTTTTCTCCCTTTCTTTTCATCTTTCAGCCTTTCCCTATTTTCTCTCCTTTTTTTTTCTTTTCTTCTCATCTTTTCAGCCTTTTTCTATTTTCTCTCCTTTTTTCTCTTTTCTTCTCACCTTTTCAGCCTTTCTCTATTTTCTTCTCTTCTTTTCAGCCTTTCTCTATTTTCTCTCCTTTTCTTTCTTTTCTATTCATCTTTTCAGCCTCTCCCTATTTTCTCTCCTTTTCTCTCTTTTCTTCTCATCTTTTCAACCTTTCCCTATTTCAATCTGGTTTTATGTTTTGCTAACCAATCCACCTTATCGATCAGCGTATTTATCTTTTATATATGTCGGTTGACCTCATCTCTCGATACACGTGCTTGTCTGTGAGAGAAGAATGATATTTTATTTGAATTGATCAAAAAGTTCCATATTAATGACATAATTCAACTTACTTCATCATTAATATCTTTTTTTTTGTATAATAATTATTCCTACCATCATCACTCTTTGAATAATTCTGTCAAACTCTGTATTTTTAGAATAATATTTTTCCAGAGCAATTACAAGAAAAGCAATAATGTAATCACCTAATGTAAGCAACGAATATCGAGCTTGAATTAAAACGTTTTGAATACTTTTGGGTATGGATGTCACTAACCACAATTTTTTTTTCATAAAGACGATTTGAAATTTCCCAGATAGTTGATGAATCGTTGTCATGGATTATTTTTTTAAAAAATGTCACAATAATTTTTCAATCGGATTGCAGTCCGGATTTTCTGTAGGTGAGGTCAGTGAGTTCAAATGGCTTTCTTGAAGTAAAGCTTGCCTCGCTTTTGCTCTCAAATAAGATGCATTGTCTTTCAGAATAAGTGATTTTAACATCATTAAGCATAAGAAAAAGTGCCCCAAAATTCAATGTCCATCGATATATTGACTTTTAAAAACAATGACTGCCATCAAATCCCCCCACCCCCACCCTTTATCTGACATGGAACCTCATATAAATAAGTATGAAAAAAATCATCATTCCTTCCTATATTTCATTGCAAGAAACCTGATCGAGTAATGGTTAGCGACTCGGATTGAGGAGAGGAGTTCGAATTCTAGTCGAGTTCTTTAGATTCATTTACGTCCAAATACTCTTGGGAAAGATATGAATCCATCTATTCTCTCCCTAGCTATTGCTAAATAGTAGAAGAAATTGGATACTATAGACTTGGGAAACAACCGGTCCAGGAAAAGGATAACCTGAGTGATCGAATGGCCGCTGACTAAACCGAACCCCTGACCTGTTGAAGGTAACTGAAACCCTAATAGCACAAAAACAAGAGCCTGTAAAGGGCGGGTGTATTCTTTAGACTCAACCATAGTGTTGTGGATTTCGCGTGAAAAATCGGTCTCCAATAAATGACAAACGCAAGTATTTAAGCTAAGAAATTAAATGTATTTGCACAAAATACAAAAGGTAATGCTGTTAGTAAAATCCAGGAACGCCGGTTAGTATTAATCAAAGATCGCTATATACAGTTTCGAAGTAAACTTCCTTAGAGTCGGGTGTCCTTGTAACTGACTTCTACCGTCAACTCAATCACAGTGTCTATGTACTTTCCAATCTGTTTCTCCACCCTGTTCCTCTACCCCTACTTGTTCCTCTACCCTCAGACTCTCTGACTGACTGTGGCTATTTTATGGCAGCAGGACGAGTCCATTTATACCAGAAAAGGGTGGGTCCCATATACCCCCCTCCTTAGATCCCTTTTTGAGGGGAGTTAATATTGTGTCCATTGTTTGTTGAAAAATTGCAGGAGCAACTTTTATTCCGAATGATAGTCTGTTGAACTTGTACAACCCTTTGTGCGTATTAATGCAAAGGATTTTCGAACTCTCTTCTTGTACTGGAATTTGTAAATAAGCTTCACTAAGATCTATTTTTGAAAATATCTTACCGCCGTTGAGCTTTTTAAATACCTCCTCTGGGCTCGGTAGTGGGTAATGGTGGTCTTTTACTGCCTTGTTGAGTCCCGTCGAAAAATCTGCGCATACGCGAATTTCCCCTGACTTCTTTTTTACGTAAACCACCGGCGCAGCCCACTCACTAAACTCTGTTTTAGATAAAATCCCAGTTTGTTCAAGTCTCTCCAATTCTTTGTCTATTTTTTCTATAGTAGCAAACGGTGCATTTCGCTTCTTTCTGAAAATTGGTCGGACGTTTTCTTTTAATTCTATTTTGGCCTTAAATTTGTTGCATCGTCCCAACCCACTTGAAAATACCTCAGGAAATTGCTTGTATAATTCTTCCTTCAATTTTATGCTATCTGATTGTTCAACATCTAACTTTTTGAAAAACGAGTTGATAGCTAGGTCCCAAACGTTGAATTTCTGCATTTAGTCGATACCTACTAAATTTTCAGTATCTTTCATGACGTATATCTTAAGTTTTTTTGTTTTGCCGTGAAATTTAACATTCACTATTATTTCTCCCTCAAATTTTATTCGTTTGCCTGTAACCGACTTGGCAATTTTTTGAGTGTGTAACATGGTAGGTCTGTTGAGTTTTTTTCCATGTCTGTAAGTTGATTATCGTGAGGTCGGAACCCGAATCCAGCTGTAATTTAATCTTTTTGTTTAAAATTTCCAGTTCTACATATTTCCTTACATTGGTGCTGTCATCATTATTCATCCTTGTAGCTCTTATTCTATTAGTATCTTTTCTATTTCTACATTGGGATGCCTTGTGGCCTTTTTTTCCACATTCATGACAGTTTTTATATCTGAAGCGGCAATCCTTGTTCCAATGTAATCCTCCACATCGATAACATGCTGATGGAGGGGGCTTATATTTGTTTCGATATCCGTCATAATTTGTCCTGTATGTTGTATTTTTTCTCTTATCATAATATTTTATTTTTCTTTCCGGGGAGGGTGAGACATTTACTTAACTTACGTATATGAGAAACAGCTGATTCTTCAATGTCCATTGCGTCTTTCTTTATGCTTAAACATCTCTGGCAATCTTCCGATAATTGCTGTAATGTTAGACCCGGTTCATTTTGTAATTTTGCAAGCATTCTTCTACGCATTTCGCTATCTTTTGTAGAAACTAGCCCTTGAACAAAAATGAGATATATGAAATTGTCCGGTGTTAATTCCGCTAGTTTGAAGTCGTCACAATGTTTATTTACGATTGCGGCAAACGTGGAATAATCCTCATTATCGCCCTTTACCATGTTAAGGCATTTCCACCTCCTATGGAAGAGTGATGTTTTGGGGCTGAAGAGTTCTTTAATACATGTCACTGCTTCGTCAAATTTTAATTCGTTCGTCTTTTTTGGCAAGATATAATCCACGAACTTTGTATATTCTTCAGTTCCTAATTTTCTAAGCAATAGACGTAGCTTTTTTGCTTCTGTCCAATTTTGACAGTCTATGTTAAAGATGTCTTCATGTCTTCTGAAGTAATCTCCGAAATTTTTGTCCTCATCTAGAGAATATTTGAAAATCTCTATGGTATTCCACACTGCTTCTTGCGAAAATGTTGCTTCTTTTTCACTATCTATCTGCTTCCCGCTACTTTCAATATTGGCAAAAGAAAAAATACCCATCTCGATCAGTCTTACTACCTTCTGAATCTACCAACCTCTACCTCGGTATAGGGAAATGGGGAAGATGTTGCGGTGGGGTTGGAATTCCCTGAACTAAGCTTACTTCATAACTTAAATAGACACATTATTACACTTCGACCCCAGCCCGTTGGCTGATTAAAAGTACTATTCATGCCTCCACCCTTATTGTGGCCGGGTGTGACACGAGGCCGGTTTAATGTTCGCGAAGATATGGGACAAATACCTAAATTGCGTCAGTATCTATTAAAAAAATGATTTCTTTCAATTATTCAGTGCTGATATCTCGTTAAGCACTGCAGGCATTGCCCCTCAACTGCAGATCAATTTATCTATTTCGATGTTTGAGCTGTTATTTGTTCGAGAAATAAAACAACAAATAAATATTTCTCCTTGATCCGGGAAATAAAACGTCGTTAATTCAAAAGAACTGAAAATTTCACGTTTTTCATACTTGAATTTTCTAGGGAATTTTAGATCTTTAGTTCATTATGTTTATAAGTAAAAGGGTACAAATAAAAAAAAAAAAATAAAAAATCGTCATTTTTCAATTCACTGAATCAGACGTTAAACACATTTAATCGCCTCCTCTACACCTTTCTTTCTTTCTTTTTCTTTCTTTCTTTCTTTCTTTCTTTCTTTCTTTCTTTCTTTTACTGAAACCAAACAACGTATCTGATAGTTTTTTCTGTCTTTACTTGCAATTAAAACGGAATAGTCAATAATTTCTGAGTTAGTACGTTGTAACGTACGTTCTAACTAAGCAAAAAAAAAAAAAAAAAAAAAAAAAAAGAAAAAAAAAGCAGAATTTATAATATGATAATTGAATTAATTTTTTATTAAAGATTTTCATGAATCCAAGATATTCAGCATTGTGTTCGATCAATGATTGGTTTACAAACACTTAAGTAAAAAAAAAAAAGTGGGACGATTCCATAATTTTTGCCGGTTGTTGAGCATAAATAAATGGCTTAGATTCAATTTTTTCAACTCCTGAAAGTAAAATAGATTTGAATCTGACTATCAAATGTTATATCCATGCAAGTCAATGCCGTGAAGTATAAACTTGCAAAAGAATTTAACTTTAGACCTATATAGTCGGTAGATATCGTAGATATTCGGTGGAAATCAGTTGAATATTTGGGAAAGTTTAGTGTCTTTCTTGCCTTATGACTTTACATAACATATAACGATTAAAACAGAATAACATATTTTCAAAGACTCCGCTATCCCAAAATCCAGTGACATGAAGACGCGGGAAAAAAACTTTCTACAGAGACAGGAAAAACTACAAAAAGTGTAATGGCTACGAGACATATGCGAAATTTCGACGAAACACCGAAGAAGCTACATAGATTGACATATAATCAGATTCATCATTCTGTCCAATTTCCTTGAAGTTTTGGGTAGCAACTTGTATATATATATATGTGTGTGTGTGTGTGTGTGATAAATGCGAATGTTAGTAAGTCAGTGTGTCACACTTTTTCAACTTTACTCCTAGAGTTCGTAGCCCGGCATATAACACCATTTTGGAATCAGGCCGGCTCCTTGAGCAAGTTAAAATCATTCCGGGTCGGATCCGAACCAGCAATCCTGAAATTTTGGATTCCCAATGTTTTCTTACTGTGATTGATTTTGTCGATTGTTTTCTGTGCTTTTTAGGACTAACTTTTTTTGTACGATAACAATTTTAATAACTAGGAAATAAATTTGAGAATAATTGAAAATAATTGCGAAATCTAGCGAAAGTCACGCATGAATTAAAAATAATTGTTTGTACAAAAAGTAAGGACCTACGTTCATCACATTTATCTTTAAATTAAGTGGCGACATAAGAATTAGCATTGAAAAGGGAAAATTAAATATTAATGCAATGCTTAAAAGCATCTACTCCTCCCTACCTAATGTGATGAAGGCCCAATCAAGAGCCCTCCGCAGGAGCTAGCTTAAATGCTGCCTAAGAGTGCTGCTTTTAAGCTAATATATATATATATATATATATATATATATATATATATATATATATATATATGATATAAAAGGCTCAAACAATTCATCAGACCTACAAATTCAAAAATTTTTTGAATTTGTAGGTCTGATGAATTGGATCGTGATTACGATTCCAATGTAATAAATTATAACCATGGAATATTGATGTTTGAGCCTTTTATATTATATTCTTACTGAATATTGATTTTTAACTGGATTCTATCCTCTTGGGAATTTATATATATATATATATATATATATATATATATATTGTCCACTAATATTATCTATCTATCTATCTATCTATCTATCTATCTATCTATATATATATATATATATATATATATAATGACCTAATTTAGGTCTTGAAAATATATTTCAATTGAGCACTGTTGAGTGGTAAGCTAATTCTCTAAACAAAAGCCACCTGCGATAATGCAAAGCTGTTCAGTAAAATGAATAGAGCACTTTGGCTGATTGGCATTTGTTTACATTCGTAAAAGCAATACACTAGATTTAGCTGCTTCTCTGTCGAATGAAGATAGCTCAGTGGTAGAAACTCTCACTAACACCACATCCAGTGTGTTTCGATCCGGGCTTGAGGTATTCGGATGTCAACTCGCACTGACTCGTGATACAGTACTGTCTGCAAATGATATATATATTTGGAGATTTGCATAATTTCACAAAATTCATCGAATCTAGAAGAAGAATTCTCAACAGAATGCAGGAATCACTGAACGGCCGTTTCTTCCTTTTTTTTGGGGGGGGGATTCATCAGCAGTGTGCATCCACTATCCAGGATCGAACTCGGACCGTTAACATACAATCGTTATACCGCATACAGTCTTGGCGACAAAAAGACTAGACTCAATATAGCGCAGACATTCCGGTGGTAATACTCACCCAAGTCTACACAACCCAGCGGAACCGGACCAAAGATTAACGTCTTTTTTCTCCATCCAAAGCATTAAACCTTGACCATGTATAAGTTTATAAGTAATAGAAATTTTTGAGACGCGATATATATATATATATATATATATATATATATATATATATATATATATATATATATATATATATATATATATATATATATATATATATATATATATATGCATGCCTGTGTGGGTACATAATCGGAATGTAGCTTATGGATTGACTAGTCATGTGACACACGACAAACTTCAGTAACGGTAAAATGCAGAGCTTTCTTTTTAACCACCCATACACAATAATGATACGATCAGATGTTTTTTTTTTGTTCTTTTTGTTACTTTTCTATTTTCGTTAATGGCTAAATAGTTTGATTTATGAAATAACATGCTCAAAATATTCTTCAAAGTTTTTTGAAGTCTATTTACAAAAGTCGATATATCCTTGCACCCAGAGTTCTACAGAGAATCACTTTTGGAAAAAAAAAATGGAAACGTTTAAAAGTTTGAATAAATAATCTATGCATTTTGCAAATACTAAAAGGAAGATGACGGAAGATGTACTTATTTAGATTTTCGTTCTTACAGAATCTGTAGCGGATTTTTTATACGTGGAAAACTGTTTTGTCAGAAAGTTATAACACATAAAAAAGATTTATCATAAAATTTTAACAGAAGTGATATTTAACAATTTTGAATTTAGGTTTTTATAAGAAATATTTTATATCGTTCATCGAATATATTTTTAAAATGTTTCGTACGGCAATGCTATCCCTAAAGTTGACTATGCAAGTTAAAAAGTGCCAGAAATCTTTCAAATGGTACAGGCATTTAATTCAATCACTTAATGCTTCCATTTATTTTTATGTATTAAAAAACAACAAAAAAGCATGAAAAATGTTTTATTTACTTCTTGAAAAATATTTGCATGTTAAATGCTAAAATATGTCAGAGGAAAACCAAATAGATCTTTTGTCATAGAGCATAATGAAGTCAAAATAATAGAACTAACACTTTTTCACCATTGTTAATCACAATTTTTGCTAACACTATTACGATTCAGTACTGAATTTGACAGGATCGAATTCACTAAACGTGCAACTCAGTCTGCGAGTTCAGTTTATCATCACCGCATCATTGAAGCTAATTGCACTGCCTCCTCTCTCTCTAACAACATTGTATAGAAGTTTAAATGTCCTTTCGGATGTAAGTACATATGTTGGCTTGACGACCACAACATTATCAAAAGGTCTTACACTTCATTTGTCGACAACAACAATATACTACACCATGAAAATAATAAACAAAATCTTCAAATTCTCGAGGGCCTCTATATCAAAAGCAACTAACATTCAACAAAATTTACTATAGCAACAACATATTAAAGTGCATAAAAATTTTAATGTCATTTTACATTTCTACCAATTTAAAAATATTCCATAGCCACAACGGATAAATTTAAAATTTTGAAATAATTACAGACCGCGTTCAAGCGTGCTAATTAAAAATCAAAACATAATAGATATTTTACCTCAGTTACAATAACTTTTTGTTTGTAATTTACCCCTGAAGATGACCTTGGAAAAGATCGAAAGTACTTGGGTCAGAAAAAACTACTGCGCCTTCCTTGATGAATTTCATCTTAACATCCAGAAACTGATTTGACAACCGGAAATATAAAAATCAGTAGGCCCAATATGTTTATATCATTCACTTAAACATGTTTGAATATATATATATATATATATATATATATATATATATATATATATATATATATATATGGTGCGATGGGTAAATTGTCGCCATTTTATATTTTTAATTTCGCGCATGCGTGTTGTTTCTCTTTTATTTTTTCGACTGTACAGTATAGTAGGGACAGTTGGGCACCGTCTGTGAGAAAAAGAGCACTATGGCGGAATTCTCTCTGCCAGACATTTGGAAACACCATGCTGTACTGCTTGGAATTCACACCGGAAGCTCCAAAACGAAGATTGTATCATGTTTGGGTATCAATCTGAGGAAAGTGCAGAGGATTTGGGAAGCGTTGAATGTGTACACATCACTCCTTACATCTGGCTACATAACTCTCCAGACCGCAATCCACTCGATTATTATGTGTGGGGCGCAGTTGAGCGAGAGGTCAACAAAATTCCTTGTAACATCAAAGATGAAGGGAAGGCAATGATTATGGAAGAATTCAGCTGCTTAAAGAAGAGTTGCAGAGGATTCTGAAGTCTTCTGAAGGTCGATGTTAAAGCCAATGGCGATTTTATTGAATGCATTTACTCTTTAGTAGTTCAAGATACTTTTGTGTAATTTTGGTAAATATATCTGTTAAAATGAGATGCTAGTGTTATTTTCATTTTTGCGTAATTTAGACGATTATTTATCCACCGCACCATATATATATATATATATATATATATATATATATATATATATATATATATATATATATATATTGAGCAATAAAAAACATTAAAAAAATTGAAATCTTCAGACACACTGGGTTGTAGATTAATATTCTTTCGTTTTTATTATTATTATTTCATTTAGATTCCTCGACTAGTTTCGACCAAAATGGTCATCATCGGGAGGAGAAATATTTCTGCTTGCTGGTAGCAGGGAACCACAGAAATGAATGTCTTGATGGAAAAAATGAACTTTTGTCTGTAGTTTTCATTTGTTTTTTATTTTTTTGTCTTTTTAACATGAATCTTTTAACATTACTTGTGTTGGCCAAACAGTCTCTTTTAAGTTGTTATTTGAGATAAGAGCTGGATGGATCTATGCTTCTCTGAATTCCCCTGGTCAGTTTGATAGTTTTATTGGTCCTGGACAGGGGATGTGTCTCTGTTTAGTGTTTGTCTGTGTGTTATTTGGTTCTTAGGGAGTGAGTGAGTATGACATGTGTAAGCGTGTATATTGCTGTGGGTGTGTGTTATCATTTGGCTCATTAGGGAGTGAGTGAGTATGATGTGTGCAAGTGTGTATGTTCGTGTGGGTGTGGGTATAAGCGTGAGGCCTCAACACCTCCGTAAGCATGTCTGTCTTGTGTGGGTGAGAAATGTGGGTAGGTTTTGATTTGTAGGCTTATATATTACTATCTATATTGTAAAATTAAGCCCGGCTGAATAGTGCGTTTTTAAACGTTGTATCCACTTATTTTCATGGAACTCTAAAATTTTTCTAATGTTATCTGCTCTGAACTTTTCTATTCTCTCAATTATAGTGAATTTGGCATGGGTTTTGAAATCGTGTTTTTCTAGTCGGAAATGTTGTTCTACAGGTAATCATTTTTCATCGATTGCGATAATTATTAATTCTGTAGTGAAAGGGCCATTCAGATTTTCCTATATATTGTTCGGTGTATATATATATAAAGAAATAAAAAATTAATACTTTTTATTTTCTAATCCGACATATTTTTTATTACTTTAAACGTTATTTTTAATGGATATACATATTTGAGTGGACGTTCCATTTATTTTAGACATAATTTTATTTCTTTCCCGGTCTTCATATTTAAGGAAGCTTACTCTGACAGGATTCGAACCCGCATCCCATTTTCCATGAGAATCTGCCGTTTAATCCGACCTAGTTTAACTACTCGGCTTCGAAAAATTTCACAATCAAGGAATGATTAAAATTCTCCAAGGACTTGTCCTTATAATTAGTATAAACATTACGCGCTACAAAAATGAATTTATCGGAATGTCATAAAATTAAATAAAGTGGGGGTTAACCGATGTAAAAAAAAAAAAAAATTTTTCTAAGATTTAAAAAGAAAAAAGAAAAAAATTTTTTTCTTTCATTAAAATTAGAAACAATTTTCTTCATTTTCTTACTGAAAGTTTAATTAAAACCCAACAATTATCTCAAGAATTTCCAAATCAATATGTTTTCAATCACAAAATGATCCTCAAATTTTCCTATATTAATTTATGATCCCCCGTTGATGCAAAAAAAAAAAAAAAAAAATTAATATAAAATTTTGAAGGTTGTGAAAAGTATTCAAAAATATAATTTAATAATCAAAAAAATTCTTTGTTCTTTCATCTTAAGAATAAAACTTGGTTTTTATTACGTTTTAGCGATTTTTATCATTATGCATGTTCATTTTTTAACGAATATTTGCAGCTACATATTCTTTTTTTGCAAGCGTTTCTCTTTCCGTTTTGTTATATTTTGTTACTTTGTTACATTTACACACACACACATACATACATACATATATATATATATATATATATATATATATATATATATATATATATATACAGTCCTATTCAAAAGTATTGGAACCGCATGACCCATTCCTTTGTATTTGTTGTTCGCTGAAGACATTTGGGTTTAAGATCAAAAGATGAATATGAGACAAAAATTCAGAATTTAAGCTTTTATTTCCTGGTATTTACATTTGGATGTCTTAAACAGCTTAGGACATACCACCTTTTGTATCAGATCAGCCCATTTTTAGGTGAACAAAAAGCAAAGGAACAGATCATCTTAAAGTAAATAACATTTAATATTTGATTGCATAACCCTTACTTGCAATGAAGGCTGCAACTCACTGACATTATCAAACTGTTGCATTCTTCATTTGTGATGATTTTCCAGACTTTTAACGCAGCCTCTATCAGTTCTTGTGTTGTTTCGAGAGGATTTCTTCCTTCAGTCTCCTCTTCAGGAGATGAAATGCATGCTCATGGGCCGGTGATTGTTGAAGTCCTTTGTTGTATTGGTAGTATGTTTTGGGCCATGATGAACTTACACCCGATTAGTTTGGATGCATTTATCTGTAAATTGACCAACATTGAAATGTAGATCTCTGAATTCCTTTTGCTGCTACCATCACGAGTTGCATCATCAATAAATATGAATGAGCCTGTCACGGAAGTTGTCATGCAAGCCCAAGCGAAGGCATTGCCTCCACAATGCTTCACAGATGAGCTTGCATGCTTTGGATTATAAGAAGATCCTTTCTTATTCCACATTTTGGTCATTCCATCACTTTTCGTAGAGATTAAACTTGCTATCATAAAATTCTCTCCAAGACTTTTTTGTCGCTCATCTCTGTACTTCCTTGGAAATTCCAATCTGACCTTCCCATTCCTTCTGCTGGAGAGGGGTTTGCATCTTATGGTACGGCCTCTACATTTCGAACGGTGCATTATGAAAACTTTACCCCTGAACTGTGGAATTTTTTTTGTGATATCACTGACTGTTGTTTTAGGATTTTCTTCACAGCTTTCACAATGTTTCTATCATCAACAGCTTTTGTTTTCCTTGGCCGACCTATTCTATGTCTGTTCCTCAGCACACCAGTAGTTTCTTTCTTATTCCTGATATTCCAAATTGTGTTGGTTATGCCCAATGTTCATCCAATGGCTCTGATCGATTTTCCTTCTTTTCTCACCTTTAAATGACTTCTCCCATAGACAGCTCTCTCTCTCTCGTCTTCGTGTTTATCGTTTATAACAAGAAATACAGTTTTTACATATGAAAACCAAAGACTAAGACCAAGAGCAGTCATTCAAAGCTATTAACGATTAAACAATCAATCAACACCAGGGTAACAAGAAACATCTGCCAGTAACGTGTTCCAATAGTTTTGTTCACTGGAAAAATGGGTGGGTTCAACCAAATGGTGGTATGACCTAAGCTGCTTAACACATCTAAAGGTAAATACCTGGAGATAAATCAGAAGTTCTGAACTCTCGTCTCATATTCATCTTTTGATCTTAAACGCAAATGTCTTCAGTGAACAAAAAAACAAAAAACAAAAACAAAACACCACAAAAGAAACCCCTCCCCCCAAAAAAAACAAGAGAATTGACCCTTGCCTTTCCAATACTTTTGTAAGGGGACTATATATATCTGAATGTAAAATATTCCACATTGAGGATGGTACTAATAAAATAGTGATCGATGTACTATAATTTATATTAATAACAAATACACATTTCTTTTCCTCACTGGTAGCACAGCTCCGAGTTTCATGCACAATGCAATTGCCAGATGCTGATTGAAATTGTATATTTATTATTAATATATATATATATATATATATATATATGTAATAATCCTTTGGCATATAATCCAAGTGAATCCTACTAATGCAATATAAAATATTAAAACTGATTCACACGGAGATGGCAATTTTTTAATTAAACAGAGCAACATATATTAGGAATTAAGATTACATTAGGTTAATGATCATTTTCACCTTGTAAATTGGCATAAAATTTGCAAAAAATTTTCAAACCAGTCAATGGATGATAAATTATGAAAATTTTAAATAATTTACCATCCGTTGACTGGTTTTAAAAATCTTTGTAAATTTTATTTCAATTTGCAAGGTGAAAAAGATCATTAACCTAATGTAATCTTAATTCATGTTGTATAGTATATATACATATATATATATATATATATATATATATATATATATATATAGAGAGAGAGAGAGAGAGAGAGAGAGAAAGAAAGAAAGAGATACCACCATAATACGGAGTGTGGAAGCTAGTCTCTCCTACCTCAGTTTTCTGATTTCGGCTGAACATTAACCCTGAATAAATTAAATTTACCAATGACATATATAAGGTTGGTGCAAAAATAATGACGTAATAATGTCGTTTTTTGACGTTAAAAAATACGTCAAAAAACGACATTATTTCGTCATTATTTTTGCACCAACCTAATATATATATATATATATATATATATATATATATATATATATAAAGACATAAGTAGAAAAATGTCTTTTCTTATGAGATGAAAATTTCGTTTTATTTTACGCGACAATATCATTTTTCAGATGATATTTTTGAGCAATCTTCTTTGGAAATAAGCGAGTCATATGTCGAACATAATAATAGTATAAAAATTGAATATAAGTAATTTAATAAAAAAACTTTTCAAGTCACATTTTGCCCAAATAATAATTAAACTTACATTTTTCGTTTTTATTGATCATTACTATTCTGACTTAGACATTAGAAGTTTCATTTGTCAAATCAAATTTAGAAGTTCACTCGCCGTAAGTTCTCTCTTCCAACATAGAATTATTCACGAGGGGGGCATTTTAATTTGACTTTTTCAGAGAAAACCACGGCATGGAACATGAAAACAAAGAGAAAATTTAGACATACGAACATATAAAATCAAATTATTCCATGAGATACTAAATTGCCAAGGCACTATTTCGGTTAGCAGGGTTAATTGTGTTAGTTTAACGACAATAGCGGCTCGGGTTGAAGAATCGGAGAGCCGAGTTCGAATTCAAGTTGAATCCATTACATTCACTTACATACCCTTGGGAAAGGTATAAATCCTCTTCTTCTCACAATATCTATGAGTAAATAGCAGGACAGACCAGGTTCTATAACTTTGGATGGCAACTGGTCTACCGCAGAAAGAAATGGCAACCCACTGCGGGAAAATATTTGCCTCGTATCGAAAGATACATGATCGCCTAAGTGTGTATCATACATGGCATATAACTGACTGACTTAACGACAATCCTTGTTGTGTTATTTAATGTTGAAATATTTATTCAAAGGGTAAATATATGAGTCTGCAAGCATCCACACAGAAGGTGGTCCCTTCAGAGCGAGTTTTACAGGGGGAGGGGGGCAACTCCAACTACAGGGAACCCGCCATATTGGATGCTTCAAAATATTTTTGGGGGAAAGGTGAATAAATTGAGAGCTCCCATGGCTCCCCAGAAAGATCTTCTGGGGAGTGTGCCTCCAAAGTCAAGCAGTAAAAGTAGACAGGAAAAGCTGCCGGCACTTTTCTAAAGAAAACTTTCCCTGACGCTATCTGGGAATATATAAAGTCCACCGCCATAGGAGACCTAAGAAGTCATCTTCGTTTTCTCCGCAAGATGGGAACATCAGCTGATTTATGGCGAACAATCGCAAGATTGAAGAACTCGTCACCCAAAAGCGATCCACTTACTGGAGCATCTCGACCACTTCTGACTGGCAACCTGTTCAATCTAAACACTAAAATTAAACTTAACCTTAAAAATGAAAGTCTTTTTCCAGGTGATGCGTCTCTAGTTACACACTCAGTGTCAAGTTTGAAACAATAATGTCCTGATTTAGAAAGTCTGTCAAATCTTCGGCTAAGAAATCAGTCTGGAGGTCAAAAAAAAAAAAAAAAAAAAAAAAGAAAAGAAAAAGCCAAAATAAAAAATAAATAAAAAACGAAACAAGATTGTACATAGATAGATATGACCATACAAGACAGAGAAAGAGAGAGAGAGGTAAACATTTTTTTACAGTAAGGTTCACCCATTACAAGGCTCGGAGCCAATCGAGGTAGAGAGTTACGTTAGGAGGCAGTTTGTGTGTATAGGGGTGGAGGATAACGTTTAACTCTAGCCATGAACAGGTTTAGATTATAAGGATCGGGGAAACACCCTCTTGGGAGTCTTTTCCACAGAGCAGTTCTTTCGCAGGAAGAAGCTGTTCGAGCGAAAATTACTTGTCACCAATGGAATACGGAGGAAATGTGGGTGGTTTGCTACTATGTAAGTGGCTTGGCCGGTCCTTGCCGTGAAGGTTTGAATCGGCGAGACCAAAGGATGTAGTTCATCCGAGCACTTTCCATAGTAGCCATAGAGCAGCGAGAGGTTCGCCACATTCCGCCTGTGGGAGAGAGGTTGAAGGGTTGGGGAATAATTCGTCACCCACAATAGCTCGGAGACGCTTTTGGACACTATCAACGCTGGAGAGTGCGGTCTAGCCAGCTCCCGTTCAAATATGACAACAGTATTCCATTTTTGGCCTGATCTGGCTCTTGTATGGTAGAGGATAGCGGGTTTCAGGTAATTACTGGAGTGGTACAGGAAGCCGACCATTTTATTTGCATGTTTAGCAATGGATCGTATGTACGAGTTTCACTTGAAATCAGGTGCGAGTTTGAAGCTCAATAGTCTTTCAAGGCACAATGCACCACCACCACCACCACCACGAAGGGAGGGGCGGCTCCGCTCATCCTAAATGGTGGCAGTTCGGGTTCCGAATGACGATACTGGCAGAGCGAGAGTGAGAGCGAGAGAGAGAGAGAGAGAGAGAGAAAGAGAGAGTGGGTGGGAGAGATAGATTTGAATAAAGATAGATAATGAAGAGAGTAAGATAGATAGATAGATAGATAGATAGATAGATAATGAAGAGAGTGAGATAGATAGATAGATAGATAGATAGATAGATAGATAGATGTAAACATACTGAATTAGATAGATAGATAGATAGATAGATAGATAATGAAGAGAATGAGCTAGCTAGCTAGCTAGCTAGCTAGATGTGAACAGACTGAATTAGATAGATAATGAAGAGACTGAGATAGATAGATAGATAGATAGATAGAAAGAAAGAACATACTTTTTTGCAATTATTCTTTTCTTTTAATGATTGGAAGCAAAATATGCAACAACTTTGTTATATTTGCGTGTCAGCACATTTGTCTGAAATTATTTTTTGAGAGTGGGGAATTTAAAAATGACTTCATTAACATCTCTCCATAACTACACTGATTATATTTGCTTTCAAATTGCACGTATTTTGATTGACACTTATTTAAAGGCTACTTCTATATAAGAAGTTTGAAGCTGCATTCCTGATCTTTGTCGAACAGCAAAGTCAAAGACTTTTAAAGCGTGAAGGTATCCGAATTTCTTTATCAACTATTCAGAGTATTACTCGTAGGCTTCAAGTGACAGGTTCTGTGGACGACATCCCCAAAAATGTAATAGCAAGCTGAGTTGACAGAAGGTTTAACATCGTAGGAAAAGACTAAAAAAATTAACGGAAGGACTGAGAAATTCAAGATGTCGTCTTGTTTCAAAAATAATTTCACAGAAAGGTTGAATGAAGTGGTTTTTCATCAAAGCGACGCTCAAAGAAGCTGTTGCTATTGAGAAAGAACGAGGAAGAGCGAGTCAAATCTTATGGTTACTGTGATATTCTGTGGCATCAGGATGTTCCTTTGAGCTGTCTACTGATGTTCCAGCACGAGATCAAGTGAAAGATTCAACCCAGAATTTGTCTGATACATACATACATATATATATATATATATATATATATATATATATATATATATATATACATACATATATATATATATATATATATATATATATATATATATATGTGGATATAAAATGAGTGCTTAGCCTTGGAGCGGGTAGAATGGAGATCAACATGTTTTAGTGGAATGAACTGTTTTCAATCTGCTTGTCTGAATCATCTTCAAGAATAGAGAGCAAGATCTAAAAGGTCAGCTAATCTAATAGTGATCTCATCTCACAATCCTTACTCTTGTTCCATATGCGGCCTCCTTTGTAAATCACTAGCAGGTCTTAAGTGCCACTTAAGATTATCGCACAAAATTTCATAACTGAATTAAGCTGTCAGATTCTCATACGTCGAAACCGACGGGAGAGTCCATTAAAAGTGGACATTGAAATCAACATGTCTATATCAGACATATAGACACATTATGTCTATTTATTTTTATAAGAATCCTTCTAGTTCTCTAATCAGTTTCTTGAAGTTAAGTTGAAATTCATCAAGGAAGGCTCCGTACTTTTTTGTTAACCCAAGTATTTTCGATCTCCTCCGTGCTCATCTTCAGGGGTGAATTGGGAAGACAATCTTATTTAACTTTGATCGTTTAGATGGGGAGTTTTGTAAACACGTTTGTTCGCGCTCTGTTATATATATATTTTCAAATGTTAAATTTGTCAAATGTAGCTATGTCATTTTTTCTTCCTGTCCACCTTCACAATAAAAGTAAAATACCTTGTTGACAACACCAATCTAATACACCGTAGAAATAATGAGCCAACTTTTCAAATTCTCGAGGCCTTCCATATCAAAAGCAAGCAACCAATACTGAATAAGATTTATTACTACTTTTTGAAATTTGATCAACATTTAATGCTATTTTGCATTTCGATCATTTCTGATTACCTCTTTATATTGAGACGCTTATTTCGAAAAAAAAAATCATAGCTGCAACTGATCAAAATACTTGGGTTAACAAAAATCACGGCGCCTTCCTTGATGAATTTCAACTTAGCATCAAAAAGTTAATTAGAGAACTAGAAAGGATTATTAAAAAAACAGTCATAACATGTCTATATTATTCAATGAAGATATACTGCATATATATATATATATATATAAAATATATATATATATATATATATATATATATATATATATATATATATATATATATATGTAAATAAAAGAAAAACAGACCACTTTAATGTACCATTATAATAATTTATTTCACCAGAGCCTTTTAAAGGACGCATGATCATCAGATAGCACTACCAAAAATGAAATGAAACGAAAACTGAAATTAAAATTGACGTGTAATGTAAGTTTTTGTAATTTAACAGAGAGTGTAAAAGGAGTAGTTAAAGAGACATGGTAGAGTTTAGGGAGGGATTAATTTCATATTTCTCTCAAGCATACTTTGTATTGTGGGAGGAGGAGTGACCAGACCTTGACCTATTTAGACGGTTAACTTAACGGAAGTGATATATTGAAATAGGAGGGGAGAAGGGAGAAAAGAGAAAGGAAAAAGAAAGAAGAGGGAGAGGGAGAGGGGAGTAAAGAGAGAGAGGCTGTAATTGGGTTTTAGCAACTTATGTAAAGAATTGATTTTAATGCTTGATAGCAATTTAGATGTCTAAAAAACCCGAATAAACTAATTTGATGTTTGCTATCAATTTAAATATTTAATTTTTTTAAAACAAATAGTTTAGGGATTTAATATAAGTTAAATACTATATTTATTAACACATTTATAGAGAACATATTAAAAAGGTATTTTAAATTATAACAGATCGTACTTTTTTGATATTGTAAAAATAGTTACGGTAACATATTTAAATCTAATTTATGAATGCAATAAATATTTTAAATATTAGCTCTGGATTTACATTGAGCTCTCAGGATTTTATCCTCCTTGGGATTACCTATACGGATTACCAAGTTCTTCATAACTTATATATATATATATATATATATATATATATATATATATATAAAGAAAGAACAGTAAGATATATAATATGGTGTTCTTATTGATATTTTTTATTTTTACAAAATTCTTTCAGTTTTTGAAACATGGTTATTACTGTGTAGCGAAGAAACCATATTTTAAATAAGTTAATTAATAATATATATGTGCAGACTGTGCATCAACTAAGACATTCTTCTTCATTCAATCATCAGCAACTGAGTTCAAAGAGTTCAGGTCAATTCCATTTATTAAGTGGACATTATCAGGCCAGCGTTTTGGCTGTCGACCTTTGCTTCTCTTACCGACCAACTTTCCTTCTCGGTATAAATTACTCACGCCATTAATTGATCTTTTGATATGACCATAGAGTTTAAGTAGTCTTAACTTGGTAACTGATAGGACTGTCTCATTGCTAGATATATGGTGGCTGAGGCGTTTGTTAGTCATGTCCTATGGTTCTGGAATGTAGCGTTCTTTTGAATTGACTTTGTCGTCAAGTTAACACAACCGAAAACATTATAACACAACTAGTAAGAGATCAAAGTGTCAAAGATCTTAGCCTTCAAATAAAGAGAAACTTGTTTTGATGCATATGCACTCCTTTTGTTCCTTTTGAAAGTTGTTCAACCCAGACAGATGCGATGCTTCACAGTAACTAATTCCATTGTTGTTTACTGATATTAGGTTGGTGCAAAAATAATGAAGTAATAATGTCGTTTTTTGACGTATTTTTTAACGTCAAAAAACGACATTATTACTTCATTATTTTTGCACCAACCTAATAGCTTGTGACGGAGATACACAAAACTCTGTAACTTAAGTGATTTGCTGGTTTTAGATTGTGAGTTGCAGATTGTAATTGATTTTATCAGTTGTCATGCAATTCGTTTTTGAGATGTTGATGTTTAAGCCAACCTCTGGTGCATATTTGGCCAGTACATTCAGAAAGTTTTGTAGATCAGTTCTAGACTAATGCATGATGACCAAATCATCTATAATTTGATAGGATTTGACCTCCTATTTCACATCCGGAAGAGCATTCATCCTCAGTTTGGTAGATAAGCGTGGCTATGACGACATAGAAAAGAAATACTGATAGGAGGTCTCTCCGCTTATCCCCCTTCAAGATGTTCCCAGATCTATTTTGATATATGCTTGTTGACTTAGTGCCAGTTTCTATCAGTAGGTTGATGAAATTGTTGAGGTTTTGTTTAAGAGTTGCCAGAACCTGGGTAGTTTCACGCTGTCAAAAGCTTTTGTGAAGTCAATGAAGGTGATATGTACAGAGATGTTGAATTCTATTGATTTCTCAATGATTTGCTCAAGAGCTAAGATCTGCTCAATGGTGCATCTTCCAGGGAGATACGCAGTTTGTGTTTCAGGAAATGTAAATGTCTGAATTCACCCGCGCTGCAATTATATTCTTGAAAAGCTTGTAAATATGACCCAACAGGATGACAGGGTAATAGTTCCCACAATCACTTTCGCTGTCTTTTTGGTAAATTACAACTTTTATTGCCTTCTTGTAATATATATGGAATTTTTCCTCTTGTGATAATACAGGTAAGAGGTGTTGATGTCGTTTTATAAGTGGTTCACTTCCAGCTTTGATGTATACTGAGGATATATTGTCTATTCCAAGCCACTTTCCTTACATCAAGTTGTTGATGGAATGAAATGTTTCGCAAGTTAAGATCGGTGGAATGGCATCGGATGTTGAGGGATCAATGATTGTTTGTTATGAATTGGTGAAGTACAGTTCTTCCAAGAATTTTGCCCAATGTTCAAGGTGATCATCTTTGCTAGTGAGAATAGTGCCGTTTGAATCTATGAAGTTCCAGCTAAGATTCCTTGGTTTAGTCGTGAGTTTCTTCAAAACAGCATTATATTATCTATGGGGGTGGCAGGTTATTCAGCTCCTCAACGTTTCTGTCTATATTTCTGAGATGACGTATTATGTACATTATTTACATTATTCGGACTATTGCCCTAATCTTTTTCGCCATATTTATTACAACGTTTCGGCCGTTGTATGCTCCGGCCTTCTTCGGGTGGTTGGAATGTCGAACTGAACCCTTTATTTCCTTCACTGTGGTAGACTGTTCTAGTTTCATGTTCTCCACTGACTTAGCCGGGTATTGAACTCATACTATTTGGGTCCTGTCACTCGATCTAACCAACGCCTTTATCCACTGTGCCGTGTGTCCTTGAGGACATCTAGGTATGAATTTCTGGTTATTATAAACCAAATGTCTTCAGCAACTATTTTTATCAGTGCTCATATTGCAATTTTGCTGTTATCATTACATGTTTTTACCAGAGCTCATATTCAAATTTTTGTTATTATCACTTTTCTCTGGCACTCCTTATTACTGGTTCCTATATTGTATTCACTTCTATGCTTGGTCGGCTCAGGAGATTTCTGTGGCCTAGCATATGTGCTGATTCCTTAAGTTTACGAATTTGCCAATGGTTTTCTTTGTCTATAATCTCAACCTGATTTTAGTTTAATCCAGTGACAGGACCCAAAGAGTTGTGAGTTCAATCAGTTCAAAGCAGTGGAGAACTTTCAGAGGGAAATTAACAGGAGATAACTGATAACTGACATCCATTAAACATGGCACGTGGAACTAGAACAGCCTACCCCATGAGCGAAAAAAAGGGTTCAGTTTGACATTCCAACCACCTGAAGAAGGCCGGAGCGTACAACGGCCGAAACGATGTAATAAATATGGTGACAAAGATGAGGACAATAGTCGGAATAATGTAAATAGTGTACATAATAACTCATGTCAAAAATATTGACAGATACTGAAGGGCCGAAACCTAGTAATAAATATGTCGACAAAAATGAGGACTTTAGTCCGAATAATTTAATAGTGTACATAATACTTCATCCCAAAAATATAGACAGATACTGAAGGGTGAGAAATATGGCGACAAAGATGCGGACAATAATCCGAATGATATAAATAGTATACATAATACCTCGTATCAGAAATATAGAAATATACTGAAGGGTGATAAATATGGCGACAAACATGAGGACAATATTCCGAATAATGTAAATACCTTACATAACGCCTAATCTCAGAAATATAGACAGATACTGAAGAGAGTTAACCTTGTAAAAAATATGGCGACAAAGATGAGGACAATAGTCCGAATAATGTAAATAGTGTACATAATAACTCATCTCAGAAATATAGACAGATACTGAAAGCGCGAAACGTAATAAATATGGCGACAAAGAAGAGGACAATAGTCCAAATGATGTTAATAGTGTACATAACACCTCATCTCATAAATATAGACAGATACTTAAGGGCCGAAAGGTTGTAATAAATATGGTAACAATGATGAGGATACTCGTCTGAATAATGTAAATAATGTCCTCAACGTTGTTGTACATTTGTTTAAGTTTGTTTGATTTAACAATTTTCTTGAATTCAAGTTTCGATATTCTCTATTTGTCTGATATATAGCCACATTCTCTGATTCTATGTTTCTGCTTTCTTCTATTCTTTGTGATATCTACTGTGGAATGGAAAGGCTTTCTTTAGGCAAAATCTCTCCAGATATGTCTTGTATGACTCAAGTTTTAATCGGCTTACTGAGAGTTTGTCTAAGTTCATTTTCGATTGCATTTTATTTCTTTGTCGTCAAACGAAGTTGATACAAAACCTTATTCGATGGTCAAGATATATACCAGGAGAATAAAAAAAAACTCCCATATCTGCACTTACAACACACGTACTGTTGAAGGGTCCACCCTTTTTTGTATATATGGACTCACCCAGTGTATACTTATACTACTGCCATTGAATACCCGAGAGCAAGACCGAAGAGTAGAATCCAGAGAAACAGAGTAAAAGGTTGTAGGTAACCGGAAGAGTAAGGGTGAGGTAACAGCGTTGTAGGAGCCACAGTGATCGAGCACGTAGACTCAGTAAGAAGTCATACAGCGATACTTCAATACCAAAGACTGTATATATATTTTGCTACTAAACCGTATTCCTGGAACTACTAACCTGCTTTACCAGTTTGTATTATTACGTTAATACATTATTTTCATATATTCATTCCTGGCGTTTGTTATTTATTTCTTTACTAGAAAATTTACTAGTAGGATAAGAGCTACTAGAATGCATGACGAAGACAATACTAACATAAGGAAATATGTGCAAATGGAAATCTTAGATAAAACATACAATTACAACTTGACACAGGTTCAGACCTGACGATAATTACCCTACAAACATGGAGAAAACTTAATAGACCAACAATGTTACACACAGAAAATTGCTAAGTCTGTTACAGGAAAGCGTATAAAATTCGAAGAAGTAATCCTAAATGTAAAATTTTACGGGAAAACAAGAAAACTCAAAATATTCGTAATGAAAGATACAGAAAATCTGGTGGGCACAGACTGGATGCCAAAGTTCGACATATGGGATTTAACTATCAGTTCTTTTTGTAAAAAGATAAAGTGCGAATCATCAGAAGTTATAAAACTAAAGGAAGAATTACATAATCAATTTCCAGAAGTATTTTCGGGCGGGTTGGGTCGGTGTAACAAATTTAGATCTAGAATTGAATTAAAAGAAAACGTCCAGCCAGTATTTAAAAAGAAGAGAAACGTACCGTTTGCCACTATAGAAAAAATCGACAAAGAATTAGAGAGACTTGAACAAACTGGGATCCTGTCGAAAATAGAGTTTAGTGAATGGGCAGTACCAGTAGTCTATGTAAAAAAGAAATCAGGGAAAATCCGTGCATGCGCAGATTTCTCAACGGGGTTAAACAAGGCTATAAAAGACCATCATTACCCATTACCAAGCCCCGAGGAAATATTCACCAAGCTTAACGGCGTCAAGATATTTTCCAAAATAAACTTAAGTGAGGCTTATCTGCAGATCCCAGTACAAGAAGAGAGTACGAAAATTCTATGCATTAATACGCACAAAGGGCTGTACAAATTCAACAGACTACCATTTGAGGTAAAAGTTGCACCGGCAATTTTTCAGCAAACGATGGATACAATGCTCACGGGCCAGAATTTTGCGACCGCGTACTTGGACGACATCCTAATTAAAAGCGACAATGTTGAAGAGCATGCATCGCACATAAAGGAAGTTTTCAAAAGACTTCAGGACTTTGGTTTTAAAGTGATAGAAAAAAAAATGTGATTTTTCTTAAATGAAATCAAGTACTTAGGGCATATAGTTAATGAAAATGGTAGAAAGCCGGACCCAGACAAGGCATTCTCAACAAAAAATATGCCTGAACGAAAAAAATATCGCGGAATTACAGAGTTTTCTTGGCCTGGCAAATTACTACAGCGAATTCATCGAAAATATTCACAGATTGATGGCCCCTCTCAACGAATTACTAAAAAAAGAGAATAAATGGAATTCAACAGAAGAATGTCAGAAAATGTTTAAGGAGATACTACAAAAATTAACGTCGGAACTAGCACTAATTCATTTCGATCCAAATTATTATCGCGAGTGGGAGCTTGCATTCTACACAAGATGTGTGATGGCACAAAGAAACCCATAGCTCACGCATCAAGATCATTATTACCTGCGGGGAGGAACTACTCGCAGGTTGAAAAGGAAGTACTAGGCATTATATTCGCCATTACTCGGTTCCACAGATATATATATGGGAGAGAGTTGACGCATCAAACGGACCACAAACTTCTTCTTACGATTTTTGGATCAAGAAAAGGACTACAAATCTATACAGCAAACAGACACCTAAGATGGGGAACTATGTTACTGAACTACAATTTCAAATTTGAGTTCTTACCATCGAAGAAAATTGGGCACGCTGATGGACTATCGCGATTAATACCTGCAAAATACGAACCGCTGGAAGATTCAGTAATAGCGGCGTTGCAAGCCGAAGATGAAATCAGTAAAGTGTTATGCAACATAGTAAAGGAACTACCTGTGACCCTGCTAGAGATAAGAAGGGAAGCAGAAGAAGATGAATTTATTCAGAATACCAAGAAAAAATAGAAGAAAAGGAAAGGAATTTAGTAGACAGCTTCGCAATTTGTGACCACATATTGTTATATAACGACATAGTAGTGATACCAAAATCGTTACAAAGGCGGATTTTGAAGGATTTTCACTTAGAACATCCAGAAAAAAACCGGGTGAAAGCACTTATGAGAAGTTTCGTCTACTGGCCTAACATGGCCAATAATATTACGCAAATGGTGGAAAGATGTAAAGGCTGTGCTGCTGCGGCAAAAGCACCACCTTCTATGCCGACCCTGGTCCAGAATACATGTGGATTATGCGGGACCCATAGAGGATTACTACTACCTAATAACAGTAGATAGTTTCAGTAAATGGCCAGAAGTCTTCAGATTTAAACACCCGACGACGGAGAATACTATAAACTGCCGACATGAATTATTCGCGAGATTCGGTGTCGTGGATTGCTTGGTAACTGATAACGGCACACAATTTACCTCCAGCGATTTCAAAGAATTCTGTGAGACGTACCAAGTAAAGCACATTAAGATAGCTCCGTATCACCCACGGTCTAACGGGCAGGCTGAAAGATTCGTAGACACACTAAAGAGGGCTCTAAAAAAAACAGGGGATGTACCGACAGAAAAAGCTATTCAACAGTTTCTCCAAGTATACAGAATAACACCTAACGGGAATACACCATCTGGTCTTTCACCAGCGGAAGTGATGCTTGCCCGGAAAATACGGTCTGTGTTTGATAAGTTATTGCCTAATAAGAATAAACACCAGCATACACCTATAGTACCCAAGAGATCATTCAAACCTGGAGAACGGGTTTACTTTAGGATGTTCAAGAACAATATGGCTTACTGGGAGCCTGGCAAAATAATTAACAGACTAGGAAATGTGATGTACACATTACAAGGTGAAAAGTTTACCCACAGAAGACATGTTGACCAAATACAATCAATACAAATTCAAGGGAATACTGCCAGTGAATACCCGAGAGCAAAACCGAAGAGTCGAGTCGAGTCCAGAGTGACAGAGTAAAAGATTGTAGGTAACCGGAAGAGTGAGGGTGAGGTAACAGCGTTGTAGGAGTCACAGTGAGCGAGCACGTAGACTCAGTAAGAAGTCATACAGCGATACTTCAAGACCAAAGACTGTATATTTGCTACTAACCCGTATTCCTGGAACTACTAACCTGCTTTACCAGTTTGTATTATTACGTTAATACATTATTTTCATATATTCATTCCTGGCGTTTGTTATTTATTTCTTTACTAGAAAGTTTACTAGTAGGATAAGAGCTACTAGAATGCATGACGAAGACAATACTAACATAAGGAAATATGTGCAAATGGAAATCTTAGATAAAACATACAATTACAACTTGACACAGGTTCAGACCTGACGATAATTAACCTACAAACATGGAGAAAACTTAATAGAGCAACAATGTTACACACACAGAAAATTGCTGAGTCTGTTACAGGAAAGCGTATAAAATTCGAAGAAGTAATCCTAAATGTAAAATTTTACGGGAAAACAAGAAAACTCAAAATATTCGTAATGAAGGATACAGAAAATCTGGTGGGCACAGACTGGATGCACAAGTTCGACGTATGGGATTTACCTATCAGTTCTTTTTGTAAAAAGATAAAGTGCGAATCATCAGAAGTTATAAAACTAAAGGAAGAATTACATAATCAATTTCCAGAAGTATTTTCGGGCGGGTTGGGTCGGTGTAACAAATTTAGATCTAGAAATGAATTAAAAGAAAACGTCCAGCCAGTATTTAAAAAGAAGAGAAACGTACCGTTTGCCACTATAGAAAAAATCGACAAAGAATTAGAGAGACTTGAACAAACTGGGATCCTGTCGAAAATAGAGTTTAGTGAATGGGCAGCACCAGTAGTCTATGTAAAAAAGAAATCAGGGAAAATCCGTGCATGCGCAGATTTCTCAACGGGGTTAAACAAGGCTATAAAAGACCATCATTACCCATTACCAAGCCCCGAGGAAATATTCACCAAGCTTAACGGCGGCAAGATATTTTCCAAAATAGATTTAAGTGAGGCTTATCTGCAGATCCCAGTACAAGAAGAGAGTACGAAAATTCTATGCATTAATACGCACAAAGGGCTGTACAAATTCAACAGACTACCATTTGAGGTAAAAGTTGCACCGGCAATTTTTCAGCAAACGATGGATACAATGCTCACGGGCCAGAATTTTGCGACCGCGTACTTGGACGACATCCTAATTAAAAGCGACAATGTTGAAGAGCATGCATCGCACATAAAGGAAGTTTTCAAAAGACTTCAGGACTTTGGTTTTAAAGTGATAGAAAAAAAAATGTGATTTTTCTTAAATGAAATCAAGTACTTAGGGCATATAGTTAATGAAAATGGTAGAAAGCCGGACCCAGACAAGGCATTCTCAACAAAAAATATGCCTGAACCAAAAAAATATCGCGGAATTACAAAGTTTTCTTGGCCTGGCAAATTACTACAGCGAATTCATCGAAAATATTCACAGATTGAGGGCCCCTCTCAACGAATTACTAAAAAAAGAGAATAAATGGAATTCAACAGAAGAATGTCAGAAAATGTTTAAGGAGATACTACAAAAATTAACGTCGGAACTAGCACTAATTCATTTCGATCCAAATTATTATCGCGAGTGGGAGCTTGCATTCTACACAAGATGTGTGATGGCACAAAGAAACCCATAGCTCACGCATCAAGATCATTATTACCTGCGGGGAGGAACTACTCGCAGGTTGAAAAGGAAGTACTAGGCATTATATTCGCCATTACTCGGTTCCACAGATATATATATGGGAGAGAGTTGACGCATCAAACGGACCACAAACTTCTTCTTACGATTTTTGGATCAAGAAAAGGACTACAAATCTATACAGCAAACAGACACCTAAGATGGGGAACTATGTTACTGAACTACAATTTCAAATTTGAGTTCTTACCATCGAAGAAAATTGGGCACGCTGATGGACTATCGCGATTAATACCTGCAAAATACGAACCGCTGGAAGATTCAGTAATAGCGGCGTTGCAAGCCGAAGATGAAATCAGTAAAGTGTTATGCAACACAGTAAAGGAACTACCTGTGACCCTGCTAGAGATAAGAAGGGAAGCAGAAGAGGATGAATTTATTCAGAATACCAAGAAAAAATAGAAGAAAAGGAAAGGAATTTAGTAGACAGCTTCGCAATTTGTGACCACATATTGTTATATAACGACATAGTAGTGATACCAAAATCGTTACAAAGGCGGATTTTGAAGGATTTTCACTTAGAACATCCAGGAAAAAAAAGTAAGAAGTCATACAGCGATACTTCAATACTAAAGACTGTATATATATTTTGCTACTAAACCGTATTCCTGGAACTACTAACCTGCTTTACCAGTTTGTATTATTACGTTAATACATTATTTTCATATATTCATTTTGGCGTTTGTTATTTATTGGTACCGGGTTTCAACCCGGAATCCACAACACGTACTATCAACGATCTTAATACCAAGTCTCTTGAGACAATTGGTTTATAGACAGTAAACTCTGATATTATCGGACAATCAGAGACTAAATCAAAGAACAAAATTACCACGAGTACATTTTACTCGTGATGTGAGCTTCGAGCCCAGTTTTATACGAAGAACAAGCATCAGATTACCAACACTATATGTCAAAAGAAAAAAAAAACACTTGACTTGCATATCAATAGACAGTATAACTATCAAATCGACTTTATCATACCAAGAAAATCTTCAGCATGACTAAATATAACTGTTCTTAAGACTCCTGATTTATATATATATATATATATATATATATATATATATATATATATATATATATATATATATATATATATATATATGAGTGTGTGTGTGGTGCGTGCGTGCGTGTGTTTTCCAATAAGATAGTACCGTTCTTATTGAATATAATATGAGTATAATAATAAGGTTGTCGGATATTCATACGTCGAAATATACGGGAGAATTCATCACATATATATATATATATATATATATATATATATATATATATATATATATATATATATATATATATATATAAACTAAGAAGACGGAGATTTTAATTATCCATTTCGTTTATAATTTTTATTTCGTGAACACCAAGATGTCGTCTGAAGATACTGAAAACTTGAAACCATATACATATTTTTATAATATTTTAAACTTAATACAGATTAAAATTAAAATTTTACAGATTACAATTGTTAATTTTTACTTTTCAATTTTATAGTTAAATTTAATAATAGTTTTAGATTTTTATTAGATTTCTATTTTAGTCTAACCCTAACATTAAAGCATTAATTATTATAACCAAGGTTCGTTGTCAAGTTTTTTGAATTCTCATATACTTGTATTTTGATTGGTCATTCCAGCTTATGTAACAGCGTTTCCGCTTGCGAGGGGTGTTTGATTGATTTGAACCTTTTAAACCCCTTTATTCTACATTCAACAACATCACTTGATAAGACACCAAAAGTGTTGAAAGAAAATGGCTATTTTTGTAGTGATTTTATAACATATTTATGTTATAATTTTCGAATAAATTATATTTGCTCTACTCTGCATTGAGCACTCTTTTAAGAATAGTAATTTTGGGTTATTAGAATTTATTCCGTATAAACCAATCCTATACTTGTATATATATATATATATATATATATATATATATATATATATATATATATATATATAGAGAGAGAGAGAGAGAGAGAGAGAGAGAGGGAGAGAGAGAGATGGGGGAGAAAGACAGTTTTATTAATAAGGATACTAAGAAAGTTGTCCGTCATTACGAGAGGATCCTATTAAAAATAAGTTGACAAAACTTGTCTAAATTATTTAATGACGTCTTAATATATACATACATATATATGTGTGTGCGCGTGCGTGTGTGTAGGAATTAGATAGATATGAATCGACTAAGATAGACGTGAAAAGACTCAGATAGAAAGAAAGAAAGAAAGAAAGAAAGAAAGAAAGAAAGAAAGAACGAAAAATTGGACGAGTGAATGTGATAACAAGTTAAGGGAATTTGCAAAGTTAATGTTATCTAGTATTTCCCGTGACTCGCTCGATATTTTACACATCTGTTGATATCACTCAAGCAGAGAACAAACGAGAACACCAAATCATGTATCTCACTTTGAGGAAGCCATTTTGCGCCTTAGGTTAACCGAACTTTAGGGTCGCGTCTTGTATGCACACACGCAACCACACACCCACTCCTACATCTCCCGCCCCTTCTTTCTCCGCCTCCTTTCTCTCTCTCTCTCTCTCTCTCCCTCTCTCTCTCTCTCTCTATATATATATATATATATATATATACATACATATATAAATACATATATATATATATATATGTGTGTGTGTGTGTGTGCATATGCGCGTGTGCGTGTGTGTGTGTGTGTGTGTTGTAGATGGCATAAAATGGATGATGTGAATGTAATTTGTAATAACAATGCAAACAAAAAATATTATGAAATATATTGAATGAAATCTCCTTGAGTTGTATGTTTGTTAATTGACGGTTTCTTGCATTTCCATAATGGCGAAAAGAAA
Source organism: Acanthosepion lycidas (assembly GCA_963932145.1). Classification (NCBI taxonomy): domain Eukaryota; kingdom Metazoa; phylum Mollusca; class Cephalopoda; order Sepiida; family Sepiidae; genus Acanthosepion; species Acanthosepion lycidas. Next base: position 9,843,781 of record OZ010588.1, read on the forward strand.
AAGAACGTCCCTTTATAAATATACGCTTTCGTGTACACAATAGAATTGCACGTCTATTTAATAAACGATAATGAAGAAAATAAAGAAATCGAAATTGTGTTAGCGTCCTTTATTGAATGGCAAGATGGCAACTCAAAGAAAAGGGGATCGTTATACAAGAAGTCATATAAATAGAAGAGTGTCACAATAATCAATTTGATAACAATACATTCAGCTAAATAATCAGAGATGTTAACGGATTTTTTTCTTCAAATATTTCCTGATGAACTCGTGTTTAAATGTCATAATGAGAAGTTAATGAAGAAAGAAAGATAAGTAGAAGAGATCAAATCAAGAGAGAAAGACAAATAAAAAACAGAGAGGACGAAAGAAAGAAAGTCTTTAAAAGTTTCTCAGCAAATGGCCCAAATAGAAACAATAAAAATCAAATATGGTAACAGGAAACTAAAAAGTCTGATTTTGAGATGAGTTTCGGTTTCGGAGGCCCAGGTCTTCGATCAGCGGTAGATTTGGCCCTTCCAACATATCTTTCTTAACTTTCATCCAGTCACGAATTAATTGATGAGATACTCGGTGGATCGTCTCGGTGTTTCTCGGGTAGTTCTTTCGAACAAGCTTTCAGCGTCTGGGCTCAAGTATTACTTTCTATCCCACTAGATACACCAAAACAAAAAATCTAGAAATAAAATAAATTGCGAGGCCAATTTTACTAATTTGAGGCTCTCTCTGGATCAGCATCACCTCGTCTGACTACTATCTGTTTCACAGCCGAGTAATGGCGTCTGGCTCAACGCAGTGCCCTCTTCATCTATCGGTACCCTTCTTGATGATCAATGCACTCGGGTCGGAGTCGCCATCCGTCTTGGACTCAAATTATGTGAGCGTCACAGATGCAGATGTGGAGCTTCCATTGATGAGTTTGGTTTGCATCCTCTGTCCTGTCGTCGTAGTGCCGGCCGCTTTCCACAGCATGCAACAATAAACGACATCATCAGAAGAGGTTTGGATGCAGCTGGGTTCCCTTCCCAAATCGAACCCGTAGGCCTCGACTGTGGTTATGGAAAGCGGCCGGATGACATTACCATTTTCTATTTTAAAATGGGGAAGTCTTTGGTTTGGGATTCGACCTGTGCGGATACATTTTCGGCCGGTAATTTTATCAGGTTCGCGGTTGAGCCGAGGTCCGTTGCCTGAGACGCAGAGATAGAAAAATAGTTAAATATTCTCCTCTTGTTGATAGATATTTTTTTTTTTACTCCTGTGGCATTGGAGACTTCTGGGGTTATTGGCCCTCGTTCAATGGCGTTCCTTCGGAGGATTGGCGCGATTGCGTCTCGATTAAGGGACGACCCTCGCGAAAGAGAGTCGCTCTTGCAGCGTGTCTCACTGACCATGGTTTGAGGTAATGTTTTCTTCGTCATTGTGGCTGTCAAAGGATAGAAAAAAAAATTGTTTATAGTTACTTTGTTCAAACTTTTTTTTCAATAAATAAATTTCTCATTGAAAAAAAAGTTTGAGTAATATTGAGTAAATTTGTTTCCATTCATTCTCAATGCTTATAGCGACGGAACTTAAATTTTAAGGACAAAATATTGGGTTGTCAGAAAAATTCAATCTTTATTTACCTTTATTTTAATCCTGTTATTCATCAAGCATTTTAGCAAATCGTATGAAGGTATCAACAGTATAATGAGAGCATCTGTTCGGCTAATTCCCGATTGGATTAATGCAGACCCACATTGATCAGCTCGTTCAATCTGTCTCCATTGAACTGAACCGGTCGGCCGGAACGAGTGGAGACTGTGTGGTCGAAGTTCCCTTTCTTGAAGCATAAAACCCCACTTCTATGCTATTCGTTCCGTAATGGTGTCTTCTCCATACACAGCACAAATGTCTCCAGCAGCTTAGGTAGGTCTGGAACATAACAAAAGCAGGTATTGAAAATGCTCCTTTTTGCCTGTTTGGCAGTACATTGCCATATATATGAAAAGTGGTATAATTCAATCAAATGAAAAATGAAAAGAAAAAAAAAACGTAGAGAAAGAATAAAAAAACATAAAAAACAAAAACTGTTTACATTATTAACATTGAGCGGACTTTTGTCCTCATCTTTATTGGCATATTCACGAAGTTTCGGTCGTTGTAGTCTTAGGCCTTCTTCAGGTGATATTAGTTGGAATTTTGAACCGAGCACTTTATTTAATCCATGGAGGGTAGATTGTTCTAATTCCACGTGTCATGCCTTTTCTGCATATCTCAGTTTCAGTTGGAAAAAAAAAGAACGATTTCATCTGACAGCCCAATATTTGGAATCGATGATTCGATACTAAAGAAGAAATCAAAAGGGCGGCAAATAAAAAAAATCGGATTAATAAAATAATTAATGAAATAATTTTGAGTTCACATATTTTTTTAGAGTAAAAAGAATCGTGAAACTTATATTTTTCTTTTTCTCTGATCAAAGAATATTACTACGTTTTTGCGTTTTATTTTATTAATTCTAATTAGTTACTGGTTTAAAATCTCTATTTGAAACGAATCGACTCCCTATAGATGATTTGGTTGCAAGAATATTACGCAAGTTAATGTGGCTTCTTTGATTTGAGTATCAAATGTTTTTTTTTCCTTCATGAACACGTTTTTAGCCTAACGCTCAACTGTTAAAACAAGCGATCAAAAAATATAAGACATCATCATTGTCATTATGAAAATATATAAAAGTTAATGACTTCCTCACTTTAAAAGTGAAGATGGTAATCCCATCCGACCGCTTTCCATCACCTTGGTCGAGGCCTTCAGGTTTGATTTGGGAGGGGAACCCAACTGCATCCAGACCTCTACTGATGATGTCGTTTATTGCTGCATGCCTAAAAACATGATAGATATAAAAGTGACTTGATTTAAACCGCTTAAATATCAAAATAACAATTCTTATTATGCGGACATATTCTTCTTGATTTTCAATGCATTTCTAAAGTGAAATCATTCTCTACGCATCTACATACGAGAATTATTTGCAATCCTTTTCTCTTTGACGAGGGCACTAATCTGAACAGATTAATGTAAAAAACGACACTCCTCAATTATGAGTATAACAATGATGAGGTTCATGACTCTCCACAACTTTCGGTCCTTCTTGTCTCTAAGCAATATTAGTCATTTTCCTATCCCTCCTAGACACTGTTTGGCCAACCATTTACACAAGTTCGTTATGTTGGTTATTCGTGGTTTCCTCTGCGCCACGTGTGTGTCACATTTTCCAAACCTGTTATGTGCCCCATAAATTTCAACTGTCTTTTTTCTGATCTTAAGTATAAGTATCCATTTGTTTTAATTTTCCTTAAAAATTCTTAATTTCTCTTATGTTCTGGCCATAGTATTCTCATCATCCTTCTGTAGAAACACATTTCTGTTAACTTAACTCCCCTTTTCATCTGTGAGGAAATTGTCCAGCATTCACATCCAAATAAGAATATTGGTATGAAATAGCAGTTCAGCGCTATTTTCTTTGATTCTAACAAAATTTTCTTGTTTCTTAAAACTTTGCTTAGTTTTTGGAAGGCATCTTTTGCTATTCTAATGCGCCTTCGGATTTCGGTGTCACTCTATCGTTTGTTATAACACTTAGATCAATTTAGAATAATTTCTTTTCTGCAGAAATAGCAGATTGTAACTATAACGACCAAGATGTGGATACTCCTTTGAACAGTTCAATCTAGAACAAATGACAGCTTCTCATTATTAGAAATCGGCAAATATAGGAACCATTATAAGGATACCTACCTACCTACGATATGGTACGACGTCGAATACTGACAATCTTAGAAATAGTGGAATTATTGTTGTTATAAAAAAAACAAGATAGATATTAGATCCAAATAGAAGAATATAAAAAAAATGAAAGAACTACAAACAAGAAAATAACTAAAACATCGTGACTTTAAGACTAAGATAAAGACATTACTATGACTAGATTATTACAGAATAATGATATTTCTTCTAACTCACAAATAACCAGATCATTAGAACTATATAAGAACCAAGATAAGGATAATCGTCTATAATCTTAATATAATTTAATAATGGTTCATTTAATATAATTTAATAATAGTGATTATTTTAACCCGGAAAACTCCTGTTAACCTTACTATTGTATTACTTAATGCTTTCTTTGCTGTTGTAGGAGTTGGCTTACGGTCCCAGCTCTGATTTATAACGTAGAGTTTTTAACCAGATAACTGGATATACATGCTGTTGTGAAGAAAGCACTCGACAGTCAAGTTCTTTAATGACTGAACATTAATTAGTTTCTTTAGTCATTTATTAATTTCTTTAGTCACAATTTATTTTATCGGTTATAAACGTGTTCAACATGACAGGTAAACACCGGATTTCTTTTTTGGCTATCGACACAAGCAAATACTGTGGCCTTATTTCTCCATTGCTAATTGATTTACCTGTATATTTAAAGATGCAAATTCTCCCTGATAAAGCCAAGTTTGACAAAAATGCTCACTCCAAGAGCGGTGAACTGGAATTTAACTGAAGATCAAAAAAAGAGTGGAGAATAAGTCTCCCCCACCTCACCAAGACTACATAAACAGTTTCATATAAAACAAAACTTTCACATTTATGAAACATTACCAAATTTTTTAAATTACGGTTGGTCATGATTCTCTGATCTCTTCGTTAGATATTTATCGATATGTAATAGGGTTAGTACAAGACCATATGTACGGGGCACAAAGAGAGGCGCAAACTCATTTCAGTAATAATGGACCACGAAAATGACTTACTGCTGTTCCATGATAAAGTTTGTATAGTACGAAAAAAGGTTAAAAGTGGGGTTACCTTGTGATTGTCGAAATCATCACAGTACTAGTGTGCTCTAAAATATAAACACTGACTCATGATATGAAGTCCTTGCATATTTATTAGTTTCTGTAATCGTTCATTGTAAATATAGTGCATCTTTTTAAGGAGTCACTGCCGACAAACCAATTAGATTAGCTTCTTCGATGTCGGACTCTGACCTCCAACGCATTAGCCAAGAATCATTTCTTTTAGATATGTAAGTGTACGCATGTATATTTTTGGCACGTATATGCCAACTTGTTGTGTACTGAAACATTATTGTATATGTAATCATTTTCTTTATCGTCGTGTATAAACTATTTTTGTCTGTTAATGTTTGCGCACGCGTATCTCACACTATCTTCGACACAGGGTAAGTCGCCTCCTGATGGCCTGTTTCCTTGTTATTCATGAAAGTACACTGAAATATTATAGTGTCGACATACAAAAGAAAAAGAGAACTCGAAGCAAAAGGCTTGTTAAAGTATTACGCAAGGAATCGAATTTCATAAAGAAAACAAAACGTGAGTTACGAAAATATTGAATTACGATATTGGATATTGATTTGCGTATGCCAAAGACGTTTTCCAAAATGAATGTGTATGTAGTTACCGTAACATCGCAACCACTGGACGGTGAGTATTCATTTATGTTTTAAAATATGTAATTCACGGAAATGAATGCACTGTCTCTTTCCTTCCACAGCATTATGTGTAGAATATCTATCTATCTATCTATCTATCTATCTATTTATCTATCTATCTATCTATCTATCGATCTATCTATCTATCTATCTATCTAATTCAACCTGTTCATATCTATCTATCTATCTATCTATCTATCTATCTATCTATCTATCTATCTATCTAATTCAGCCTGTTCACATCTATCTATGAGGAGAGATGAATTATTATTTATTTTATTTCATTTATCATATTTATTATTATATAGAAGAACTCCCCAAATCCGAAAATCGCATAATCTAGACTTTCCCGAATGAGACTTCCTAGAATTTAGACTCATCTTCAAATCCAAACTTTTCTATTGACATAAATATGAAACCTTCTTCGAATCAGAACAGTACCCTCAATACCAAACATCTTGGATATTCGGTTTAGAGGTGTTCGACTTTATATCTTTATTTTTGTCTTCCTTTACAGAATTTAATTGGTTTTGAATATTTTAAATAATTTTTTAAACATTTCGTAAAGTATCTTAGTTTTCCCAAAAAATTTTTCATTACTCTTGGTTGTCAATTATTTTTTGTCCATTTATGTATTCAATCTCGACTTTAAATAAAAACAAATAAACGTTACAAATTACCTTTTGTATCCTAAACTCTAAAACTTAATAAAAATTTTAAGCTTGCCACAGCAACATTTTATTCCTCGAATCCGAACAGTAGCCTCAATACCGGACATCTCGGATGTTCGGTTTTGAGGAACTGTACTGTATTTATTTGTATTTATATCTATATTTATATTTATTATTATTGCTTTCAACTTTTACCACAGTTAACTTTTTCTTCTAATTAGTTATCCTGAAAATCGTTTGTTTTATTTTTACTTTCTGGTTTTGCTTACGAAAACTTATATTCATCAAATTTGCATTTTCAACACTTATTTATATTCTATCAATTCAGAGTTTAGGTGTTAGTACTGTTAAAATGTATGATAAATAATGCTTTCACAATCTCCGCGTATTTGGGGTTTAAATGTCAAAGTTTTTTTTTATCCTTTTTCTTTGCTGGACATTGTTTCTACAGTTATCAAATTTTTCTATCTGTATGTTGTTTCACATTTGACTATTTTGTAATTTTCCTTGTTTTCTTGTGTCTTTGTTTTAAAAAAGAAAAATATATCAATTTTGGGTCTTCTAAAACAGGTAATTTATATAATGATTATGTATGTACATTATATAGTCTAAAGGTTATCATAACCGTGGGTGGTAGCCCCCTATATCTAAAAAGAGTTGTGGATGAAAAGCAAGGCTTCACGATCCAACATGATATCAGTCACGTTTTCGCAGATCGCACCAAGTATTTGGCCGTAGTGAGATAGGTATGCAGCAAGATGCTCCACGCTAAAGGATGGACCTCGAATATCACTACTATGGTCTTACGCCTACCTTCGTACTCTGTTCTTATTATCAATTCTTTGATGATGAGTTTGCGACTGGCTGCTTTTATGCATTCTTCAGGCGTAGGTAACAATATGTCTCTTGCGAAAAAGCCCAATCCGTTAATTATTCTCTGTGGCTTAAGCCCCAGGGACTCGAGTGATTTTATCACTGTGTCTTTCATGGAGCGACAAATTTCACGCGTACGTTTGTCCACCACGAAGACTGACACAATTCTTCTCTTATCTTTCTTTAGTTTTATGGGTCTTCCAAGTATCCATCTTCTTTTATAAGGTGAGCGTAACTGTTGGCTCGCTTCAAAATCTCCGTAATATTGATAATAATTTTTTTTTTGTGGGGCGAGACTTCCAACAACAGGGCCATGGCCTCAGCAGTGTCGTTCTTTTTTTTTTCATTAGAAATTATGTTTGTATGGTCCGCTATTCTTTTCTCTTCGGTCATATTTTGGCCATTATTGGCTTCCATATTATTGTTTTTTCCTTTATACGTGTCGCTCATTTTAGATACCGCAAATTCTAGGTAATCTACAGAGTCGCATTTATCAGGAGGATCTGTTTTAGAGGAAGGCCAAAACATCTATTTTCTAACACACCGACCTTTGTCAGTGATATTGCTTAGTCTAAGGATTAAAAAAGTCACCAGAAAATATAAATAAACAAAAACAAAAATGAAATTTAAAGTGAGGAAAAAAGTAACAATAGAAAACTAACAATACAAAAGATTCAAAACAATAAAAAGAAGATGGTTTTACCAGGAAAGCAAAAAAGTTACATTTCAATTCATAGAAATAAAATTCGTAAAAATAAAGGACAAATAAATTTTGGTGAAACTATCATGAACTACTCCAAAACGTTTAAAATAATAAAGAAATAATAAAAAATTGTCATTCAAGATATAAAATACAATAAAGAAACTGCTTTGTGCAGTAAAGCAAACAAGTTGGGGCTTAAATTGTTAGAAACAAGAGTAAAGTTCGTAAAATTAATTTAAAATTAAAGTTTGAAGAAACTACGAAGAATTACCCAGAAGTGTTTTAAAAATATACACAACAGGAGAAGAAATGATGTAAAATAAAGTTTTCACTAAAAACAAAACAGCATTCGTGCAAAGATGGAAAACGAATAAAAGATTTAAATAAAGACAATAAAGTTAAGGAATGTATTCGGAATAGAAGAAAAACAGAAGCCTAGTAAAACTAAAAGTTACCCCGGAAAAAATAGAAATGAAAAACCCAAGGAGGAGTAGACGAAATAGAAGACGGACAAGAAAAAAGATTCAAACGTCGAACGAAAACAAAAAAACGAATTTTAGTCCAAATAAGAGGGTTTGGTCAGTAAGTAAAACATAAAACAAAACTGTAAATTAACTAAGAATAAAATAAAAACAATAAATAATAATCTGGTAAAGCCTTGTTACACTAGAAAAAGAAAAAAATGATGGCGGCCTAAAGCCGAAAAAGAAACCTGAAAGAAAAATAAGAATAAAAAAAATAAAAAAAAAATAATAAAAAATCAAATCAACAAAAAAGAAAAAAAGAAAGAAAAATAAAGGCAACCAAAGGATTTCAGGTTAAAAGTTCTTAATGGGTTTCAAAAAAGTTTCAAAAATATTTTGTCTAGAAAATTCTTTTTAATTTTTGTAACCAAAGGTTTCTGAAAATAAACAAAAGTAGATGGCCATAATCATGTTCAAAACGAGAGTTCAGAAAAACCAAGTCGGGAACAGATGGTAGTATACAGACTTAAGTCGCTATATGGTTAATAGCCGCAGCTATTTATATCCTTTGTGGCTTTATATTTAAATGATGCAACTCACATTGAAATATTACACCGTCGACATACAAACAAAAAAGAGATCTCGAAACAAAGGACATTTTAATGTCTTACGTAAGAAAAAAATAGAAGAAAACAAAACATGAGTTACGAAAATATTGAATTATCATATTTGGATATTTGATTTACGTATGCAAAAGATGCTTTCCAAAATTAACGTTTATGTAATTCCCGTAACATCGCAACCACCGGACGGTGAGTATTCATTTATGATCCTTAAATAACATTTAAAAAATGTTTTAAATTATATAATCTTATAACAACGATTCACGGGAATAAATTCAATGACTCTTTCTTTCCAATGCATTATGTGTAGAACATCTATCTATCTATCTATCTATCTATCTATCTATCTATCTATCTATCTATCTGATTCAGCCCGTTCATATCTATCTATCTATCTATCTATCTATCTATCTATCTATCTATCTATCTGATTCAGCCTGTTCATATCTATCTATCTATCTATCTATCTATCTATCTATCTATCTATCTATCTATCTATCTGATTCAGCCTGTTCACATCTATCTATATATCTAATTCAGTCTATTCACATCTATCTATCTATCTATCTATCTATCTATCTATCTAATTCAGGCTGTTCACATCTACCTATCTGTCTCAGTCTTTTGATATCTATCTGTTTATCCATTTCAAATTTTGAACAACACATCAAATATGTGGGCAGAAATCTATATTTATAAATTCTTCAACATATATGCAATAACTGAACGAGAACCTGATGCGCGGAAATGTGAAACTCTATTAGTGAGGAGGTTATATGTAACTTTAAAATGTCTTTCACTCTCACTCCCTCACTCTCTCTCTCTCTCTCTGTCTCTGTCTCTCTCTCTCTCATATAGCGTTCTGAACTTGAGGAGTGATAAAGTGTTTTTCGTAACAGCAAAATATTACAGATCTTAAGTTTATCTGAAAAATACAAAAATTTTTCATACTGCTTAAAACTAATAATTTAATATAATTTATAATTATTTATTTTATTTCATTTATCATATTTATTATTATATAGAAGAACTCCCCAAATCCGAAAATCGCATATTCTAGACTTTCTCGAATGAGACTTCCTAACATTTAGACTCATCTTCAAATCCAAACTTTTCTATTGACATAAATATGAAGCCTTCTTCGAATCAAAACAGTACCCTCAATACCAAACATCTTGGATATTCGGTTTAGAGGAGTTGGATTGTATATCTTTATTTTTGTCTTCCTTTACAGAATTTAATTGGTTTTGAATATTTCATAATTTTTAAACATTTCATAAAGTATCTTAGTTTTCCAAAAATTTTTTTCATTACTCTTGGTTGTCAATTATTTTTCTGTCCATTTATGTATTCAATCTCGACTTTAAATAAAAACAAATAAACGTTACAAATTACCTTTTGTATCCTAAACTCTAAAACTTAATAATAACCACAGCAGCCCTTTCTTCCTCGATTCCTAACAGTATTTTATAACAGACTGATTTTTGTCAGACATATTGCTTCTTAAATGTCTAAGGCAAACAGGTTTTTATTCTTTATTTCATTCTTGTGGTTAAATCTTTTTTTCTACATAAACCGTGTGAAATTACGTGCGATACTTTGTCCTAGTTAGCCGTCAACCAGGGGATCCAACACTGTTTCGGTGGCTAAGGCGGTAATGCCACCCTTGGCACTACTAACAGCTTTTGTCAGTGTACAGGGTGTTGTTTTTGTGTAGACGTGTTTCGTGATTTTTTTTAAACTGCAAGTCAGATTTTCAACGTTGTGTTAAAAGCGTTTGCTTTTGATTGTTAATACACAGCGCACTCATAGCGACCGTTACCAATGATGTAGAATGGGAGGTAAACAGATAGACGTTTCACGTCAGAAGTAGAATTGTGCTGCGAGCATGGTTTTAATTAACTTTGGATCTTGACCAGATCCAATTCAGTACCTGCTGAACTGTGGTCTGGTGACGATGTGAAGCATGCTTCAGGCTCCGGCCAGTGATTCCCACCTCCAAAAAGAAGCAAACGATGGACCGTCCAAGGAATTCATGGCACTCGACCCCAATAGGTAGCAAATGACATGTTCACCTCGTTTCCACGCAATAGGATGGCGGCGATTCGTAACGGTTTTTCTTTCGCTCGTGCGCCTCCTCTTTGTTCTCTTCCCATGGATCCGTTAATTCTACTAGGACACACTTCTTTGAATCAGACCACGCTACAGTATCAAGGCGTGCGTCTGTCTGAATGATGTGTACCTGAAATTTAAGAGGTGTTCTAAGATCAACTGGCACCCTTTAAACACGGGCTCCACTCAGTAGCGTCATGTTAGGAGTTATTTGGGTCTTTCGCACAGGTCGTTCATCTTCCTTGTGAAAACGGATCTTGTGTCCATGATCACTTCCAGTACTTTGTTTTGACGCTACTTGTACATTTGCTTTGAATGTGGGCATGTAGAAAGAACGTGACGTAAAGTACCTCGATCACTTTGATATAATGCGTATACATCGGTGTCAGTGCATTCTAACAGCTTGAGGTTAGTCGCATTTGGTAGGAGATCCTAGGTAGATCGCAAGAAGAATGATATTGCCAATGGCTCCATTGCAATCAGGATAGCTTCATCGGATCAATATCACTCCATGTAGTCCAAGCACTTTGGCCGGAGAAACAGCAGCAGTTGTTCGCTGCTCTTCGGAATTCCTGATTTTTTCAATCACCATGTCACGTTTTCCCTTTGGATCCTGTTTGGAGAAAAATAGAGTGCTTGTGCTGCCCAGGCCAGGCGGATTGGTTCTGGGTCACCCCATGATGTCTTGAGTTCGCAGGCTGGCTTCTGCTTCTTGCGTGGCTTCTACTGCCAACCATTTGGTGCCAGTCTTGATATCTGCCTGTAACCAGCGGACGAACTCATCGACCGAATCCCTCATGTAAAGGCGAACCTCTCCGACCTCATTGGTGGAGGAGATGTGATGTTTCAGGTTTCCTGCATTTTTATAGAGTCCCTCTGTGGAGAAACACGGGGGGGAGTCCAAGCCATTTGCGCAGGTATTATTTCGTCTTCTGAATGCTAGACAGAGTAATACCATATACTTGCAATGGCCACAGAAGATGGGCAGCATGTTGACAGCACCAAGCCTTCAGTTTGCTGGGGAGATTGGTTTTGTCCATGGATTCAAGCCCATCTAGTACCACTTTTTGCATCTCTTTACCTCGGTGCCGATCATTCAGTGGAATTTCATACAGAATTCCAAGCTTCTTCACTGATTTCTCTTTGACTGTCGGGATCAATGCTGAATTGAATTTCCCTGACTGTGCCTCTGAGTAATCTTGGGGGTTTAGCCTTCATTCATTAAATTAATTTGAATTAATTTAAAATTAAAATTTATATAGACTTAAGTGGGGGGGGGGGGGTCAAAAAAAAAAAAAAAGTCGCCAGAAAATAGTAATAGACAAAAATAAAAGTAAAGGTGTAGAAAAAATCTAAAAATTACACCGAAGGGTTTAAAATAATAAACAATAGAAAATCAAACGAATAACCAACTAGGTTAAAGTTTAAATAAAAAACTAACTAGCAAACAAAAATTGATCAGTTTTATATTAGGCTGGTGCAAAAATAATATCGTTTTTTGACGTAGGTTTTAACGTCAAAAAACGATATTATTTTTGCACCAATCTAATAATAAAAAGTCGGATTCAGAAAAACAAAAATTAGATTTATTAATCTCAAGTTTATTGGTTAATAAATATTTTCCCAATATTTAAATATCCATTTTAAGGAGGGGAAATATTATTGATCAAATTCTGAAGTGATCTTGTAGTTAACAACAAATCTTAATCGTTTGCAAATTCAAAGGATACCGCACATCTCATGTGATGTCGCTGATTGGTTAATATATATGAATATAAAAAATCAAATTTCAGTTTCTCTCTTTTCTTAATGGCATTCATCCAGCGCTGAGGTTTACGGCTGAGAAGGAATTTAATTTTCAACTAGCCTTCTTGGATGTCTTAGTACATCGGACACCGACAATTTTTATCACCTCGGTTTATAGGAAACCAACTTTTGCTGGGTTATATACGCGTTGGGATTCCTTTTGTCCTAGAAAACAGAAGATAAACATAATTAGGACCCTATTTCATAGGGCATTAATGATATGCTTGGATGATGAAATTAATTTTGTGAAGGAAACCTTATGTGGTTTAGGGTATCCCCCCCACCCGATACTGTTCATTCAGTCATCCAGAAGAAGATTGTGGAGTTCAGAAATGGCAAACTCTGTACAGTTAAAAGTTGCCCTGTTTATCTCAGATTGCCCTGGATTGGGTCCAGGTGTGAAAGCATAACTAGGCAGATTTCAGCTAATGTTGATAGTTGTTTTTTTCTCGGCTGAGGTCCGTATGGTTTTCCAAACCCGGCCTATGTTTCGTTCTGGGTGCAAGGATACTCTCATTCCCCATCAAATTAATTCTATTTTTTATAAATACAATTGTAGTTGCGGTGCTGATTACAAAGGGAGAACGACTCAAAGCCTGGACATGAGAATTAAACGACATATTCCCACTAAGATCAGGAATCACATCTTATCTTTGAATGGACGTGTCCCAAATAACTATGGTTCTGCCATGTGTGAGCACCTTTTAAGTAACAGAAGATGTGCTGCTAATTTTAGTGCTGATTGGTTCACTCTTGTGTCCCTGTCCCACTCTCTATTTCATCTCAAGGTGTTGGAGGCACTTTATATCAAAACCCGCAAACCTTCCCTGTGTAAACAGCGTGGATATATGTTGGGGCTCGCTGTTATTTGTCTCTAGCTCTTTGGGTTCATTTTTTTTCTCCTTTTCATTACACATTTTCCCGTTGATCTAATCTAAGTTAAATCTCCCGTAGAGGCCTGAAGAGCGGGAGCGAAACCGGTTGCTTCGCTTTTAAAAATGTCATGTAATATTAAGCTACACACTTTCATTTCTTTAATATATATATATATATATATATATATATATATATATATATATATATATATATATATATATATGTTATTCAAACATATATTTTTAAATATAACAGACAACGAATGTCTATTATGTTTGATCATGAGCCGTTCTAAGCTTCGTATAGTGGCTTTAGGTTTGGGAGAAAATAAAGACAAAAACTGTCCAACATTTGTATATTTCTGCTTTGAATATACGCTCTTTTAGCGCTAGAGGGCGTCGTCAGTGATGTTCTGGAAATGGATCATTGGGCAGTTTCGGGTCTTTCAAACATCATACTGACCTCACCAAATCGACCCCGTCAGAGCTAATCAGACTCTGAAACGCCCTCTAAAAATTGCTTGTAGACACTGACTTCTATAAATATACCCCGTTATCACACATTTGATTGGAGATTGACCAACAGCCAATCACAACGGTGCGAACTCTACTTAAGCTGTTTACGGGTATTTTTTTTTTCTTTTTTTTCATTTTTTAGTGGACATCCCTTCATCGGATACTTAGAAGGTAATTATGTTTTCCGCTTTTACCCACTTCCCATCAAGTTTCATTTCACCAGCTAATAATTACTATTTACAGAGATAAGAAAAATACGGCCATTAAAATTAATAAATAAATTACAGCGAATTAAGCTGAGAGTGCTTATGAATATAGTAAAACGTTTAAAACTGTTTACGAATAAAAAATAAATAAAATAAAATAAAATAAATTACATCGAGTTAAAACCGAGAGATCTTATAAATTACATAATAAAACATTTAAAACATGTTGACGAATAAAAAAAAATAAATAAATAAAATAAAATAAAAAACAATTCATAAGTTACAGCGAGTTAAACCGAGAGGGCTTAAAAATATCATAATAAAACGTTTAAAACATGTTGACGAGTAAAAACCCTAATCTATTGATTATAAAATTAAATTTATGTTTTTCGTTAGAAACGAAACGAAACGAAACGAAACGAGAAGGGGGGTAAAAAAAGAAAAGAATTATTGGTGAGAAATTCGTGATCAAGCATGCTTTGCATAAAGTCAAATAGTTGGGGAGAAAGAAAAAAGAAAACGGAAAATAAAGTCAATTGGAAGTCAAAACTCAGGAGATTTCTAATCAATAATAAAGGACGAAAATGGGGGAAAAGACTATCGAAAATAGACCTCTTTTGAACGTTACGATGTTATGCAATTATTATAGATGCTGAGATAACGGGATGATAATGGTTATGCGAGAAAAAAATTCAACATTTACGCCAAAGTGAAAATAAATAATAAATAAATAACAAAAAGGATAAGTAAATAAAGAGAAATAAGTAGAATAAGATATAGAAGGAAACGAAAACGCTTTCCTTTCTCCTTACCTTTGAAGGTTTGTATGTATTTACAATGGCTGACAAACGAAGCGTGTAAATAAAATAAAATAAAAATAAAAAGCGACTGTTTTCGATTATACGTATTTACAAACCAATTACGGCATTTCTAGTTAGTTAAAAGTTGTGGCATATCTTTACACTATTTACATTTAATATACAAAGATGTATAAAAAAAAAAATTACACTTTTACATTAATTTAGGCTTTCCCCAGTTTTCTCGACCATACACTTGCGCGTTTTAGCTATAGCCATTTAGCTGTTCTTTCTGCTGTCTCGGTAATGGTTTGGATAGCTTTTCGTTTTTTTTGTTCCCACTATCCCAATGTCTGTTAAGGCGCTGACTAGTGATTTTGCCACAAAACCGCTTGGGCCTACTTCGATTGGTTTGCAGCCTGCCTTCCATCCATTATTCCTACAACTTTCCGATAATTCATCGTATTTTAGTTTTTTCCTTTCACTGTCTTCTTCTGCGTTATCCTCATAACAGACTGTTAGTTCCCACATGATGACTTTCTTTAGTTTATTTGAAAAAAGGACTAGGTCTGGACGCAATCGGGTCTTGGAAATGTGATCGGGGAAATTTAGCCTTTTACCTAAATCCACTCTAAGTTCCCAGTCTGTTGCACATGATAAACAGTTGGGTGCGGTCATTTTCGGTTTCGTGCCAGCTTTGATAAAATTTATAAAATTCATGTTTGAATTCGGTTTGTTTGTTTGTATGGATGGCTGTGCTGCTAACGACTTCCGCAATTTTTTTTAGTATTTGATCATGGCGCCATCTGTACCTACCGTGTGCTAGGGCTGATTTGCAGTTGCTAAGTATGTGTTTTAAAGAACCTATTTGACCGCATAGGGGGCATGAGGGCGATTCTGATTTAGTCCATAATTGTAGGTTAACGGGGCTTGGTAGAAGGTCATAAACAGATCGGATAAAAAGTTCAAGCCCAAATTCGTTACGCCATAGATCTGACCATCCGACTTTCCTAGGTATCATTGTCTCCCATTTTGTCCATGAACCTTGTTGTTTAAACCCGATCATCTTTGCTACTCTCATTTCCTCTTCTTCCCCTGGGCGAATTTCGTCCAGTATGAGTTGGTGTTTTTCCTTACCTACGGCTTTGTCGATTCTAACAGTAGGAAAGAAACCCAGCCCTGCCCGACCCGTGGCGACAGTGCCCAGCACCGCTTTTTCGCGAAGACGCTCTTCTGCCACTTTCAACTCCTTTACAGCGTTCCATTTCCTCCCAGTGTAAACCTCAATATTTGCTCCTGCTACTTTTGGGTCCTTGGAGAACTTGTATTATTGTTCGCACCTTAGCCACTTTGTATACTTCTACAAGGCTTTTAAAGGGGAGTTGAAGAATGTTGGAATTACTGTAAAGGCTCGGCGCTACTTAGACACTTTGGTAGACCTAGCCATCTCCGTAAATGGGAGTTGATCTTTTTTTTCTATATGTTCTACGGTAGAGGTAGTGAACTCAGAGATGGACAAAGGCCACAATATTTTGGGAAGAATAACATGTTGATAAATCCAAGCCTTGTATCGTCCGGGTAAGCCAGACTTGTCTACTTTATCCAGCCAGGCTTTTAGGTTATCCTTTGTTTCCTGGATTGCGACAGAGTCCTTAAGGGTATTGTCAAAACGCTTACCCAAGTTCTTGATTGGGTTTTGCTTTATAGTCGGGATATACTCGCCAGACAATTTAAAGCGATCCCTCTCTGAAGTTTTCCCTTTTTTCACCACTAATGACCTCGATTTGGCAGCGTTGAAACTCATTCTTGCCCATAAAATTAGTTTCTCCAAACCTTTTAGTAACCACCTCGCACCAATCACAGACGAGGATGTTATAGTCATATCGTCCATGTATGACCTTATTGGCGGTTGCCGTTGACCAGATCTTGTTAAAGGACCCCTGAATTCTATTTCCGCCGCTTTTATAAGCATATTCATGGCCAAGGAAAAGAGGGTAGCTGAGATGGTGCAGCCTGTTATAATGCCTTTCTCCAATGTATGCCATGCAGATGTTGTATTTCCTGCTGCTGTTCTCATTTTGAAATTGTTATAATAATCTACTATGGTCTCTATAATTTATGGAGGAACGTGGTGGCGGTTTAACGATTCTTCTACCAATTTGTGTGGGATAGAGCCATAGGCATTCTTAAGATCCAGCCACAGAAAAGCCATATCGCCCTTATGTGCTCTCACGTCTTTTAGCAGCTGCGTGATGACACCTGTATGTTCTGTGCACCTCGGTATGCCTAGAATGCCTCCTTTTTGAACAGAGGTGTCGATATACTTGTTCTATAAGAGGAATCTGTCAAGCGTCGATTCATAACGGTAAAAAATATTTTCCCTTCGACGTTCAATAGGGAGATGTACCTAAATTGGTTTACTGTACTTGCTCCTTCCTCTTTAGGGATCCATATTCCTTCTGAGCACCTCCATTGTACAGCTATCTTCCCTCTTCTCCAAACAATTTTTAACAACCTCCATAACATACGGAGCAACAATGGGCAATGTTTATAAACTAAGTAAGGGACTCCGTTACGTTTAGGGACTGATCCCGATCTGGCTGTTTTTAATATTGTTTGAACTTCTTTCAATGTTGGTTCTTTTAAGTCAAAAAGGTATGTAGGCAAATTAGGTGTGATTAGAGAGGAGTTTTCTCCTAGCTGTATATGTTTATTTTGGTCATTCAAAGTCATTTTAAGGAAGTCATTTATTTCGTCAGGGGTAGATGTTAACCTTCTATTCCGCTTATCGCCTAATAATTTCTTAGTGAAACCGTATGGATTAGAGACGAAAGCTAATTGTTTGCGCGCCCTTTCCTTCCTTCTATTCCTGTGCCATTCTGCTCTCCGTAAAGATTTCATTTTGGAACGGATGATGTCACGGAGTTCTTGCAGCGGTCCCTTTTCTTCCGGTTTTGCTTTCTTATATTGTTTTCGGATAGCTCTTAATTCCGCTCTGCATTGTTTGATTTTACTTTCCCTTCGATTTTCTGAAGAATTTTCTTTCGTCTTCCTTTCCTCGTATCCGAAATGCTCTGAAGCGTAGCTAAATATGATTTTCGACATAGTACTTAAACGGGTATCCACCGAGCCTTTTGAAATTGTCTTTAGTATTTCGCTGATGTATAAATCGAAGTCGTGCCAAGCTTTTTTGTCTACGGCCGCAGGCCATTAGATCTTTTTCCGAAATGTCTCAGATGGTAATTCTGGGGATACTTGTGCCTCTGCTTGGAAGAACAGGGCTCTGTGGTGAGTTTCCCGGCCCTGTATTTCCTGCGTCTCATCAGGAGAATTTCCTGTGCGCTGCAACTGGCTAGTTTCCAATTGACATTTCATTTTGGCTTGATGGATTTTTAGGCCGCGTTTATTCTTGCATTCTTATTATGCTGTTCATTATGTAAGCTTTCGGCTCACATGAGACATCATCAGAGGTGGTTATATGGACATTACATTCATTATATATTATATCATTCATTATATATACTTGATTTTCACCCTCTGAAGATACCGAAAGGTTGAAACTAAGGCAGCGAAATCGGCTGATTTTCTATCTTTTTATACTTAAAAGCTCTACATATTAAATTTTTATCTTTTTATGTCTACTGAATATATTTTTAATACTATCGTTTCTCAGTTTAATTCAACTCTGACAATTAACTTCTTTATATATTAGGTTGGTGCAAAAATAATGACGTAATAATGTCGTTTTTTGACGTATTTTTTGACGTCAAAAAACGACATTATTACGTCATTATTTTTGCACCAACCTAATATATATATATATATATATATATATATATATATATGACCCACTTACCAAATTTTGAACAAGTAATCAAAGATCAAATTTTACTTTTTGATAAGGAGTTATTGGTCAAAAGAACATTTCAGCAATTAAGAAGACAGGTACCTTCTGGAAAGCCGACCATTTTTCCAGCATCTTTGGTGATGGATCGTTTATTCGAGTTCCACTTTAAGTCTGAGGTGAGTTTTAATTCCCAATAGAAGTTCAAGGCAATGGGCTTCGTTCTTTGTAAAACTCTTCATCGTTACTGGAGAAAATTCGGAGGGTCTGCTCGGTGATGATGAAACATTACCAGCTTGGTTTTGTAGGCATTGAATGTTTTACCCCTCCCCACCACACACTGCATTTAGCTGTTAGAGCCAGGTCAAAGATCACATCATCTGTCAAGGCCTGATGATTTGCATTTTTGGAGGTGGACATAAACTAAGGTCAGCAATGGCTTCATGATATTTTCCACTTTTTGAAGAAAAAAACCCCTAAGATCACACATATTTTACATAGATAAAGCTCTTCGGAATGTGTCGGCTACCATTAATGTCTTCAATCAGTCTATCGAACCCTTTTCCAGTCAACTCAAGATCTGAAGTTATTGATGTCCTCATGTGCCACATTTTTTTTTATAGATTTCCCCTCCAAGATCTTTAGTTTGATAGATTTTTGAAGATCTTTAAAGATACGTGACAATCTGCAGAGACTGGCATGTCATTAAGAAAGCACATTCTGTTTTTGTTGTCTGTGATCGCGATGCCTGGGCGATTAGTTTTGATTTTTCTCTTTGGGTGTAAAGTCCCATAAAATTGTTACTGGCCCTATCTCTGTAACCGGGTTTGTGTGATGTTCATACATGTTTCTTGCAGTTTCCTTACGGTAAGAGTTGCAGATTTTTCACTCTGAATGTTGGCCTATTCTATCATACCGATTTTTTCAACGGGTGCAACCTGATACAAAATGATCAATTGTTTCTGGATATTTATCAGAGAATATGCGTTTCGGATTAACACAATTTTTCTGTCTGTGCAGTAAGAATAAAACCTTCTGTTTCAGCTTTTAACCTTGACTACCTAACGACTGCTAGGTACGGGCCTTGTTTACATTAGCTTGTTTGATACGGGCAGAGTATTGACTATGAAGAGGTTTATCTTTCCATCGTTTCTGCATTTGGAACATTGCATTTGCTTTCTTTTTTAGGTTCTTTGCCGCTGCAGTAGGTGCATTATGGTTTATTTGCACTTGTTCACCCACTTGAAATTCCCTTTTTAAATTTTATTTATTACTGAATAAAGTTCTTTTTATTGACACAGATCATCATCCAGTCTTCTGTAGTTTCCAGGTATTTTTGAAGAACTATTATTGTAAAACAGTTCTAGTTGAACTAATCCTCTGCCTCCTTGGGATCTGAACACATACAGACGATCAACATCAACCTTAGGATGATGTATATGGTGGCAAGTGAGAAGCTTTCTCGTTTTGATATCCATTCGCTTAATAGATCGGGTTGGTTTCTTGAACCAGTTGTTTACTTCAGTAGTTCCAATCCATTGGATAAGACCAAGTTGATTTTAGATTTGTAAATTTGTAATTACTAACCCGATCTATATCCAACCTAACTCTAATAACCCACCATCTGTAATCCAACATATTCCGTCATCTGCTGAACGTCGTATTAGCCAACACTCTTCTAACAAAGAAGTGATCGAGAAACATAGCACGGTATATAATAAAGGTTTTAGGGATGATGGACATAGATCTTCTGAAATTAAGTTTGTAGAACATTATAGTTGTTTTAGTAAGAAGAATAGAAACAGGAAGTAATCTAAGTAAAATTTTCAATCGGAATACTCTAAATCTTAGCTATAGTTGTACTAACAATCTGGAAAAATAATTAAATCACACAACAATAAAATACTGAAATTATATAACAATAATAACTGTAATGCTGGTACTAATTCTAATTTGTCCCGTGAAACCAACCTATGTAACTGTAGGAATCCTGACCAATGTGCATTATCTAACAAGTGCTTAATTGAATTTCTTGCATATATGTGTTTTATTTCAACAACTGAAAATCCCAGGATTGTCAAGTTTTATATTGGAAGCACAAAAAATTTATTTTAAAATACGTTGGTATAACAATCTCTGATCTTTTACTAATGCTAACAATCTCAATATGACTTTACTTTCTAATTATTTTTGAATATTGAAAGGTGAAAACAAAACACCTTAAGTTAAATGGAAAATCCTCAAACAAACCAGAAATTGTAGATCGTTATAGGAACCTTCTTTTCTATGTCTACAAGAGAAAATGCAAATAATTAAACTTTTGAATAGCGATCAATTGTTAAATCAATGATATGAAATTACCGTTAACTGTAGGCACATTACAGATTTAACTTTACAATCTTGCTAAACTTTATAACTTAATAATCACTTCTCTTATGTTATATTAAGTTTGTATAAACATTTTAATGTTTTCCATAGTAGTTTATTTTGAATTAATGTGATTGATAGGTTTATACTCATAAATTACTGGTAATAAGGTTTGGCAATAGCCTTTAAATTTATGTAATTCATACAAATATTCAAACATTTGTATTAATTTATTTATAATGTAATTGTTTGTAAGGTGAATTAGTTATTTTGCATGTCTAATGTTTTTACTTCTCAAAGTGTCTTTTATTTACATACTATGTTTAATTTTGTTTAAAATTAGGTGGCTTCTTTCAGAACGCCATATGGCTCAAGAACTGCTATGTTGTATTTTAAAAAAATCTATCTAATTGCTATCATTTCCGGTTAAATTCTTTCTCTATTACATCCTCCTCAATGTTAACGTTTTTCCATTGGCTAAATTATCTTCAACAACTCCTGTTTTCTCTTCTTTCCTTTTTTTTCTTTTTCTTTGCAATTGTAATTTTTGATATATTACTTCTCTTATTCTTTCCTTTTCTTTTCCTTTTCTTTGGAGAAGGGAAGTTTCCTTATGTCTTTCTTTTCTTACCTCTTTCTATTTCTTTTTCTTCATTCTTTTTCCTTTTATTGATTTCTTGTCTTCTTTTTTCTGCTTTAACCTGTGTATTTTTCTTTTCATTTTATGGTAAATTTATATATTTCTTTCTTTTCCTTTTATGGAAATTTTTCTTTTGTATTTCTATTTTTTAAACATATAAAAAGAAGTGATGTTTAATAACTTACATTTTTTTTTAAATCGTTTATAAATATCTTTGATCACCACCTGATGAGGTCTGAATTGGGCATCGAAACAAATGTGCATTTTTGTAGTGGTAACTTAAATGCTCAAATGTAATAACTTTTGTGTTGAGCTCTCTTTTAAACTAATTTCATGAACGTTTGAATTTATATTTGTTTAGTTCTCTTTACATTTGTGTGTGTATATGCATATGTGTATATATAAATATATATATTATAAATTAACTGATTTAAAATATGTTTTTTCGCTACACAGTATTAACCATGTTTCAAAACTGGAAGCTGAAAGCAGGAAGCTTCGAATTTGATTTTGTAATTTAATTAAAACATTAGTTCCATTTCATCCTCAAGCGAATTTTGGAGTAACTTATTTTTTAAAATTTACTGAGTTTTAAAGGCACAGAAAAATTCATAATTCAGTGTTCTCAAGGATACAGGGAAATTCAA
Source organism: Acanthosepion lycidas (assembly GCA_963932145.1). Lineage (NCBI taxonomy): Eukaryota > Metazoa > Mollusca > Cephalopoda > Sepiida > Sepiidae > Acanthosepion > Acanthosepion lycidas. Next base: position 9,866,422 of record OZ010588.1, read on the forward strand.
TCATTCAGACAAGGAGTGGTAGCGTGTTCATTTTTATTAACTTTTGTTGTATCAGTTATTAGTTACGTTCGAAAAAGGGGTTATGTTTAGGTAGGGGTAGGGATGTATTTTTCAACGAATTCTGACATCCGTTAAATGCATGTTGTCTGGATTTTTAAAAAAAATTTATTGTTAACGGCAAAAAATTCTTTCGGCACTTTTTCTATTTGAGTACTTAAAGATTTTTTTTGGATTTTTAGGTTATAATACGTTTTATTTAGCTACAATTTTAAAATATTTTCACTTTTAATTTTCAGTAGACTATATTTCTTTTTAAAACAAGTAAATGTACTAGAATTACTTACAGTATATAAAGTTATTTTTTTCATATCAAGTATAAGTATGTATATTACCAGGCCACAGTTTTTTAAAATTACATTTTTAAATATTATTTAAAATTTTTTTATGACAATGACGGCAAAAATAGCTAATTCATTTCTCTGATTCAGTAAACTTATTTTTTATATTTTTTATAAATATTATATTTTTATTTTTTTTTAAATATTATATTTATTAGTAATATATAGTTTCTCATGTATGTACAAAGAACATGGGTCATTTAATTGCCTACATATTCTAGCTTCTCTTATTAATTTCATTTTACTGTAGGTGTTTTATTAGATTCTTTTAAGTAATTGAAGTACTTTGAGAGAGATGTTTAGGTTAGAATACGTTTTATTTAACTACAATTTTAAAAGAGGTTTAGGTTAGAATTTGTTTTATTTAACTACAATTTTAAAATATTTTCACTTTTAATAAACTATATTTCTTTTTAGAACAAGTAAATGTACTAGAATTACTTACAGTATATAAAATTATTTTGTCATAACAAATATAAGTATGTATATTACTAAGTTTCACTTTTTAATTTTATTTTAAATATTATTTTTAAATACTATTTAAGGAAAATTTTTGACAATGACGGCAAAAATAGCTATTTCATTTCTCTGATTCGGTAAATTTTTATTTTTTATAAACTTAGTAATATATAGTTTCTCATGTATACATAAAGGACATGGGCCATTTAATGACCTACACATTCTAGATTTTCTTATTAATTTCCATTTTATTGTAGGTGTTTTATTGGATTCCTTATTAATACTCTGTAAATTTACATTGAGCACTATTTTGTGAAAATAAAAATACCAATAAGAACACCGGATTATATATCTTACTGTTCTTTCTTTATATATATATATATATATATATATATATATATATATATATATATATATATATATATAAAGTGGACACTGAGGTCAACAGCTAGCGGCGACAGTCTGATTCAGGCTTGATTGCAATCTGATGGTCTGAAGTGGACGTTAATTTTATAGATACAATTATTTAAGTAATTAATACTGTTTATTACAAACAGAACAGTTTTTTAAATAATTGTGATAATAAAAATAAGGCATAGCCAGAAAATATATTAACATAATTGTCGAACCCAGTTCATTTCATAATATATGATGTCATTTGTTTATGTTAAGATACGTTTTGAGCAGGTATGAGCGTTCGAGAAAGATCGTGGGAAATTTGTTTAAATAAAGTAATTTGTCTTTCCTAACCAGACGTTTACTCTGTAGATAAATGATACAGCGCGTCAGGCCTAATGACTGTTTCGTGTAGGATACAGGGTCGATTCATATCAGAGCGCACATATTTTCTACGAAATTTCTCAGACATTCAAGACGGCAAATGTAATTAATACAGTTTATTATAAACAGAGCATTTACTTTAATAAGTGTATCTATAAAAATAACGTATAAACAGTGTTTATATATCGTAAAGGTAATAAATCCGTTGGTACGTAATCCAAGTGGATCCTAGTAATACAAAATATTAAAACTGATCCACAAAATGGGCTCAATGTATTTATTATTACAGAACAAAAATTAATAAAAAAAATTAAATTTAAAATAACTTCATTTGGAGAAGAAGCTTATTTTGACCGATTAAAAATATAATTCGTCATTTCAACCCCTATTATAGACTGAGTTCGTGTCGGAATTAGAAATTTAACTATCTGATAGTAGGTTAAAATAAGCATACTTATTTTACTGTTTTTAAACATAATTCTCCTTGACTTTCTCTCATTTATTCATATCTGCTCAATGCGTATCCAAATGTAAAATCGACCTTGCTAACCGAACGCTCCACTGTGGCTCAATCAGTAAAAGCACGTCAGGCTATATGACGGTTCCGTGTAGGATACAGGTTCGATTCCTGTCGGACGACGCATATTTTCTATGACAATTTCGCAGACATTCAGGCAGGTAAATGTTGTTAATACTGTTTATTATAAACAGAGCATTTACTTAAATATTTGTATCTATAAAAAGAACGTATAAACATAAAAATTTCTTAAAAACATATATATATATATATATAATTTTCAAAATATGTCATATATATATTTATATATATATATTATGAAATGGACAAAGTCTGACAATTATTTGTTAAGAAATTTTTGCTAACCGAAACTCTCCTCTGTGGTTAAATCGGTAAAGCACGTCAGGTTATATTACAGTTCCGTATAGGGTACAGGTTCGATTTCTGTCGGAGGACGCATATTTTCTATGGCAATTTCTCGGACATTCAGCCCGTAAATGTTGTTAATACTGTTTCTTATAAAACAGAGCATTTACTTAAATATTTGTATCTATAAAAAGAACGTATGAACATAAAAATGTTTTAAAAAATAACTGTCCGACTTTGTACATTTCATAATATATATATATATATATATATATATATATATATATATATATATATATATATGTTTACGGATTTTCTCTCCGTTAGGAAGTAATAATGAGTTTCGAAGCAAGCAGATCCACAAGAAAAACAATGTAAAGTAAAATAAAGTTCCTGAAGATGTTTTGAAATTCTTCGTGACTGAAAAGGTGCAAAATAAAAGTGTTGCTGTCAAGAAAATGGGCAAAGTCTCATATATATTGCTGAACATGATGTTGAGCTGAAAAGAAGGGTCGATTGGACGTCATTCGCATACTAATAGCTCATTAATGGGGAACTTACAGATTATTCTTCACAATCAACAATGTTTATACTATTTTAATTTAATTTTCCTCTCTTCTCAGTTGATGTCAGCGTTTGACGAGAGACTGATAAATTGTCGGGGTGGGGTATGTTGCACAACACAATTTCATGTTCTTGTTCGACATTACTGGTTGGTCATTAAATGATTTATCGTCATGCGGTCGAATTAAGTGCTTGGTCATTCCTTCAGATGATGTCCCCGTCCGCTTGTTTGTCACTGACAAAGTGTCTGAAAATTGAGAATTTATGCCTTCTGTGTAGATCAAGATAGACTTGTTTCAAACCGAACTTAATTAATGAAACTGCTATATAACGATAAAAAACATTACTACGTGACTCAAAATTCGAAAACCAAATAGATTAAATAATAATATACAAAATAAGTAAATAAATAAAAAGCAAGTGAAAATTAATACAAATAAATAAATGAATGAGCAAATTAACAAATTGCCCCCGCTAAAATAACCGTTAGATCTAATAAAATTAAGCACAAATATGCAAAAATAAGTAAAAATAATCAATCCAAAGATAGATAACAGAATAGACCACGGCAAGCAATCTAAACATTGAACGAATAAATAGCTTTAATTATCTTCCCAGACAAAAACAAACTATTAAATAAGCGACCTAAGCTTATCAGCACCATGTTAATAAAATATCAAAACCCGAAAAGAATAAATAATACAAAATGAAAATGAGAAACAAGTAAAATAAATTAACCCAAATAAATAAATAAATAAATTACCTCCGGGATAGATTACGCACAATGCACCACTGACCTATATATATATATAAATAGTCGAGAAAAAAATCAAAAATTTGAGGCCTGACGATTGCGTCTGGCATGAAACAGCCTGTCGCCTCTGAGTGTTGATTTCAATGTTCACTTTTATATTTATATTTACATGCGCTCTGTATCTGACATTGAGCACTTTATCCCATAAATGTAGCACACATAAAACTAATTTTTTTCATATATATATATATATATATATATATATATATATATATATATGGATAAAAATACACGTATTCCTTAATTTTTATTCCTTTTTAATATCTTTTTTTATTTTATTTTTATTCATATATATTGCATCATTTTTCTCTAAGATTATTATTATTATTATTATTATTATTATTATTATTTCCTCAAAATGCAAAATTATCAAAATCTTATGGCTACATGCTTTGGACAGAAAGTCTTATTCATTAGTATACGGAAAATTGCTGGTGTCAAGGCGTTTTATCTTCCTCTCCTTTCCTTTCCATCTTTTTCTTTTGCTCTCCTTGTCACTTTCCCCGATTGGACGACCCCTTTCTACTTCACTGTGATTATTAGGCCAACATGTATGTTCCCTTCGCCACCACTTTGATATGTCTCTTTCAACAAATTTATATATATATATATATATATATATATATCTTTCTCTTTCTTTCCCTACCCGGGTCTGTTTATATATCCTTCTTCTTCCCCCCTCTCCATCACCTTATCCCTTTCCAAATACATTTCTTTTTTCCGCTTTCCCTTAGCCAAATTTTAAACCTACCTTCTTAAAAATAATTTATACTTAAATTATTGTTTTTCTGTCTGAAAAATTTCATCCATTTATTTGTATTTAAATATGAGGTCTGATGAGTTGGAACCGATATCGCTTCTACCGAAACAAAATATCACCTTGATCTCTTAAAGTCTTTGTTTTTATAATAATTATCATTTGCTCTGTTTTTACATTGAGCTCTCTTTGGATTTATATATTTATATCCTCTTTGGAATTATCCATACGGATTACCAAATAATGTCATTATATTTATATATATATATATATATATATATATATATATATATATATATATATATATATATATATACGGCAATTTTTCAATGGTGCATGCTTCATTAAATAATATAGACAGGTTTTGTCTAAAACTTGTCTATATTATTTAATGAAACATGCATCAATATAAAATATATATATATATATATATATATATATATTCTTGTGGCTATGTTCCGTTACACAATATGTAAACTCGTATGCGGGTCACTAGCGGGACTGAATGAGGTCGGATACTCATAGGTCGAAATCGATCGGGGAGTCCATCATATATGTGTGTGTGTGTGTGTGTGTGTTTGTATGTGTATTACTCATTGCACAAGGTAACCAAAAATGTTCTTGCCACAAAAAATGATGTCATTCCTTAAAGTAATCCCTATCGGCATGCAGAACGTTTTGCCAACGTGCATCCAGCTTTGCAATTCTCTGGCCATAAAAATCAGGTTTCTTGGACACAAAGAAGTCTGTGATTGCCTTCTGAAAGCCTGACTCATTTGCGAAGGATTTCTCACGTAGGTAGTTGTCCAGTGAGTGGAAGTTGTGGTAATCTCTTGGCGGAAGATCAAGAGAGAAAGGTTTATGTCAGTTTTCCCCAGCCAAGTCTTCGTATAGCATTCCTGACACCCTCGACACACGAGGCCTGGCATTGTCATGGAGGAACAGTAAACTCTTGCGATTAACCAATGCTGGCTCTTTCTGCTTCAGTGCCTGTCCCACACGATCCATCTGCTATGAATACAGGTCCACAGTGATGGTTTGTCCCGTTGGTCGCAGCTCGAATATTTCACCAGACACAGAGCATAATCTTCCGTGGGTGTAGCGGTGCTCTTGTACTGTGAGGCACAGGGTTCCCTGGTGTCAACCAATGTTTGGCACCCTTAAGATTGTCATACTGGACCCACTTTTCGTCATTGGTAAGCACTCGATCAAATATGGCTACGTTGCAGTGCCAACGAAGCAAGGAGAATCAGGCTATCACTCGTTGTTGTTTGTTGGCTCTCGACAGTATGCGGGTTGCTCACTTGCTCAACTACCCTATGCGGTGCATCAGAAACATGTAATCATTCGACAAGCCCAGGTTTGGCTGTTGTCTTCCTCTGTGGTTACCTTCAGACCTCATCATCCAGGACCTGTGGTCAGCCACTGCGGGGTTCATCACAACCTGAAGTTTTGGAACCAATTCCTGGTCGAGCGTTCTACCACAACATTGTCCCCAAAGGATTTTAACGTATTCGACGATTTGATGAGGCTGCAGAGAATCTCACCCTAAAGTCATAAAGCAGAAAACTCCAAACAAGATGTTTCGACACCGCCATGTTTCCTCTCTACTGTTCGAGCTATGACTGATATGTGTGCGCAACGCAGCAGCATTGGTCAAGAGCAATGACTCCACTCCACTGCTTCTCCGGAACGTGACGCACTTCTTTCTGGCAAAGGCATTTTGGTTACCTTATAGAAACATTGCGGTCCAGATGGACTGAAGCAGTAGTAGATCAAGGTACGTCTTAGAAGGAAAAAAAATCTGACGACTCCCATCCATGTATATTCTGCTTCCGAACTCAGAGGTGTTTCTGTTAGACTTGTTAGCCTGTCAATGCTAAAGGGACCAGTATACTCTATGATTTCCCACATAGCTAAGTGGAAATTAAAAGATTGTCTGCTTTTCCTCAATGCTATGAAAGCAAAGCGTAAAAAAAAACTAAACTCGATTTAAATTTAATTTAAAAACGTCAACCTGAAAATCCGAGTCATGTTCTTAAATAGTCTTGTTAGATCGAGACTTTCCTATGGATGCCATGCATGGCACCAAACCCTTTCAAAAATATCTAAACTGTCAGCTCTATATAAACACTTCGGTTAAAAGTAGCTTTGAGCGAGTGAAGTCTGAGGGTCTTGGTAAAGATCATCGTTCTTTCAGCGATAAAAGGAATTGAAGCTGAATCGGTCAACAGCACGTCAGGCTAAATGGCGGATTTCCGCATGGGATACAGGTTCGATTCTTGTCGGAGGACGCATATTTTCTGCAAAATTTCTCGAATATCCAGGCCGGTAAATGCAATTAATACTATTTAATTAAAAACAGAACATTTATTCAAAGTAAATTTTATCTGTAAAAAAAACCCCCAAAAACGTATGAACAGAAAATATATAAAAATATTTGTCGGATTTAATACCTTTATTATATATATATATATGTACGCAAATATATGGATATAGATCCGACAGTATGAAGAAAAATATGCGGAAAAAACAAACAAAAATCCTTATACGCAATTATGCTGTTTTAATGTTAATATAATGTCAACGTCAGGCGTTTCGGTCTAATAAACCATCTTCAGGACATATTCATAAAATATAATTAACATTATCAATTCAACATGACAAATGATAATGTTAATTATATTTTATGAATATGTCCTGAAGATGGTTTATTAGACCGAAACGTCTGACGTTGACATTATATTAACATTAAAACAGCATAATTGCATATAAGGATTTTTGTTTGTTTTTTCCGTATATTTTTCTGCATATATATATATAACTGCTATATATCTTGAAAATATATTTCAATTGAAAACTGTTGTGTGATAAGCTAAATCTATAAACAATAGCCACCTGCGCTAATGTAAAGCTCTTCAGTAAAATGAATGGAGCACTTTGGCTGATTGTCATTTGTTTACATTCGTAAAAACAATAGACTAGATTTAGCTGCGTAACTCTACCGAGTGAAGATGGCTCAGTGTAGAAGCTCTGACTGACACCAAATCAGTTGGATTTCGATCCTGGTTTGAGTCATACGGATGTCTAGTCGCACAGTACTGTCTGCGAATGACCACTCTGAAGATGGGTCATGTTTAGAATATATATATATATATATATATATATATATATATATATATATATATATATATATATATATATATATATACGGTTAATAATCAGAGTTGAATCAGAGCAGGAGTGTTAAAATGTGCTGAATACACGTGTGAAAAAAGTAAAAATAACATGTAAATGAATGTCTGTTATGTCTGATCAGGATCCGTTCTAAACTTGGTATTGTTGCTTTAATTTCGGGTGAAAATTTTAAAAAATTGTCTAAAATTTGGATATTTTTTTATTAATCAGATCCTGATCTAAGCTTTCGGCTCACATGAGCCATCTTCATAGTGGTTCTACGGACATTTAAACAAAGATATTCGGCATCGAAGATGATATTTTTTTATGCTGACATATTGCTATATTCAACGATATATGTTTAAATATATATATATATATATACACACACATATATTTTAACGACATTTTTATGTTTATCCATTCTTTTTTATAGATACAAGTATTTAAGTAAATGCGCTGTTTACAATAAACAGTATTAACAACATTTAGCGGCTTGAATGTCTGAGAAATTGTCATAGAAAATATGCGTCCTCCGACAGGAATCGAACCTGTATCCTATACGGAACCATCATATTGCCTGACGTGCTTTTACCGATTTCGCCACAAAAGGGCATTTCGGTTAGCAAGGTCGATTTTATTGTTTTTAAAGTACAATTTTACATGATTTTTCTCACGTACATTCATATCTGCTCGATGCGTATCCAAATGTAAACAAATGACGTCACACATCTATAAAAACGAAAGTGCTTATATATATATATGTGCTTATAGATTCGACAATAGATTCATCACTCATTACATCTCGTTCTCTCTATCTTTCTTCCTCTTTTCTCCAAATGGAGCACTATTCTGAATTAACCTATTTGTTTTTGATCATCATTAATTCAATCGATTTATTTGAATGACCTTATCAAACACATATAGCAAAAGACGACATGAATAAAGACCGTGTTTATTTTTTAACAACTTTGACGTCACGTGTTCTTTTCCGATAAATACATTCGGTAAAAATTTCGAAATGCAAAAACAAAAAAACAAAAAAAAACAACAAAAAAAAAAAACAAAAAAAAAAATAAAATTATATTTGCGGCTGCTCAAGGCAATTTCATTTTTTTATGTCATTTATTTGGTTTGCAAATATAAAATTTCCATCAGAAAAACACGTAATCCTTTAACCACTTTGCAGGGCAAATAAATTTCTCTCGAGATATCTCGTCAGCTGTTTCCAGGAAATTAAATCAATATTGATTTTCTCGCGCCAAATAATCATGGGACGTAGTGTCGTGCAAAAGACTTTGTCACCTGACTACAGCAACTCGATGTTGTAATGATTCCACATTCGAAGTAGTCGGATCAGTTCTGGAGAGAGATTGATCTACAACGAGACTCTCACAATTTCTGTTGGCAGCTCCCAGATATTTGTAGGTGATGAACCTCAGATATCAACGCAACTGTCCACAAATGTTTAATTGGTCTCAAGTCTTACGAACGTGTTGGGAGCCTCCAGAATAATCCTTAAACCAATTCTGGACAACTTGTGTCCGATGACACGTCGCATTATCTTGCTGCAATCGCCCTTCCTTGTTGGGGTACATGGATGACTTCAATTATCACGAAGCAATGCAATGTAATCGTCACCGTTCAGTGAAGTGTTTAGGTAAAACTGGGCACCTAACACCTGTAACATCATTATGAGACTACCACTAGCCTGTATGATTCCTTGCTAGCGACCTAGGAACATGGGTCCATTGACTAGACCCAAAGAGTTGTGAGTTCAATACCAGGCCACGGCAGTAGTGAACGAAAAATCTTGGAGAGTTGAGTTAAAGGGAAATAACCGAGACATCCGGAAGAGGCATGGTACGTGGAAATAGAACAATCTACCCCGCTGAACGAAATAAAGTAATCGGTCCGAAATTCTAATCACCTGAAGAAGGCCGGAGCGTACAACGGCCGAAACGTTGTGAATATGGCATTGAAGATGAGGATAACTGTCCGAATAATGCAAATAATCATAATACCTCATCTCAGAGATATAGGCAGATAAATATTATAATAATTAAATACTAGCTCTACTTGAGGAAATTCCACGGAGGTTTTATAACACTTGTTTTTCGTAAGTATTGTTTAGTAAATATTGTTTACTCGCCATCAAGATAAATCACTTCTCCATGCTTCTTTGCAATTTTAATTATTAATAAGAAAATACTTTTGACAGAGAATTTTTAAACATTATGGAGGAGAGGAAGGGTCTGAACGTTATATTTACTTATCCAAAAGTATTTGCAACCAGGGGCGGACTGAGATTACGGGCCCTCGGACCGAAAATGCAATGGGCCCCCTTTCCCAATTGTTTACAGTTAAATGCCACATATAGAGGCTGTGCAGCAGGTGATCTGTGCATATTGGCTTAAATAAGAAAAAACTTTAGTTTAAGATTAGTGTTGGGACGATTCCTAATTTTTTTCCGATTCCAATACCCAATACCGATTACAGGAAAATGTTGATTCACGATTCCGATACCAAGACGATTCCGATTCCGATTCCTTGCCTACTTAGGTTCTACCTGTATGTGTAGGGAACCCCAATTTTCAGCGATCACCGGAATCGATTACAGGAATAGATTACGGGAATCGCGGAATTGTTTTGAAACGGAAGCCAGTATTTTGTTTTTTTTATGCAATCGTTTTCAATGTTAAATTAATTAATCTTTTTTCTTTTCTTTTTTTTTCTTTTCTTTTTTTTTTTCTTTTCTTTTTTTTTTTTAATATAATGCTTTAAAAAAAACTGTCTTTTGTATTTTTGTAAATATTTTAAAGCAGGACCTTGTTATTTCTTTTAATTTTATTCATCGTAAATATTTCTAATTATTTTCCTTTTAGTTTTAACACCCAAAGAAGAATTTTACAATTCAATGTCTGCATTCATAAAAAAAAATCCTGAAAAATATTCATTATCTAGATTTATTAAAAAAAAATAGTTAAGAAAATGTTTGTAGGAAGGAGATCAAAGTCAGTTAGTCCCCCTCCCACTCCAAATATACTGTCTGTTTCATTGATTAAGCTAAGTAAGTGTAAGTCAAAGTGGGATCTACAGATAATAAGTTTGACCTAAAAAAATGAAAGAAAGAAAAAAAGAGCAAATCAAATACATTTTTATAACGTATTTCTTTGGTTTCATTTTATAACTTGTTATTTTTATGAAATGGTACATTTCTCTCTTACTGGTTAGAAATATGGAAAAAAAAGTTTTCTTTTTTCAACATCAGACTAAATTTAAAGAGAAACGTAATGAAAGAATCGGAAATCTAAAAGTATTTATTTAACGATGCGATTCCGATTCCCCCCCCCCCAAATACACGATTCTTACGATTAACGATTCCGATTAAACGTCCCATCACTATTTAAGATATGTATGCGTTTATAGGCATCAAAAGATTTGAAAACTTGAAGCTCATAAAGATGTTCATGGACACATAATGACAAAGCATAATGACATGTCAAACAAAATTTCCATTTTATTACTGCGAATCAACACGTGAACTAAATTATAAAATTTATAATAGATATTAAAAACAAATAATAAAATGTGTTAACATACACTTTTAAAAATATTACTTACATTTTAATACGTCTTAATATAAGATATACTATGCTTTACAATAATACTGAGCCAAAAATTTCAAATATCAACTTTCAAGGATTACAGTAACAACATTGTACTAATTTCAGTAGAGGATTCTGCAATTTTATGAATAATTTTGTCTTTGATTTGATTTTCATTGCTATGTCTTTTTCAATAGCAATTAGCATAAGTGACTCCAAGTTATTTTGTGTGAGCGAAGATCTCAGCCTTGTTTTCAACAGTCTTAGTTTAGAAAAACATCTTTCACATGTGCACTGTGTGATGCTTAGAGTTACAATAAATTTATATGCAGCACATAAATTTTCATATGCAGCTGCACACAGCCTGTACTCAGATAATAGCTTGAAAGCACATGACAAACAATTAGATGTTGTCTTGGTAGATGATTGAGTAACATTTGTATCCTCCTCCTCTGAATCCAAGCTGTCTGAATCATTTTCATTGTCATTTATATTTTCTAGCACCTCTTTTTTCAAATCTTTGTAGCTTGATGCAAATGAAATCAGTTCATCCTGTAGTGCCACTATGTCAATTTCTGGTATTGCATTAGCAATCAAACCTAGCTCAATGTTTCGTGGGGATGCCAAAATTTCAGAAAACCTGTTTGGATCAAAGCAGAAAATTTGCTTATAGAGCTTCTCATGAGACGAGAATCTAGCTCGCATGCTGGAGAGCACAGTATCAATAACCGCATTATGGTATATAACCTCAAAAATTTTCTTCTCGTCTGTGATACCTTCTGGTGCTGAGCGACTAGATCTCATGGTTGAAACTGAGAAGCTATTAGGGACAAAAATCTTCACTTCTTCTAATTTATAATTTGCACGAACAACAAAACCAGACGCAGTTTCATAAATGCCCTTAAAATCTCTTGAGATTTTTTTCAATATTTTCAGTGGCTTTGTTAATCATGCGCCAAGCCTGCATGATATCCAGGCCTGGTGTCTGCAGATAATCTGACACAGGTGTTGTAATTTCAAAAATTCGTATGAATGTAAACGCCATTAAGATGGTTTCAAATTTGCGCAAGTTTTCACTCAATTTCTGTGCTTCATAGCGAACTGATCCTTTGAAATCAATTGCTTCGCTTACTTCCTGAAGGATGATCAGAAGGTCCGAAAAGAATTCTGATGACTAATCTGCGTAATTGCCAAACAATTTTCGAAGTGCTCTGCTTCTACTTGACCATCTAGTTTGACCAATACGTTCTAGTCTTAGGCGTTTCTTATTTCCTGTTTTGGTATGCATATGCTCTTCCCACACATTCATCCTTTTGTAGGAATCATTGAAAAATGAGCATAGTTCATTTAGCAAACCAAAAAGACTAACTGATGCAACACATCCACTGCTTGCATCACTGATCACCAGATTCAGAACATGTGCATAACACCAAGTATGGATGTGACTTGGGCCAGCTGCTTTCATAAGTGCCTGAAGACCAGAGTAAACACCACTCATATTTGCTGCTCCATCAAACGAATCTCCAATACACTGCCTCAGTGTCAGACCTATCTCTGCAAGTGAATTTCGTAACAGGCTGTTCAAGCATTTTCCATTTGAATTATTCACATTTACCAGGCGAACAAGTCTTTCTTTAGCTCTGTCTCCAACTACATATCTAAGGACAATTGCACACTGATCATGGGCAGAAATGTCTTGGGTAGAGTCAAATTGCACAGAAAACATCCCTGCATTTTTCACCACCTTCACAATTTCGTTTTTAACCATGTCTGAAATAATATTTATCTTATTGACAGTTGTTTTACTTAAAAAAGTAACAAATTTGCCACGCCCTTTCTTAGATGGATCTTTTTGTTTGCCTTGCAAAACCACCTTCTGCAAATGTTTCTGCAGGTGTGGATTGTACTCTGCAAGAAGCTTTATAGCCTCTAAAAAATTCCCAGCATTGTCCTGATTATTTTCATCAAATGCAGTTGCAACAGCTTCTCCATATTTGCCGCGGTAAGACAAAACTTGAAACCCAATGTAAAATATTGCATCAATTATACACTTTAAAACAGCGATGCTGAAGAACTTGTTGGGTTCTTAAGAAGAGTTGTTCCTTTAACAAATTGTGCTTGGTGGATCTTTCACAAGCATTCAGAAAATATGAATCAGTAGAATGCTTATGACACTGGCTCTTTTCATGTTCCAAAAGTCTCGTTGCGATGTCTCTCCAATCAGAACAGCCCTGGATCATCTGTATATTTCGACTTTTTTCGGGGCATACATCAGACAAAATGAGCAATGTAAACTCTTATTTTCTTCATTGTATGTTACCAAACTTTCTGTTAATATTCATGCCCTGAATGCCTTGTCTGTCATACACAACAGCACTATTAAATGCTATATTACATACAGGCTGGTTTGGATGAAATTTCCAGAACATCTCCTGTGAAATTGACGCATTATGGCTGGTATCCGGTTTTAAAAAATACGCACTTTTTGCATGTGTAACCTGCGTACTGGTTGTCATGGAATCAGGCCTTAAAATCTTAGATGGTGGCTCATCGAATTCGCTTTCATCAGGTGTGATTTCAAATTCAGATGGTGCTTCTGCACATGTTGATGTTTTATCTTGTAAGCCAAAGTCAGTTGTAACTTTGTCTTGTTCAGAGGATGTAGCTTTCTTAGCAAAAAATGTATCAATTTTATTTGTTGTCTTCTTTATCATGGATATTTTATCTTTTTTCTCTTTTCTCTTTTGAGCTCCACTTTTATGCTTGTAGTCAGACATCATTAAATAGGGTTTTTAGCTACCTGCACACCAGACAAATAGTTTCTTCTCGGTAAAATCTGTTTGGGGGCAATTTTATAAAGAGCAAGTAAGTACACTGTAACAAAGAAAATACAATCGATAGCAAGTATTTATGTAGAATATCAGGTTTTAATATTATAAAATGAAAATAAAATAATACGTAATTTCAATATTTCAGAACCTAAAGTTTCCATTAATGTAAACATAGAATTCAACTCTATTCATTCACCGTGAAATCCTTGAATAAGATTGCAAAATTAGGAATGTCAAAATCCCTGAAATTTACGAAATATATGAATAATTTCTGTTTCTTTATTAAAAAAAAATAGTATCTTTTACTTAGAATAACATCTATCGGTAAGTAAAAAAATCGAAGTTTTTTTACCGTCACTTCTCTACATTTAAAATACGAACGCGGGTTAGTTTTGTATTCGATGTATATTTGCATATTGATAGGGGGGGGTAGATTTTTGGGACGCTCCTTCATTGTGAAATTGTTGTTAATTAGTTAAACTAGGCACATTTCAAATATTTGAATTATTTTACTAATTAATATCATACAAAGGTAATTTTTTAATTACACATTACATTTTTGTTCATTAATGGTTATTAAATAACAAAAGGATGGCATTTTATCGCATTTGGTTTGTTTTTAATTTAATTTACTTGCCTTCTTTTCACGAATCACTAAATATTAAATAACAATTATCGGCTAAATTCGAAAGTTGAGTTTTTCGTAAATTTACTTTTTTGATTTATTATTTCGAGTACGTATTTACAAATAATAGTTCTATTTATTTATTTGGAAGTTTATTCTCTATGAGTTAAGTAATAATTTTCTCTTTAATTTTTTTTCTAAGGAGTTAAAAAACAGACTTCCAAAACACAGCGACTATAAAATAATGTCTGAAGAGCAAACAAGATAAGGGACACGACTGCAATTGCACATTGCACAGTCACAGTGAGTCCACATATACGTATATCTTATCAACTGAAATTATATCAATGATTTAGAAGAATGTGGTAAGATCTAATGCACTCACTGGCATAAATTGACTGTTAGTATTAACCCCTTCGTCAATTTAAAAACAATATTGATTAAAAATTTTTTAAAAATATTTTGCTTGAATTCGCATTAAACCCTCTTATTGACATTTTAAAAACTTTGACTTAAGAAATTACATAATGCGAATTTAAATTTACTCAATATTTGTAACAAATTAGCATAATTACAGATGTAAACTAAACAAAATAATTAGTCAATATTTTAACTTAGTGAAATGCTTTATAACTTTGTATATCTGCTGAGCTCATTTTTTTTTATCTTTATGCAGGCGGTTTGCTGCCAGTAAAGGTTTTTGATTATTCTAATGTCTTTCCCGAATATGCCAAGGTTGCTGAGCACCTCTAACAGATCTTTGTGGCATACTTTGTCGAACGCCATTGCGTAGTCTATAAAATACAGGTGCACATTCTTCTGCATTTGTATTGCCCTTTCTGATAACATTCTGAGCATGAATATCGCGTTCCATGTTCCGATGTCTTTAACGAACCCGCACTGTTCTTGTCCTATCTCTGGCCTGATTCTGCTACGTGTTCTATTCATCAGAATTTGGATGATGAGTTTTGTTACGTGGCTCATTAGGCTGATTGTTCGGTGGAGTTCACATTTGTTTCTTAGGCAGTGCTATGAAAATAGACCTGCTTAGATCTTCTGGTATATCCCCACTGTTGTAGATTTCATTTTTTATTTCCATAATCTTGTCTAAACCAAAATCATCTATGGCTGTCAGCATCTCTGTTACAATTCTGTCTGGCCCTGCCGCCTTGTTTCTATTCCTTTTAACCAGCGGCACTTCTACTTCTGTTTTTAGAATTTCAGGCCCGTCGGTAGTTCTGTGTATTGCTGGTTGTTCTCTTTCGTCGTGGAAGAGTTATCCATTATATTCATTCCAAAGCGGAAGAATTTTTCCTTCTCTAATATGAGCATTCCATCCTTGGACATTATGCAGCCTGTTGGCGAGCATATCTTCTGTCCTGTTATTACCCTTATTTGTTTATGCATATCTCCTTTGTCTGTAGTACTCAATCTCTATTTCTGCACACTTTTCGTTAAGCCACTCTTCTTTAGCCTTCCTGCATTTGCTCCTTATTTCAGTGTGTATTTTTTTCTTATATAAAGCTTGATATACATATTCGGTGTTGGATGTCAATACATTGGCAGTTAACCTCGAGAAACGAAAAGCATATTGTTTATCTGAAAGAAGGTCGTGTGAAGTAAGATGATTTACCAATTCGGCGTTGATTAGAACTTGTAATACTTAGCCAAAAAGTGGTAAGACACTAATATGTTGATAATTCGAGGTGTCATTTGCTTTCTTAGAGTTTTAAAGACAGGAACCAAAGAGGAGAATTTCCGAAAAGTCGAAAAGCAAGAAGTAACCAGACAATTATTGCAAAGTTTAGAGAGAACAGGAGCCATATAAGGAGCACATTTCTTTAGGGCACATTTCTTTAGGGCAACTACTCAACTGTCAAACTCTTTGCCTTGTGCAGAGAGGAACCCGAACGAGTCTTTGACGAAGAGTAAAGTTGCATCCGGGGAGGTAGACAGGCTCTGAACCCGTTTATGCGGGTTCTAAGGGAATATTTTTACCGAGCCTACGGGCTCGGAGAACCCACGGTAAACTCGGCCTTGTGCCACATACATCCCTCGTGGGGGGCTGTTAAATATAGCAGTGATGTCGTCGAATCCACAAGCCTTTTGGGGACCTAGTTTAGAAATGATAGCAGAAATCATGGATGGAGTTATGTGGATAGCAATTAGTAGATAATCTTTTTTACAGGGAAATCGAGACAAAGATATTTCAGTCGAATCGAGAGTGGAGTTGGAAGAGAATGTTCAAGCAAAGTATTCTGCTTTATCTGTAGTAGATGTTAAATTGTTCAAATTGTTTGAAGAAGGGAGGGACTGATGATTTTCTCTTAATCAGAACGCTCTTGCCGAGCCGCCTGTAGTCTTTAAAATCAAAATTTCGAGAATCTATACGATATCTCATTCTATCAGTGAATAGTGACTTTGCTTCTTTGCGGACACGCTTACTTTACGAGCGACGACAAAGAGACTTTTTGTGACTTCTGTGGGTTATAGCGGCTGAACAGGCATGGGGGGGGAGCAAGCTTGTGGTTCATTTGGTATTCCCATACTGATACGAAAGGTCCTATGCCAGCTTTCACCCAAGAATTGACCTCAGTGGCACATTTCTCAATAGAATTATTAAAAATATCAATCCAAAGTGCATCGGGAAGGAC
>OZ010588.1:9886471-9888971 GCA_963932145.1 Acanthosepion lycidas
TAAATAAACGATCTGAGCTCATCTCAAAATGCAGGCATGAAAACAAATTTTTATTACGTTACTTAAAAAATTGAAAACTGAAATGAATTAACAAAATAACATAAAAAAAACAAGTAAAATAAATTAACCCAAACAAATGATAAGCAAATTAACAAATCAAACCCGTTGGAAAAGACGAAATAGAATAAATAAAAATAAAAAACAAGTAAAAAATAATCAAGACAAATAAATAAAGTAAATAATAATGAACAAATTAACAAGCCAATCCCGCCAAAATAACCGTTAGAATAGACTACAATAACCAATCTAAAAACTGGACGTAAAAATAGGTATAACTGCTATAAACAATAAAAAACATTACTACGTTACTCAAAATTCGAAAAACAAATAGAGTAAATAAAAATATAGACGATAAAGAATAAATAAATAAAAAACAAATAAAAATTAATCCAAATAAATAAATAAATGAACAAATTAACAAATCGACCCGCTAAAATAACCGTTAGAACTAATAAAAATAAGGATAAATAAACAATTAAAGATAATCCAAAGAAAGAAAGAATTTAAGAACTGTCCCCCTCCCTGCTAAAATAATAGAATAGACTACGGCAAGCAATCCAAACATTAGACGAATAAATAGCTTTAATTATCGTCCCAGCCCAAAACAAACTATTAAATAATCGACCTAAGCATATCACCCCATTTTTTTTACTACGTTAATAAAACAACAAAGACCAAAATGAATAAATAATACAAAACTAAGATTTAAAACAAGTAAAATAAATTAACGTTGACTTCAATGTTCACCTTTTAATTTTATATTTACATACGCTCTGTTTCTGATATTGAGCACTTTATCCCATAAATATAGTACACCATAAGGCTATATTTCCTCATTTCTTCATATATGTATATATATATATATATATATATATATATATATATATATATATATATATATATAGTTGATATAAAAAATCTATATACCAGACTAATAGTAGGTAACTGATTGACAGAATATAAAAAAAAAACTCTTACGTTAGACGTTTTATCTCCAGAACGGACTTCTTCAGGCTTATAATTGTTTAATCAGTGGAGTTCGTCTTAATACGTGCACACACACACACACGCGCGTGCGCATAAATGAATGTAATGAACCCGACTGGAATTCAAACTCTGCGCTCCGATTTCTCATTCCAAACCACTATCCATTACACCACACACACACACACACACACACACACACACACACAAATTTATTTATTTATTTGTGTGTGTGTGTGTGTGTGTGTCGTATATGTGGTTGGTGTAATGGATAGTGGTTTGAAATGAGAAATCGGAGCGCAGAGTTTGAATTCCAGTCGGGTTCATTACATTCATTTACGCGCAAATATCCTTGAGAAAGGTACGAATCTATCTCTCCTCAACTTCCCCGTCATGGATTAGCAATTGTCTTACTCATCGAAATAAACAACAACAGTCACACACACGCACATGCATATAACATTTTCCAACAATAACAACAAAAAAACTGGTTTTCAGCAGTGTATATGGTTCAGTCTCTAAATGTACGCTAAGAGGCTTTGTTCATGTATATATATATATATATATATATATATATATATATGTGTGTGTGTATGTTTGTGTGTGTGCGCGCGTGTGCGCGTGTGCGTGTGTGTGTGTGTGTGTGTGTGTGTGTGTGTGTGTGTGTGTGTGTAAGAACAAACAATAAGATTAACTTCGCGTATCCATCTACTCAGCTGATGTCTATGATGAAATACACATTGAATGAAAATGTACGAATTTCTTAATGGCCTTCTCCGTAAAAAAAGAACCAATTGTTAACGAGCTGTTCGTAAGAACTGGTTTCAATGCAGAATTGGCACATTGTTAATCATTTGTACGTTTTTCCTTCTTCAGTTACTTGCTCGTATATTTAAGCTCGAAGTAGATTTTGTCTGTCTGTCTAAATGCGTAGGTATTATTATTATTATTATTATTATTATTATTATTATTATTATTTATTATTGTAAGAGAAAAAGTGTTTCCGTGCGAATGTACGTTTTTGCTAGTTTTGATATGATCTAATTTTCTAGTTCAACTCTATTTCAATCTATATCCATTTATGAAAGAGAATATAGAGCTTTGGGACATTTATAGAACTTTGTTTCTAAAAAGAAAATATTGTCTCTAAGAAGCCCCGCTCTTTTGAGGGCAGCCGACACCGGCAAGTTCTACTAAGCAGCGGAAATGACTCTACATCGAATTGAGGTGCAGCGTTTATCGTCGCCCATTAGACGAATTCTAAATTCTGTCATTTCGATAAACGTTGTTCCAAATCAGAACCTCAGGAAGATGTAATTGACTATTATTTTTTTTTTAGAATCACCTTATGTCTACTTTTAAAATATGCTTAAATGAACGGATGAAAGACAAAAGAAAGAAAAACGATATTATTGAATGACGAAGTTTAAGAAAATAAAGAAGAAGAGAAACAAAC